>CM075978.1:16425666-16572948 GCA_038087875.1 Malacoraja senta | reverse complement strand
GAACGAAATATCATTACTACAGTTGTTTTTTTTACATTACAAAAAATACCAAGACCCACACTTAACACAGTTTACATAAACATCCATCACAGTGAGTCTCCAACACCTCCTCACTGTGATGGAAGGCAAAGTCTTATCTCTTCCCTTTATCCTTAAAATATACGTCACATGAATACTGACCACAATTTAAACATTGTGGTTTGCTTTGTGACACAAATTTTGAGACCAAGTGTAACTGTAGTCAGAAGAGTAATACATTACAAGATCAACATCAAAATGTCACCCGAGGACCGGCAAATATTGAAAAGGCAACTCACTCGCTTCCTTAGATTGCAGGTCAATATGAGGTTTCGTGAAAAAGAATTTGCAAATGGCGTGTAGAACTCCAGGACTTTCAGTAAGGCTTCACGGTGGATGATGTGCAGGTCACAATATGTCAGGGCCCGCACATTCGCACAGGCATGAGCCAAGCTGGTTTCTTTCCAGAAGATATCCCCAAATACATCCCCTTTCCCTGCAAAATATTTGGAAGAAAAATAGAGGGGAAAAAAATCAGAATTCATGCTTTCTTATTTTAAAGAGTGAAGCTGCCATCAGAGACTATTTTATGGTGGGATCCATCATATGATGGATTCCAAATCTTTTCATGAGCAGTTGGTGGCAGAGCAATGGGAGTCAAAATGATGCAGGGCAGTCCTGAGGAACTAAGAAAGAATTTAAGAACACCCACTCCAACCTTTTACAGCCATGCCACACCCAGTAGCTATAAGGCCATGGTTTTCCAAAGGTCAAGCAGAACAAAACATGATTACCAACCAGCCCTCTTAATGATGCGGCCTGAGGCCCTTGAAAGTCTGTGCTGTCAAAAACCAGTTTCATTCTTTTAAAATGTCGACATAATGGCCAACTTTTCACCAGTACAATTTAGCCTAACATGTGCATTTTTTGTTAAAGAAGGAACTGCAGATGCTGGAAAATCGAAGGTACACAAAAATGCTGGAGAAACTCAGCGGGTGCAGCAGCATTTATGGAGCGAAGGAAATAGGTAATGTTTCGGCCCGAAACGTTACCTATTTCCTTCGCTCCATAGATGCTGCTGCACCCGCTGAGTTTCTCCAGCATTTTTGTGTACCTTCATGTGCATTTGTTGATATGGCATACATGTGAATACCTGAAGAGTTAATTAATCCACTCGCATGTAACCAGAATAGTTGTTTAATTACAGATACAACTGGACAGTCAATTGTCCAAATGAAGGTATGGTAAGTGCGATAATTACTGAAAGAGATTGCTTAGCGTAATTCATACCAGATTATATATATCCACTAAAGAGTAAACATTGGCTGATGTGCAATAAATAGGATGCCTGATCATGCACAACTTTAAGCATCTGTTTTATTGGTTCATCTACCTTTTAATTACTGTGTGAGTGTGTACAAAGGAGTGTAAATTGTTAACCACTGAAGGCCAATTGTTAAAGAGACTCATCAGTATTAATTCAGGATTCCATATGATTATTAATCATTCAATCATTATTGGCAGAAAAGATTAAAAATAAACCCATTTGTGTTAGAAAATCTGAAGAAGCTACTTGATATTTATATATATAATTTCTTACTTTACTTGTTGGCTTTACATCCCCCATGCTTCATTGCTAATAATATCTGCATCATTTAACAGATTTGACTTTAGCTTCATATAAGACATTTTGTAAAACAATGTAGACAAAAATGCTGGAGAAACTCAGCGGGTGAGGCAGCATCTATGGAGCGAAGGAATATGTGACGCTTCAGATCGAAACCCTTCTTCAAACTTTGCAAAACAACAGTAAGTAGGCCTATTTTAATGAAGGGGTTAAATGTTAAAATGGTGATAATAACTGGACAGCATGCTAAAATGCTTTCTTTATACAAAATGGGTGATCTTTCCTAGCAATGTGTCGGCTAGCAGTTAGGCTCATACCAAAACTTCTGGACCTCGGCCTTGAGGCCTCCATTTGCAGCTGGTGTCTGGACGTCTCCACCATCAGACCTCCTTTGGTTAGAATTGGTCACACCATTTCCTCCATCCTGAACCTCAACACTGATGCCCACACCTTGCACTATTCTCTGAACACCAATGACCGTCGGGGAACATGCAATACCAGACAGATCAAAACTCCAGTGATCATAAGCCTGGACAATAACCGAGCCCTTAAAGACAAAAGAGTTGGTTGTTGACCTAAGGAAGCAAGGGGGTGAACACATCTCTGTCCATATCAATGGAGCTGCTGTAGAGATGGTCCACATCTTCATGTTCCTTGGCATCCATATCACTAACAATCTAACCTGTTCCCTTCACACTGATGCAGTGATCAAGAAAGTGCCCCAGCATATTTAATTTATTAGGTGCCTGATAAGATTTGGCATTTCAACGATGATTGCCTCGAATTTCTAAAGAGGTGCTTTGGAGGTACTTTAGAAAGTATTCTGATGGAATGAATTGCCGCGCTCTTTTCGAAAGGAGGTGAGGAGGAATTTCTTTAGTCAGAGAGTAGTTAATCTTTGGAGCTCATTGCCACAGAGGGTTGTGGAGGCCAAGTCAATGGATATATTTAAGGCAGAGATAGATAAATTATTGTTTAGAATGGATGTCAAGGGTTATGGGGAGAAGGCAGGAAAACGGGATGAGGAGGCAGAGGTCAGCCATGATTGAATGGCGGAATACTTGATGGGCCGAATGGCCTAATTCTACTCCTATAACCTGTGAACTTGAACCTGCAGAGAGGGGTGAATGCAGCCCAGTCCATCACAGGAGATATTGCACAAAGAAGCCTGGAAGTATTATCAAGGATATTTATCGTCCTGATTATTCTTATTTATGATGAGTTATGAATCATCTGTTCTGTATATCCTACCTTAATTTAATAGATTAACATATTTTCCGATTATTCCTTTTTCTCTCGTCTACTTTCTGGGAGAAGATGCAGAAGGTTGAAATCTCAGATGTCCAGACTAGAGAACAGATTGTTCTGCACTGCAGTCCAATTCCAGAAACATTCACCTCTTGTGCTCCTCATTCCTGGAGGTGCTGCCACACAGTCTTACTCTTAACACTACCTCTCATTCTGTTATTTCATTATTTGTACTTTAATATTTTCTTGCACTCATTGAATGTTGCACCACAAACTTGCACCAATCTGCTATTTTGCATTTGTCATATTTATTGTTGCATGTATCACTAAACTATGTATACTGTTTAGTCTGTGAGTTTCATATGAACAAGGAAGCAAGATGCTTTTAAGAGAGAGCTAGATAGGGCTCTTAAAAATAGCGGAGTCAGGGGATATGGGGAGAAGGCAGGAACGGGGTACTGATTGGGGATGATCACATTGAATGGCGGTGCTGGCTCGAAGGGCCAAATGGCCTGCTCCTGCACCTATTGTCTATTGTCTATTGAATTTCATTGCACCCTGGTGTATATGATAATAAATTAATCTAATGTAATCTGTTAAATTAAGGTAGGACATAGAATGCAGAATAGATGATTCATATCTCATCATGAATAAGTATAATAGGAAAAATAAAATCTCTTTACTTAAAACACCATCATAGAACGTCATGTTCATGATATATGCACAAGCAACAGGGGGGAATGATAACAAATTGTGATCTTGAGATGCAATTAACTCAATCCCACATATCAGCATTAATTTTGATTGCTTTACAGATCATCATCAAGTGGCAGAAAAGGCTATCAAACTATAGTGAGTTTTGAGAGGAAGATGAGCCAGAAAATAAAAAGATTATGCAACATTTTAAACTTTAGACTTTAGAGATACAGCATGGAAACAGGCCCTTCAGGACACCGGGTTTGCGCCGACTAGTGATGGCAGCACTATCCTACACACTAGGGATGATTTACAATTTTCCCAAAGCCAATTAACCGACAAGCTTGTGCGACTTTGGAGTGTGGGAGGAAACCAGAGCATCCAGAGAAACCCCACGCGGTCACAGGGAGAACATGCAAACTCCATAGAGACAGCACCCGTAGCCAGGATCGAACCTGGCTCACTGGTGCTGTAGGGCAGCAACTCTTCAGAAAGGTGTGCCCATTCAGTTCGCAGAGCTTGCAACAAATTCCAAGTCTGAACATTTTTACAAAAGACGATTTTTCTTTCTCATCATTCTTTCAGAACTCTCATAATGACATTAAAAGAGACCCAATATACAAAATCACGGTACCTAGAATAGCGATAACTTCATCATCCTGAATAACCTCCAGTGATCCAGAGACGACAAAGCAGAGGGCATCAACGCTTTCACCTGAGTGGTAGATGAGGTCACCGGGAGCACAGTGTATAGTCTGGAACTCCACAGCCAGAGCTCGGAGACAGCCATCACTTGCAAGGCGGAAAGCTGGATGCTCATTAAACACCTTTCGGTTCAGATGGACACAGATGTCAGCTCTCATGTCTTTGGGACATATTGCAAGGACCTGTTGAGAAATTAAAAAATAAATTTAAACTTGTACAGTATGCCTGACCGCATATTTTCATTGACATCATGGAAGGAAGTGTAAATCAGATGCTTTTTTGTTCCAATGCTGGTGGATATATTCCACGTGGCTGGAATGCAGGGTGGCCCAATAGTGTTGCCCAACTTCAGGAAGTGAAGTGGTATGTACACTTTTGTACACATTGATGGCACCAAAGTAGAGATGGTCGAAAGCTTCAAGTTCCTAGGAATAAATATCACTAGCAATTTGTCCTGGACCAGCCACATCAAAGTTAATGGTCAAGAAAGCACACCAACACTTTTCAATAAATCTGCGAGATTGTTGAGATGATGTATTGGGGCTTTGAGCGTTGGTTGCAGTAGGAGCACTGGACAGTTGTAATTTAAGGATTTCGAACGCCCTCTGGTGTTGTGGGTACCAAGACCATGCAGTGTCCTTGTGAGCCAGTTGTCACAGAGGGGCTGATATTTCGCTGAGGTTGGGAATGAATTTCTCCAAGTAGTTAACCATCCTCAGGAATCTCTGCAAACATGTCACGTCAGTGGGGACTGGCATCTCATTGATGGCAACGGTCTTGGAGGGGTCAGGTCTGAGGCCGTCACTGGTGAATACTTGTCCAACATACTGGGCCTCCTTGACGCGGAATCTGCACTTCAGAGGGTTGAGTTTGAGGTGAATGTTTTTTGCATGGTCCAATGCTTTTTTTTAATTGGCATCGTGTTCAGTCATGTCGTGTCCAGCAACGAGAATGTCGTCGACAATGATGGCGCAAGGATACCCCGCAAATATTTGTTCCCTTGTTCGCTGGAATATTTCGCTAGCAGAGTTGATGCCAAAGGGTATCGGCAGAAACTTGTAACAGCATATCCCCATAATCCTCACCAACCTCTACAGATGTGCCACAGAAAGCATTTTATCAGGATGCATCACAACCAGGTTTGGGAACAGCTCCATACAAGACCGCAAGAAATTGCAGAGAGTTGTGGAATAAAGTATAAATGTGCATTCGATAAGAGAGCTGCCCTCAAAACTCATAAGAAATGAAGTCACTGGTTATATAAATTAACTACTTTTATTGTAGGAGCAGTTGTCTGTGGAACCTGCAATTGATAAAAATTCAATTATTCATCCCTCATGAATTCAAAGGTCTGTGTTGACCCTGGAGTTTGTGGCAAGAACAACAGAGTTTCCAGCCATGCACATCACTAGGGGGTAAACTGGACAGCTACTTTAGATGGCCATGTCTTGATGTTACAGTTACAGTTTACAGTTACAGTTTAGTATATTGTCACGTGTACTGAGGTGTGTGTTCTCAAATGTGTGTACATAGTTAAAAGATAAGGGAGTGGTCATTTAAAACTGAGGCGCATAGAGATTTTGTACCACAGGACCTGGTGAATTTTTTTCATTTTCTACCCCAGATGGTGATGGAGGCTGGAAAATGAATGTAATTAAAGAGAAGGAGGAGAGATCTGTGAAAGATGAGGCAATGTGGAACTGGCACAGATGGTCGGGAAGTTGAGGCTGAGCCACATCAGCAATAGAGTCATGGAGTCATATAGCATGGAAATAGGCTCTTCGGCCCAATTTGGCCAATCCAACCCACATTCCCCATCTGCACTAGTCCCACCTGCCTGCCCCTTGGTCCAAAGCTCTCTAAACCTATCCTAACCATGTACCTGTCCACAATCAGATTGAATAGGGGGGCAGATTTGAGGGGCCGAGTGGTCCAGTTTTGTTTCTATTTTTTTATATTCTACTATTAAAAGTAAAAATGAAGAAGCTGCTACTTGAGCTGCCCTAATCCCCTGTAAACGTCACTCCAGCAGTCTCCAGATGATAGACCAAGTGCTTAAATACATGTAACCTCATGAAGTTGCAGACCTTAACCTACCAAATCAGCAGTAAAAACTACCTGCAATCTGCAGCCAGAAAATCCCTGCAGTATTCTGCAGCCACTTATTTTTGTGCTACAGTGCAAAGAAAAAGCATCATTTTTCTATTTGCTGAAGAGGCTGTTATTTATAACATTTTTCTGACTATTAAATATTGACTGAAAGTACAGCAGACTTTCCCAGAAACAAATAAAGTATAAATGTGCATTTGATAGGGGACCTGCTCTCAAAACTCATTAGAAATGAAGTCACTGTTTCTATAAATTAACTGCTATTACTTTTGGAATTGCATGAATCTTGGAAGACCATTTCATTTATATCATCCTTTCAAGTTTTATTGTCATTTTATGATTAGATACTTTGATTTAACATTTGTTTTGGGGGACATATTGCTGCAGGTGGCGGAGCAGCATCCACTATGCATCGTCCTCCAGTCAGGTAACTATTGATGCATGCTACTCAATTCACTGGGTTGTCTGCAATAGATCAGAGTCATGGAGCTGTTGTACGTCACACTACATTTAAGGGCAGTTGCATCAGCAGGAATCTGTGGCAAGTATTCAAGAGCAATAACTGGTATGCCTACAAGAATCCGAGGGGATTAATTCAATTTAATTATAGCTTATTCCTTTTTCAGGATCTGGGCTCTGCAGGCAAGGCCAACATGTAATACCTATCTTCAGTGGAGAAGCTGGTGGTTAGTCAGTACAAATGAATTGGCTTGCTAGGTAATTTCTGAAGGCATTGAAGAGTGGATGTTCAGCAGGTTTAGAATGATATAAAGGGCAGACGGGGTAACTTTGCAGATTTCCTCCACTGAAGGGCATTTGGGTGCCAGGGTGGCAGAGCTGCTGATAACTCTGCCAACCCAAATTCAATTCTGACCTCTGGAGCTGTTTGCGCCGAGTTTGCATATTCTTCCCATGACTCCATTGGTTTTTCTCAGGGGATTTGCTATCCTCCCACATTCCAAAGACTGGTTGTGTAGGAAGGAACTGCAGATGCTGGTTTAAACCAAAGATAGACACAAAATGCTGGAGTAACTCAGCGGGACAAGCAGCATCTCTGAAGAGAAGGAATGGGTGAAGGACTTCTTCAGAGTCTGAAGAAGGGTCTCGACCCGAAACATCACCCATTCGTTCTCTCCAGAGATGCTGCCTGTCCCGCTGAGTTACTCCAGCATTTTGTATCTATATTCCAAAGGCTGGTTGGTGGGTGAGTTGCCCACTGTAAACTGACCCTAGTATGTAGGTGTGCGGTAGAATCGGTGGGGAGATGAGAACATTAACAGAATAAGTAATAGTGAAAATTAGTATGGAAGAGGATTGCTGGTGACAGCACAGGCTTAATGGGCCGAAATGGCCTCGTCCTGTGTTGTAGGAAATATGATAAATCAGATTTTAGTCACCAATACTAAGATTAGTTGTTAATCTTACCATGTTCCAGACATTGAATGGAGAAACAAGGAACTGCAGCTGCTGGTTTACAAATCAGTCTGAAGAAGGGTCCCGATATGAAAAGTCACCTATTCCTGTTCTCCTAGAGATGCTACCTGACACGTTAAGTTATTCCAGTCGTTCGTGTCTTTTTTTCCATTACATTTAATGTTCGATGAAAACCTACTACAGGGGTTAGAAAATAATAGGGTGGCACAGTGGTGCTGCTGGTAGAGCTGGTGCCTCACAGCGCCAGAGTCCTTTGTTTGATCCTGATCTCGGGTGCAGTCAGTGTAACGTTTCCATGTGACCACATGGATTTTGCCTCTTTAAGTTAAGTTGCCCCTAATGTGTAGTGAGTGGATGAGAAAGTGGGATATATTGAAACCGGTGTGAATCGGTATGAACTCTGTGGGCCGAAGGGCCTGTTTCCATGCTGTAAACGATGAAAGGATTAGTACAATTTTCAGGCTTTGTGCAACTGGGATCAATAGTTAACTGGAACAGAATGCAATCTTTGAGTTTAATACAAATGTTTTACGAAGTCACACATCAGCATGAGGTCACGGTGTTGAATCAAGCAAATTATAATAAATTATGTTGCCCCTTGTTCGGTAGTTTAGCCACATCTATTTTTAACTGAACGTTACCCTCAGGGGAAATTTATAGTCGATTTACAACGGTTACTAAACTATTTCATTAAGAGCTTAGGAATATCCTGAAAGGGAAATAAAAAGTAATTTTGTTACTGGTAACCTCCTCACTGTACTAATTTACTAGACTTTGGCCTCGGCATTAAGTAAATTACATTTACTATTCTTTAAAATGACATTTTCCACAGATTTTTCTAAATCTGAACTGTAACATGTGATAATTAAAAATCCAGGACAATGTCATATCCCCTGGAGGATAGATGGGACCAGTAAAAAAATGTATGAGCAACAGTGTTCCCGTAATAAATCCGACTGATAGTCCTTCATAAATGAAGGGCATGCGCCAACAAGGGTAAACTACAGTATTCAAGTCAACAGCAAAACGTACGGACAGCCACATCAGATGAGGCAAATTATTGTGGGATTCACAGAGATCGCGTAAGAGGGGAGAGAGAGATGAAGAGGGAGAATTGAGACAAATAAATTGTTAACTTCTCTTAAATGGTTTTCAACTATGTCTAAATCTGAAGGAATTAGGCTTCATTGTCAAACGTAAATATTCGCTGCAAAGAGATAGTTTAGCAATGGTCATCAGGGCTTAAAAGACAAAGTCACTTACAGTTGAATGGATAAAACCTCCTGTTTACTGGGGAAAATAGTGGCTGCAGAAAACAAGGGAGGGTGGCTATCAAAGCAAGGGGAAATGGTGAAGAACAAACTGGGAAGAATGTGGCCTGCAAGCACACTTCCTAGCAACAATGGTTCTCTCCAGTGAAAGCTTTATGAGCTTTATGCATGGCAAAGGGTGAATGGATGAATGATGCGAGGAACTGTTATCTTAGCTACTCCAAATTATAAAGACCAGTACAGTGCAACTTTCAGATTTGGTAAAGGTGGGGAATCTGTAGACATCTGCACCGACAGATAATACAGACGTTTCCTACATTACAATAGTGATTATCTTATAAAATTACTTCTCTAACTGGAAATCACTTTGAGATATGTTGAGGCAGGTAAAAAAGGCATGGTAACAGTGCATGTCCTTGATTCACCGCATGTCTCATTTGCACTTTCAACCATGAGCTTAACCCTTTTATAATTCATTTTTGGGATAGAGGGTATTGGCAAAGCCATGATTGATTGCTTATCGCTAATTCTCCTCGCAAGGGTATACCTGAGCTGCCTTGTTGTACCACTGCAATCCATCTAATGATGCTTCTCTATGGTGTCTGAGCATTTAGACCCAGTGGCAATGAAGAGCCAGGATGTTGTGTGACTTGGTGGACTTGCAGATGGTGGAGATCTGCTGTACTTGCTGCCCTTGATCTTCTTGATGGCAACCAGGGGTTTAAGAGATGCTGTTGTGTAGCCTGCATGAGTAACTACAGTGCATTTTGTAGATGGTATGCACTGCAGCCACTCCACACCATTATATTCATTCCATTATTTTAGTTTAGTTTATTTTAGTGTAGACATACAGAGCGGAAACCTTCTGCTCTACAGACCCTTCTGCCCATCAGGTCCGCGCCGACCAGTGATCCCTGTACATTAGCACTCCCCTACACGCTAGGGACAATTTAGAACCTTTGCCGAAGCCATTTAACATACAAACCTGTACGTCTTTAGAGTGTGGGAGGATACCGGACCACCCAGGGAAAACCCATGCAATCCCTGCACTCTAACACTATCCTGCACACTAGGGACAATTTACAATTATACCAAGCCAATTAACCTACAAACCTGTAAGTCTTTGGAATGTGGAAGGAAACCGGAGCACCCAGGGAAAAACCACGCAGGTCACGGGGAGAATGTACAAACTCCGTACAGACAGCACCCGTAGTCAGGACAAACACGGGTCTTTGGTGCTGTGAGACAGCAACTCTTCCGCTGTGTCTCTGTGCCCCATTAGTAAACTATATTTTCGCATTGACATTGATTTTGCCTGCAGTGCCAAATGAACAACACTTGACTTTCACTTCACACACTATTCCCTGAGCTTTCAAAGCTGTAGATTTTCTCAACACTGCTGCCTATATCAGTATGATCAAGACTATCCATGAATGAGTTAAAAATTCGCAAGTTGCATCAACCTAACAGACCAAAGAATCTTCACTGTGACTTGAACTAAAATATCCCCAGTAAATTTAAATGGTGTTTGGAAATTTGAAAGAGGATTGGGTATTACAGATGAAATTAAGGATTAAAGGGGGGTAGGGGGAGATGAAAGAGGCCAATGGAAAGAAACAAAATGGAACAAGACTCCCCACTCGTGGAATTTATTTTTCAGTTCAGGAAAAACATTTAACTCAACTGTTGCGCCATTAAAAATTCACTCATGAATAATTTAACTTTCAACTCTTTTTACTGTGGAGTTGGTGAATAAGTACACTGGGTTTATGCCATTGGAGTCATTCCATGTTAAGCAGTGAAGATTGAAACATGGTACTCTGTACAGTTCCTTTGATAATACTTTCCAGAGTTCCTGCATTTAACTACACATCCATGAATGGCAGAAGTTGTTGATCTATTTGCTGCTTAAAAATGAGGATTGTTTTCTGTGTTTTCATAAAAAATAATACAAAGTTCAGGCCTTATTACAGAAATACGATGCTGCCAGACATCCAGTAACATGATGTATAATGTTTCTACTCTCCTTTCACCACAATTCATCTCACTACCTTTAGCTGGAAACCACACTGTTCTCTAATAATTTACTTTTGTTGGGAAAAACAGTTTGTGTTCAATCCTTATCGTGTCTAAAATTCTAAACAATACAATCATAGGGCGGCACGGTGGTGCAACAGTAGCGTTGCTGCCTTACAGCGCCAGAGACCCAGGTTCGATTCTGATTACGGGTGCCTGTCTGTGCAGTGTTTGCAAGTTCTCACTGTGGGTTTTCTCCGGTTTCCTCCCACGCTCCAAATACTTTTTTTCTTAGGCTAATTGGATTGGTATAATTGTAAATTGTCCCTGATGTGTGTAGGAGAGTGTTAGAGTGTGGGGATAACTGGTCGGCACGAACTTGGTGGGCCAAAGTTTCCACACTGTATCTCTAACCTAAATTAAGTATAGTGCAGACAGAGGCAATTCAACCCATCAAGTCTATGTCAGATCTAGGTCTTCAAAGTTCTATTAGTGTGGCTTGAGATTCCAATTTTGATTAATTTGCAGGCATGGAGAGGTCATTCAGCACTAATTATCACTGAGGGTTCACTCATGCATAAAACGGTTGCATTTTAATAGACATGCTATTGCATTAGGTTTGCTTTAGGAAATAGTTTATACATTTAAGAGTAACAGCTCAGCAGTATGTGACTAATATAGCTGAAAATAAGCATCTAACAAAATATTTGATTAAATCATATTGTTAATTAGCCACGTGATTATATTGTTTTAAATTATTAGAAATTATTAAAAATGGGGGAAAAGCCGGATTGGGGTACTGATTTTGGATGATCAGTCATGATCATATTGAATGGCGGTGCTGGCTCAAAGGGCCAAATGGCCTACTCCTGCACCTATTTTCTGTTTCAATATTTATAAAACGGCTTTAAAAATAAATAAAGAATCATTTACTGGCTGTTTTAAAGTAGCAATTTATTTACAAATTATATTATATTTATATATATTTCATATTTGCCTGTAAGCATTATTGTGCACACAAAAATCAATTTCATATTTGGATCTTCATGAAATGCCTGCAAAGAGATACAACTAGTAGTGACTGTTTAAGAAGGAACTGCAGTTGCTGGAAAATCGAAGGTAGACAAAAATGCTGGAGAAACATACGGGTGAGGCAGCATCTATGGAGCGAAGGAAATAGGCGCTGTTTCGGGTCGAGACCCTTCTTCAGACTGATGTGGGGGTGGGGGGGTGGCGGGAAGAAGAAAAGAAGAGGTGGAGATAGTGGGCTGTGGGAGAGCAGGGAAGGGGAGGGGAAAGAAGGAGAAAGCAGAGACTACCTAAAATTGGAGAAGTCAATATTCATACCGCCGGGGTGTAAACTACCCAAGCGAAATATGCTCCTCCAATTTACAGTGGGCCTCACTCTGGCCATGAAGGGGGCCCAGGACAGAAAGGTCGGATTCGGAATGGGAGGGGGAGTTGAAGTGCTGAGCCACCGGGAGATTGGGTTGGTTAATGCAAACTGTGCGGAGGTGTTGGGCGAAGTGATCGCCAAGCCTACGCTTGGTCTCACCGATGTAGAGCAGTTGACACCTTGAGCAGCAGATGCAATAGATGAAGTTGGAGGAGGTGCAGGTGAACCTCTGCCACACCTGGAAAGATTGTTTGGGACCTTGGATGGAGTCAAGCGACAAGTGTAGCATTTCCTGGGTTGCAAGGGAAAGTACCAGGGGAGGGGGTGGTTTGGGTGGGAAGGGAAGAATTGACCAGGGTGTTACGGGGGGAGCGGTCTCTGTGGAAAGCCGAAAGGGGAGGAGATGGGAAGATGTGGCCAGTGGTGGTATCCCGTTGGAGGTGGCGAAAATGTTGGAGGATTATTTGTTGTATGTGACGGCTGGTAGGGTGGAAGGTGAGTACAAGGGGGACTCTGCCCTTGTTACGAGTGGGGGGATGGGGAGTGAGAGCAGAGTTACGGGATATAGAAGACACCCTGGTGAGAGTGTCATCTATAGTAGAAGAGGGGAACCCCTGTTCCCTAAAGAACGAGGACATCTCCGATGCCCTGGTTTGGAATACCTCATCCTGGGTGCAGATGCGGCGTAGACGGAGGAATTGGGAGTAGAGGATGGAGTCCTTACAGGAAGGAGGATGGGAAGAACTGTAGTCCAGATAGCCATGGGAGTCAATGGGTTTATAGTAGATGTCGGTCAGTAGTCTGTCATCTGCGATGGAGATAGTGAGGTCTAGAAATGGTAGGGAGATGTCGGAAATGCGTGTGCCCATAGCTACACCTTGGATTTGGAGGAAATGGGAGGAGTCAAACGAAAAGTTGTTAAGGGTAAGGACCAGCTCCGCTAGGCAGAGGAGAGTATCAGTAAACGGGGATTGGTTGATTCTGCGGTCGAGGAAGAAATGGAGGGCTTTAAGACACTCCTGGTGGGGAATGGAGATGTAGAGTGACTGGACATCCATGGTGAAGATGAGGGAATGGGGGCCTAGAAAATGGAAGTCATGGAGGAGACAAAGAGCGTGTGAGGTGTCTTGAACATAGGTTGGGAGGGATTTTACCAGGGGGGATAGGATGGAGTTGAGGTATGTGGAAATAAGTTTGGTGGGGCACAAACAATGGGTCTGTCAGGACAGTAAGGTTTGTGGATTTTGGGGAGGAGGTAAAATCGTGCCTTGCGGGGCTGGGGAACGATGAGGTTGGAGGCTTGGGAGGGCAGGGAACCAGAAGTGATGAAGTCAGTGATAGTGTTAGAGATAGTGGCCTGGTGCTCGTCTGTGGGGTCATCGTCCAAGGATAAGTAGGAGGAGGTGTCTGAGAGTTGACACTTGCCTCAGCCTTGTAGAAATCGGCACGCCAGACTACCACGGCACCTCCATTGTCGGCAGGTTTGATCACCCAGTCTGGGTTGTTGAGTGGAGGGGTGTACTTTCAGGAGGAGAGAGGTTAGAGTGAGAAATGGGGGTGGAGAAGTTGAGGTGGTTGATGTCCCGCCAGCAGTTTAAAATAAAAATGTCTAAAGCCGGTAGATGGCCATGAGGGGGAGTCTTTCTTCCGGCCCCAACCCCCCTCCTTGCCGTGTGTTCAAAATCTCAAATGTAACATTATTTTTCATTATGTTTCCTAAGGCAAGATATATCCACAGTTGTGGATAAATGTGAGGTTATCCACTTTGGTGGCAAAAACAGGAAAGCAGACTATTATCTAAATGGTGGCCGATTAGGAAATGGGGAGATGCAGCAACACCTAGGTGTCATGGTACACCAGTCATTGAAAGTAGGCATGCAGGTGCAGCAGGCAGTGAAGAAAGCGAATGGTATGTTAGCTTTCATAGCAAAAGGATTTGAGTATAGGAGCAGGGAAGTTCTACTGCAGTTGTACAGGGTCTTGGTGAGACCACACCTGGAGTATTGCGTACAGTTTTGGTCTCCAAATCTGAGGAAGGACATTATAGCCATAGAGGGAGTGCAGAGAAGGTTCACCAGACTGATTCCTGGGATGTCAGGACTTTCATATGAAGAAAGACTGGATAGACTTGGCTTATACTCGCTAGAATTTAGGAGGTTGAGAGGGGATCTTATAGAAACGTACAAAATTCTTATGGGGTTGGACAGGCTAGATGCAGGAAGATTGTTCCCGATGTTGGGGAAGTCCAGGACAAGGGGTCACAGCTTAAGGATAAGGGTGAAATCCTTTAAGACCGAGATGAGGAAAAACTTTTTCACACAGAGAGTGGTGAATCTCTGGAACTCTCTGCCACAGAGGGTAGTTGAGGCCAGTTCATTGGCTATATTTAAGAGGGAGTTAGATGTGGCCCTTGTGGCTAAGGGGATCAGGGGGTATGGAGAGAAGGCAGGTACGGGATACTGAGTTGGATGATCAGCCATGATCATATTGAATGGCGGTGCAGGCTCGAAGGGCCGAATGGCCTACTCCTGCACCTATTTTCTATGTATCTATGTATCTATGAATGTGATCTGATTTTAGAAATACAATGAAAATATTCTTAAATATGATTTTGCTCACTCCTTTATGGTACCTTCAATCCTTTTAAATGCTAGCAAGTATGTATCAATAAATAAATTATTTCCCTTATTCTTCTTTGTCCCGCTGAGTTCCTCCAGCACTTTGTGTCTATTTCGGTTTAAACCAGCATCTGCGGTTCCTTCCTAGGGCTTTCTGGGTTATCCGTTTTGCCAGAGCAACAGAGGTTACGGGCTCTGAGAGGAGTCTAACGGTACAGGGAGGGTCTACCTAGGCTGCAGGGGAGCCAAGATATCATCCCGCAAAGTCGGCCTCGGATGTTGACTATAGGAATGGATCTACCTGCTCCGGCCGGGCAGGAGTTCCAGAGACCCAACCGCAGGGGGCACATAGGTCCCGCCATTTGGCTGTGGACATCGGCTATGGGAACAGATCTGCCAGCTCCGGCCAGGCTGGAGTTCCAGGGGGCAAATTCCACCCGCCGATCGGTGCAGAAGTCCCAATGAGGAGGAAATCGACTGCCTCACCCGACCTAGGCACCACATATTTGGGGGGACTTCCAGGGAGAATTTCAAATGTGTTCTCGTGATTTTGTCCAGAGCAAAGGAGGTGCCGGACCACCGGTTGCCAGAAAATTGGTGGTGGACCTGTACAATCCACTCAAAGCCAACCAAGACATCAGATCTTTCTGAAAATTATTAAAGACAGGAATTTGTATTTGATTTGCAATCCATGTTACAGAGTTGTTGGAGTTTCCCAAATCTAGATTCAATTTTCATTGTATCCTTGGGAACTTTTAAAATCAATGTTAATTCATCACTGCTGTGAAATTCATAACAAAATATTAGTGAAAACACAACCACACCCCTCCCTCCTCATAAGATATGTGGAGTCCTTCCATTACTTACCGTTTCCCTATTGTTTACTCCTAATAAAGTATCTCATCTTCTTAGCATCGCCATGGTCCTAGATTGCTTGCAACAAGAAGTCAACAAACTATCATAAATCTATATTCTGATAACTTATCACAATTATGTCAAAGTAATTGCAACAGAATGGGTTGTAAAACACAAAGCACAGATGGTACTTTTGTGTGAGAGTATCTGGTGGCAAAACATCATAAGAATTAGAGCAGGAGAAAACCAACCGAACCGTGCAGCCATTCATCAAGATCACAGCCGATCTTCTACCTCAGCTCCATTTTCCAGCACTATTCCCGTATTTTCTAATTCCTTCTATATCCAGAAATCTATCGATCTCAGCACAGAATGAACAGTGACTGAGCTTCCACAGCACTCCAGAGAATTATAAAGATTCACAACCCCCTTGAGTAAATTTTTTTTTCACTTCAGTTCTAAGTGGTCTGCTCCCTTGGTGCTTGGCTCCTCAACCAGGAGAACACATCATCCTGCAACCAGCTTGTCAAACCCTGTAAGAATTGTGTTAAGTTTCACTCTCACTCTTCTAAACTCTGGGGAATTCTGGCCTAATCTACTCAATCCCTCCTCATACTGCAAGCCTGCCAACCCAGGAACCAGACTAATGAATCTTCATTGCACACCCTCCACGCCAAGTACATTCTCTTTTTCAAGGTAAGAAGACCAAAGCTATACATGCGCTCCAGTTGCAATCTCATCAGGGACTATATAATTCCTGTATGACATCTTTACTCCTATGCTCAAATCCTCTCACGATGAAGGTCAACATAACACTTGCTTTCATTATTGTCTGCGATATCAGTGATTTATTATATCAGTGTTGATATTCAAAGGGACCCAGGTCCCCTTCAATGTCAACATTTCCCAATTTATCACCATAGCATACTACCTTGTTTTTCTTTGTGTGCACCTCAGTAGATAGCTTCACATTTTTCTACATTATAATCTAATTGCCATGTTGTTGCCCATTCACTTAGGCTGTCTATGTTGCCTTGAAGCCTCTTTATATCCTTCACCAAACTTACAATTCCACCCTGTGTTGCATCATCAGCAAACTTGGAAATATACAGATAGTCACCTCATTGAAACAGATCATGAATAACTGGAGCAGAAGCATTAACCTTTGTGGTACTGCCAACCTCTGCAGGACTCAATTATTCCTATTGTTTATTTTCTGTCTGTTAACCAATTCTTAGTCAATGCCAGTACATTATCCTGATTATCATGTGCTCTAATATTGTTGCCCAACTTCACTGAAAGTCTTCTGAAACTCTAAATACAACACATCCACTGGTTAACCCTAATTAATTCTATCAGACGCATCCTCATAAAACTCCATCACAGTGAGGAATGTGGGGAATCCCGCTGTGGTGGATGTTTATGTTAACGTATATGTAGTTGTGTGTCTTGTTGCTTTTTTTTTGGTATGGCTGTATGGTAATATGAATATCACCATACCTTGATTGGTACACATGACAATAAAAGCCCTTTGAAACCTTTGAATATGATTTTCCTTTCATGAATCCATTCAGATTCTCTGCTCAGTCCTATTATTACTTCCTGCCATAGATTCCCAGCATGTTCCCCATAAATGATCTCAGGCCAACAGGTCAGTTGTTCCCTGTTTATTCACATCCTCCTGTCTTAAATAGTAAAGTCACATCATCTATCTTGCAATCTGCAGGTATCATTGCTGAATCTAGAACACTGAACACTGAAAGGTGAGCATTCACTAATTGCACTTTACAAAACTCTGGGCTGCAGATCATTGGATCCTTGGGATTTATAGGCTTTCAATCTCAGGAATTTCTCTAGTATTCTTTTTTAACAAATACTATTTCCTTTAGTTCTTCAATCTTGCTAAATGCACAATATTTCAAGCAAGATTATTGGCATCCTTTTTCAAGACGATAGATGCAAAAGATTTGCTTAATTTCTCCCCTATTTCCTTCCTATATAAACTTTCCCATTTCTGCCAATATGACCCACAATAAGAGACCCACAAAGGAGTAACTCAGTGGATCAGGCAGCATCCCTGGAGAACATGGATAGGTGACATCTGAAGAAGGGTCTCGGCCCGAAATGTCACCTATCCAAGGATACTGCCTGACCCGCTGAGTTACTCCATCATTTTGTGTCTTTTCTTTGTAAACCAGCATCTGCAGTTTCTACAATAAGACCCACTTTTGCTTTTCATAGGCTTTTTCTTTCTATATATATGTAATGTTCTTATCGTCCATTTTTGTTTCCCATCTCATATGTTTTCTTTCATTTCATCAATTCCTTGGCCTTCTTTAGCTGAGTCCTAAAATGCTCCCAAACTTCATGCCACGTGCTATTTCTGACAACTTTCTAAGCCTCTGCCATTGATTTAATGGTATAATTTCTCCATTTTAATGGTATGCTTAATTTATGGTTTAGTGCCTTAAAGGATTTTATGCTTCTGTGACCTAATGAATCATATTTGACTAATCATTTGCAAACCATGTGTTATTTGTATAAGTGCTGGCTATTACCTGTCCACTGTCATACCTTTTAAAAAGACAAACTGTTGGTGAAATCCAGCAGGTCAGGCAGTCATGCAGGGAAATGGACAGATAACATTTTGTAGAATGGTCCCGACTCAAAATGTTGTCAGTCCACTTCTCTCTATAGAAGCTGCCTGACATTCTCAGTTTCTCCAGCATTTTTTGCTCAATGTTCTAATATCTGTAGTTGTTTGTATCTCCATCATACGTTATAGTGCAGATTCTCAATTGGCCTCATATAGTTTTAAATTTAAGACCATAGTTTCAGATTGAACTACATTGATTTCAAATTCAGTGTACAATTCTATTACATTATATTCTGGTCATTTTTCATACTAACTGAGCTTAAGTGGAAAGGTTTTCATGCAGCATTAGGATGTTGCAGCTTTATTACCCATGGAAGAAATCTAATCTCTAACCTGCAAATCTTTTCACTTCCTTCTGAGTGTAGCAAATATATTAAAACTGAAAAAATATGTTTTTTTTAACTTTTGTATCTCAAATGCTACTTAAATTCTTGTTGTGAAAGTATTTTCACACTAAAATGTAAGGAGTTGAGAATAAGAAGGTTACTACAACATATTCTTCTGAAGACAATATATCATGCACAAGTGAATTGGTCCCAACCAAATATAGAACAAGAATTTATAGGACATTATGTTTTACTTAAAGAAAGATGCACAGAATGTTAGAAATGTGTGTTTAAAAACTGTTATAATTAAACAATTATTGAACGTTAAAGGAAAAATACCATAATTCATTCAAAAAATAGACTTTATTCTCACTATATTCCACACATCTTCAAAATTAATTATTTTCCATTGTGCATCTCACTGGTTATTGCATAGCTGACTTGATAATTACAGTTAAATTTAACTCTATCCAGAGGAGAATATGCAATTTATAAATAATTAAACAAATGCTATTCCTGGAGGTCTCAGTAATTTTTACCTCATAGGCTCGTACCTTCTCCATGTCAATCCCTTTAGACATTGACCACGTAGACACAATATAATCCATAACGCGTTCGCTGAGTCCTTTGGGGACTTGGTAAAGCTTGAGAAAATCCCGCACATTATTTAGCATTTCATGGTAGCGGTTGGTGTTGGCGTACATTTGCTGGAAGATCGTGGTGACGTTTCCAAAAATAGTTGCATAAAGAAGAGCTGCAAATCAAGAAATGAAACAATCTGTCCTTCTTAATATACCTTGATTGCATATTTTAGATTCTGCTTAAGCAAAACATAATGGTTCTGAGGTGGAACACCAAGTGGCAATTTTAGAGAAATATGGTGTTTTCCACGATCCCATAAACCCCTGATAAAAGATAGCTTGCATAACAAAATCTTTCATACATTTCCTTTTTTTAAACATTCTTTTGCCTACATATGCTTTGTACATTTTTGAATATACGTTTATGCATTCATTCTTCAACAAATTTAAGAACACCATTGCTTTTCTTATAGAACTACTTGTGCAGTAGATTGGCCAGTGAGTTACTGGACACAGCATTCCCAGTCAAGAGCATTCTTCATTTTAACCTTCATTTTGTCAAGGTAAGGAGCCAGGGAATTCCAGCAGTGAGTCAGGAGAATAATACAAGCACCGGCTAGAAATGAATCAAGTTTGAACTTGAACTTGGATCAACTTTCAAATTCAGCTGAATCTAGCTTTTCAGACCTCGATTTCCTTGATTCACACTTGTTTCTGGGCCTAACTCAGACAGACTTGGTTCGAAAAGTTTCTGGGAATCTTGAACACAGTGAGTTTCTGTCTTGAACAAAATGATTGATCCAGATGCAAACTGCATCCAATATTGGATCAAAATTGGGAGATTTTTGCTTAAGTTCCCAGGCACATATATTTGTACATCAGCAGATGCAAAAAATGCGCAAAGACACAGCGCAATCAGCACAATCATTCAGAGGTTTACACGGTGGTGCAGCGTTAGAGTTGCTGCCTTACAGCAACAAAGACCCGGGATTGATCCTGACTAAGAGCGCTGTCTATACGGAGTGTGTACATTCTCCCCGTGATTTGCCTGCGTTTTCTTTGGGATCGATCTCCGGTTTCCTCCCACACTCCAAAGTAGTACAGGTTTGTAGGATAATTGGCTTGGTATAATTGGAAATTGTCCCTAGTGAGTAGGATAGTGTTTTTGTGCGGGGATCTCTGGTCGGCGCGGGCTTGGTGGGCCGAATGACCTATTTCCTCTAAGGTAGACACAAAATGCTGGAGTAACTCAGCGGGTAAGGCAGCATCTCTGGAGAGAAGGAATGGGCGACGTTTCGGGTCGAGACCCTTCTTCAGACTATTTCCTCACTGTATTTCTAAACTAAGCTACAGGAAAATTCTGGATTATAGATACTCTTCAATATACTTAAAAGAGCGGTAGTCTAGTGTTGTTTGACTGGTACAACTGAAACTGGGTTTATCACAAGACACAAATAGCTTTATCCATCTGGCTATGAGTAACTCAATTGAAATTAGCTGAAAATGATCATGGAAATTTAGTGAATGGGATTCTATTTGGTTTGGGGCTCAGAGACCAGCTCAAATTAAAAAATATTCAGTAATTAAAACATTTTTAATATGCTCATATGCTCAAAAATAAAAGCTTTATTCTATTTGTTGGTCACAAATTAGAAAAATTCATGATGCTGATTAAATTAATCCAGGAACTGTCCAGTTATGTGAGTGGGTCATTTTACAGTGCAAGGTTTCTTAAACTGATTCAAAAGATTACACAATCTTTTTTGCTCTATATGTAGAACATACTCTAACCAGAACTTTTGGATGAACTCACATAAAAGTTCACTCTCTGCTGAAGTCCAGATCCAGATCCAAGGTTTTCAAGAAGGATAAACCAACACCGTACAAGAAAGCCAAGTATGGTCTCCACAAAGCTGTCAAGGATGCCGTGAGAGGTTGGGTGTCTCAATTAAACAGGTTGGAGTCTCAATTAAAACAATTGGACATCAGGTGACTATGGTTGGGCCTCAATACTATCAAAGACTACAAGCAAAAGTTGTGGGTGATTTTTGGCGACAAAACATCTCTACTGGAAGAACTAAATATCTTTTACGACTCTTTTAAAGGAAACAAAGTTCCACCTAGTTGCATCTCCCCACCACCTCTCCCCTTATATCACTATCCCGTATATCTTGGTGGCAGAAATCAGATGTGCTATCATGCCAATAAACTCTCAGAAAGCGGCTGGCCCAGATAGAGACCATGGATAAGTTTGGAAATTGAGTGCTAATCAACTGACTACAGTCTTCGCCAACGTCTTCGACCCCTCACTTCAATAGTCTTCTGTCCTCATCTGGTCCAGGAAAACTCCATCATTCTAGTCCCCAAGGAAAGGAAAGTGACCTGTCTTAATGACTATCACCCAGCATTTCTGATGTCGACCAAAATAAAGACTGGTAATGGGCCACATTTGTGCCAGCCTTCCAGGCAATCTAGACCCCTCCCTCTTCTCCCCGCACCCCCCCCCCCCCCCGGAATAGGTCTACAGAGGATGCCACTTCTCCTGTATTACATTTAATTCTGGATTACCTTGACAATAACAACACTTGCAGAGTTATACCTATCTACACATTCTCTATCCATGACTATGTAGCAGATCCATTTCCAACTCCATCTTTAAAAGCGCTGACAACTCCATCGTTGTTGGACCAATTACGGCAATGATGTCAGAAAAAAGGAGGGGGATGAATCATCTGACTGGCAAACTTCCTCTCAACATCAGTAAGACCAAATATCTGATTGTTGATTTTAGAAGAGGAAGGCCGAGGATCCACAAAGCTGCCTTCAACGATGGGTCAGTGGTGAAGAGAATCAACAACTTCATGTTCCTGGGCATGTATATCTCCAAAGTTCTGTTGTGCGCCCAGCACATTGATGCGTTCATAACGAAAGCCCATCAATGCCTCTACTTCCTTAGAAGTAGAGAAGATTTGATTTGCGACAAATAGTCCCTTGAACTTCTACAGGTGTAAGGGAGCATAGTGGTTCGGCAACTTGAACGCCTAGGACTGTAGGAGATTACAAAAACTGGTGGACACTGCCCAGTCCATCACAAATGCTGACCTCCTCACCATCAAAGGGATCTATAGAAGGTGCTGCCTCAAAAAGGCAGACAGCGTCATCAAAAACCCTTCCCGCGCCATAGCTTAATTTCACTACTGCCATCAAGAGAAGGTATAGGAGTCTGAAAAGGGTGGCCTCCAGGTCCGGGAACAGCTTCTTCCCAACAACTATCGAGCTCTTGAACACTACAAACACCAACTAAATTCTTGGTTGCACTTGGGACTTTGGGTTTTTATGCATTGATATATTTTTTAATTTATTGTTCTTGTTTATTGTGTAATGATTACTGTATTTACAGGTCTCATGCTGCTGCAAGTAAAACAATCATTGTTCCGTTTTCAGCACATATGACAATTAAACACTCTTGACTTGAGAGTTGTAGATGTAGCGCAGTCCATAACACAGACCAGTCTTCCCACCATTGACTCCATCTACACTTCTTGATGCCTCATAAAAGCAGCAAACATAATTAAAGACTTGTCCCACCCTGGTCATTCCTTCATCTCCCTGCTCCTGTCTGGCAGAAGGTATAGTAGCTTGATGGTGTGCACCACCAAACTCGGGAACAGCTTCTTGCCCTCTATTATTAGGCTTCTGTATTATCCTTCCATAAGCTAGGGTACTGTGTGATTCACTTCTACCCTAGGGAGTATAGTAGGGGACTGAGAATGCATCCTTGCGGGACACCAATCCTCTTTGCAATACATGGAATTTCACTATAATCTTGTACTATTCTGCTGCTTTGCACTTGTCAATGTTTTATTGTTGAATTTAACATTACTGTATGTACACTGTTAATCAGAAGCTTCAAGTGAACAAGGAATTTCATTGCAGTCTTCTGCATATGACAATAAACTAATCTACTGTGAGGTGCAGTCAAAGTTCTGCAATCTTTTATACTAGTCTAGTTCTTTTGAATTATCCTAAAAAGAAAAGTTCTATATTTCAACCTATCTTTCCAATTTCCATCCAGTATTACATCAGCCACAGGAAGATTAGGCCCATCTCTGGAGAGTTTGGGTAGAGGCATCCCATTTCTGACAGCTATTTTCTGACAAATATCTGATTTATTTGTCATTTTAATGCAGCAATAATATAATAGCATCAGGCTATTAAACACTACAGCCTCCAAATAAGCTCTGAACTACATAGCCATTTGGGCATTGGTTTTGTCTTTTTGCACTATTATTTTTTGCTTGCTTTATGTGTATGTACCTCTTTAAAACTTTAAAATAATTATATAAATAAAAACTTTTTTTTCATTTACTACATTCTTTGCATAGTACTATGTTTACATATTCTGTTGCTGCAAGTAAAAATGTCGTTGTTCTGTCTGTGATATATGGCAATAAAACACTCTTGGCCCTCTTGACTTAAATTGGTCATCTTTGCTTCAATTTAATTCACACATTATTTTGTACTTTCATTACTATGTGATCTTTATATTTAACTGTGCACCTTGAAATGGAAATATTAATTGTGCCTTAAATTCTACGTGCCTAGAATCCCATTCTCAGTCACATCGATAAACCTGCTATATAATTGCAACATCATTTTAATTCTTCAACAAAAATTTATTTTACTGGAAGTAATAATAATAATAATAATAATAATAATAATAAATTATATTCATGGGCGCCTTTCAAAAGTCTCAAGGACAACTTACAAAGTTTAACAAATAGTAGAAACATGTAAGCGGAATTAAATAAATAGTAAAGACATCACGAGTACACAAATTAAAGAGAGAATTCAGTCCAAAAACAAAAATCAAAAACACAATATGGAAGTACCACGGAGTTGGGATGTATAACTGGGATACTGAATCCAATCGTTGATCTTTAATTGCTAATTTCACCGAAAAATGGAGATGATAAAAACTTTGTTAAGATAAATTAAACACTGACTGCTGGTATGAACATACTGCTGGATTTTCAATTGGAAGTACAGCTTTGACTGTCATAAAATGTATTGAGAAATTAGAAAATGCCAAGATATGAAATGACTAGAATAGATGCAACTGACTTTAATTAAATATTTTAGACTAACAAGATCACTCACTGAATTTATGTTGGAACATTTTCAATGGTCCACATAAATTCATTCAATTAAAAAGTAAATTATCTAGCCCATCAATCATCTAGAAGCACTGTCCAGTTAATACTGGTCTACTATTCCATCCCCATTGCCTTTACACCTCCAAGTATTTATCAATTAAAAGAAATATTATTAAAGTAATTATATCCACCATTTCCTCAGCCAGTGCCTTCCAAATCACAATCATTCCCTATGTAAAAACGTATTATCTTTTCTAATTCGAATACATTTCAAATCGTGGCAACTGATTGTGGTCTCTTCAGCTATTGGGAACAGTTTCATGGTTTTATTCACTCAAAACAATTGATGATTTTGAACAGCTCCATCAAATCTCCTCTTTGCTTTCTCAGCTCTAAGGAGAATTGCCATATTTATCTTATATTCTCTGCATCAA
This sequence comes from Malacoraja senta, assembly GCA_038087875.1. Lineage (NCBI taxonomy): Eukaryota > Metazoa > Chordata > Chondrichthyes > Rajiformes > Rajidae > Malacoraja > Malacoraja senta. The sequence goes on along the minus strand of CM075978.1, from coordinate 16,547,802 downwards.
GATAATTTTCCAGATGCCACAGATATCAGTAATGGGGCCTCAACATTTTATAATGTTGGTAAATGACTTGGATTAAGATACCAAAAAAAACGGGTCGCTAAATTTACTAATGACATAAGCAAACTAAGAGAGTAAATGGTGAACAAGACTGCAATAGGTGGCAAAGGATCAAAGACTGGTTAAATAAGTGGGCAAAGATCGATCATGTGGAATATCATATAGAAACATCTGAAGTTGTCCATTTGGGTTGGACAAAATGAAATTGAAGCATATTATCCAAATGCTGAGAGGCTGCAGAGTTTGTGGATTCAGTGTATTTGGGAATCATAGTGCATGGTCAGCATAATACTAATGTGCAGGTGCGACAAGTAACTAGGAATGTTACCAGAATATTATAATATATTGTCAGAGGGGTTATATGCAGAAGTAGGAAGGTTCTGGAGAAAAGGAATAGGTGACGTTTAGGGTGGAGACCCTTCTTCAGACTGGAAGGGTGTGAAAAAAGTCTGAAGAAGGGTCTCGACCCAAAACTGTTTTAACCCCAGTCATACCTGGTCGGAGATGCAGTTTTCCTCCAAATCGCATCCCCGATCTCCCCATGTGGCCTTCCATCGGGCTGGAGCGGCGTTCCTGCCGGGACCACAGCTTCGACGGCACAGCGCTGGGACACCAACAAGGAGCGGGCGATGCCTTGCCGGGTCGCCGCTCCAGAGTGCTGTGACCGCCGACCACCAACATCGAGCAGCCGCGGTCTGCGGTCTGCGGTTTGAGGGCATCCCGCCGCGGGCGGGCGGCGCTGGATCGGAAGCACCGCGGAGTCGAAGCTCCAACCGCCGTGGCCTAAAGTCCACGGGCGTCGCAGTCTCCGGGGAAGGAGCGGCCGCTCCAGACATTTCTAAGCTGCTGAGGACTTTTCCACCTGATGCGGGTGGGGCCTATAATCATTGGGCTGCCGTTGCGGCGACTGGCTGCAGTGGCCTCAAACTGGCCCCGACCTCGGGTGGACTAGGAGGAGGAGGAGGACTGGACATTTTGGTGCCTTCCTTCACAGTGGAGAGTGTAGATTCTACTGTGGGGGGATGTTCGTGTTGAATTTCTTATAGTGTGTTGTGTCATTTTTTTCTACTTCTTTTTATTATTTGTATGGATAGTCTTCCCTGTAAAGCACTTTGGCTTTTGATTGAAATCGACTGAAAAGTGCTATATAAATAAACTTACTTTACTTTTTTATTGGAGCAACGTTTAACTTATGGTGACAGTCTCTGCTTTCGGCCAGGGCTTTTTCTACCATTTTGTCCCAGTTTCCTGATTGCTGTTCATTTCATGCCAGCTCTAGAAGCTCTGTTTATTTCATGCCAGCTCTAGACTGCTTTGGAAAATTGTAGATATTGTTTCACCTACTTAGTTTTAAATTACACTAAATGTACAAAAAGTGTCCATTTATGCGGGGAGCCTGGAGAGGTTCGCCTTTGCACAGAACCATGCAAGTTTTTTAAAAAGACACCAAATGCTGGAATAACCCAACGGGTCAGGCAGATAGGCGATGTTTCAGGTCGGAACCCTTCTTCAGCGTCTGAAGAAGGGTCCCGACCTGAAATGTCACCTAGCCATGTTCTCCAGAGATGCTGCCTGACCCCCTGAGTTACTCCAGCATTTGGTGTCTTTTTGTTTTAAACTTGCATGATTCTGTGCAAAGGCGAACTAGTCTGGAAATTACTTGTCAAATCTCCAAAATAATAAGAAAAATGACATTAATCCTTCTCACTCTGGATGAGGTCATTTTTCAATTGCATGGAGCTGAAACAGTCATATTGCACAATCAAATATCTAAACCTCTTGACTTAATTTAAAGTATGGCATGGGGCAGAGAACTGAGAGGAATCTTGACAGGAAAACACAACCGAAGGTTTCATCCGAAGGTTTCTCTATTTTCGCAAAGTGGGTTAAATTCAATGTCATTGAAAATACTCAAACATAGAAGCTTTATTACAATAAACTATCATCTCATCAGACTGATTTGGATTTAAGCTAGCAGGAAAACATATAATTTCATTATTGTATCCAGTGTTCTGGCATGAAATATTTCTTAATAAATTAATTTTAATATTATTTTCACTGGGCAGTGTTTATCTCTTGTGTTCTGAGTACAACCAACGTGTAGGGTGATGCAGTGATGCAGCTGATAGAGCTACTACCTCATGGTCCCAGAAATGCATGTACAATCCTGACCTTGGCTTCTGTCTGTGTGAAGTTTGCACATTCTCCCTGTGACCACGTGGGTTTCTTCTAAAGAATCAGTTTTCTTCCACATCCCAAAGACGTGCAGATTTGATATTTAATTGGCCTCTGTAAATTGCCCCAAATGTTTAGGAATGGAAGCTAAAATGGAATCACGTAGAACGAGCATGAATGGGTAATCGACTTGGTGGGCTGAAGGGCCTGTTTCCATGATTTCCATGATGTATCTTTCAATCAATCAAAGATTGGTGAAAATGTAACCAGTCAAAATGCTGTGTTTTTTTTTATTTTGGCAATGTAATTATCAATTTTTTCAAAATTGCAGACAAAATCTCAGACGAAACAAAGTGATTAATTGTTTATACTACTTTTTTTTAAATTAGAAAATAATGCATCTGCCCAGATTTTAGTTCGAGTTCATTTCTCTCTATCAAGAATTAATGGAAAGGTATCACTTGAAAGATCAGTGCATTGTTGTTTCACTTGCTCCCTTCTTCTACAATGTGGCCACTCTCACCCAGACATCAGTTCATAGAAGGCAATAAGTTGTGGAAAATTGTTCCTAATCTTTCTTCTGTAAATACTGACTCTGTTCAACGGATGACCAGTTCTTGATGGTAGCCTCAAAAAATCTGGGTTTAAAATTGAGTTGGCATAACACCATCATTGGGAGTTATCAAGTTCTGACAGTCCCCTGATGCTCTATTGCATGTTAAATTTTACTATTTATTTTTACAACAATATAATGTCCTGGAAAATCTCATTCATGTCCTTTCTATCTCAAAACATGGGGGGGAACAGATCCTCATGCATGTTCACTGGCCTAAATATATATTGGTACCAACAAGAGATTACAAAATTAACTTTGCACAATGCACCTAAACAGTTTCAGACTAGCGATAGCTGTTTAAAATTTCAATAGCACCCGAGGCCATGAATGACCCTCGCATAATGTTCTTCATACACTTCACCACTGCTGGGTACACAAAGAAAATCAGCAGCTATTTACTGGGATGGGGGTAGAGGGGTGTTCGGAGTGTTTAAATGTTTGTGTGCTGAGACCACCAGGGGATTGTAAATTCAAAATAAGGTATCAGAGAGATCATGGAAATATATGATACTGAGAGTGACCATGTGATGGTCGGTGAAGAATTTGGAAGGGCTCAGTTGGCCCACCAGGTCTCAATGGTGGACACGACTCAAGAGGATATTGAAGAAGATTGTGAGTTTGAATTTACTCCCAAAGTGAGTCCCACAATGGTTGAAGAAATGTTGACACAGCAAACAATTGGAAAGGGTCAAGACACCTTCAACGAATTTAGAGCTGAATTCTACATCAACGACATCAGTTGAGCCATCAAGACAACACCAGTACAGTCACAAAGATCAAAGTGAATCAGTTAAACAGTGCATTTGTTAAGATTAATTCCACTCTTTTAATATAATAAGTTGTGATATATTTGTGAATATGTGTAACATCACCCTATCATGAACTTGATCAGGTGTGTACATGTGTGCAGTCAGAGAAGAACCTTAAATAAGCCCCACACACCATTCAGAGCTCCACATGGTTCCTGTGTATTACACAACACATCCTGCATGGTACTGTACTCAAGACCAGAAACCTACAAGGTTTCCTGCATCAAATATTTCCAAACTAAGCTTATGAATGCCTAAGAAAATCTTTATGCAGATTATTACAACGGTTAATTGTTTAAAACATGCCTGAGGGCACAAGCTGTTTAGCTTTGCATGTAATATACTGTATATGGCTGATGTGATGTGTGACAATATTAGTAATAAATCTGCTTGCTGCAATTCTACAATTTTCTACTGTCCAATTTCTTAACACTACAGAATTATGTTTAATGATCTTAGATCCCCAATTGAATTAACAGCTATAGGCAGCTGAGTTGCCGTCACAGGAGTGTACTGCATATGCGTCATACTAAACTGATTAAATATGAACCAAATATTTTCATAACTGGCCAAGCATAAATTACAGTCACTGTCAATAACTTTCACTAGTTTTAATGATGGTAGATGAATAAATGATGAAAGATAAACTTGCATGTCCTAGACCTAGAAACAGGTTAAAACCTTTCAAGAAACTTTTCATGACAAATAGGTTTATTTAAGAGGGCAATATTTCACTGAGAGCAAATATTACTAATGAACAGTTAAACTGTCCAAATTGGAAAATCTTTTTCTGATTCCACAATTCTCACAGAGATTATTCTGCTTCAGCAATATCATTGGATAATTACTTATTAATGCATGATAAATAATGCATGTTTTTAATTTTTAATCATGTTAGTGATTCTGTTGTAGATTTTAAAGCTAAAATGGTGCCTGGATTTGATTTTCAAGCTATCAGTTTTATCAAGTTCACCATTCGTGTAGAAAGGACTAGAATGCATCTCTAATAATGATTCATCCACATCTTATCAATGATTCAATTTACAGGTAAACCACTGTAAAGTTCAGAGATTCAGCGTGGAATCAAAAGAAATAAAGTATTACACTGATCTGTGCACCAATTAAACTCTACCAATAATATTTAAGAAAGAACTGTAGATGCTGGAAAAATCAAAGGTAGACAAAAATGCTGGAGAAACTCAGCGGGTGTGGCAGCATCTATGGAGCGATGGAATAGGTGATGTTTCGGGTCGAGACACTTCTTCAGACTGATGTGGGGGTGGGGTTGGCGGTGGGGGGGGCAGGAAGAAGAAGAGGCGGAGAGAGTGGGCTGTGGGAGAGCTGGGAAGGGGAGGGGAAGGAGGGAGAAAGCAAGGACTACCTGAAATTGGAGAAGTCAATGTTCATACCGCTGGGGTGTAAACTGCTCCTCCAATTTGCGGTGGGACTCACTCTGGCCATGGAGGAGGCCCAGGACAGAAAGGATGGATTACTCCCCCTCCCATTCCGAATCCGACCTTTCTGTCCTGGGCCTCCTTGTACATTATCTTGGTGACCTGCATGGATTTTCTTCGAGATCTTCGGTTTCCTTCCACACTCCAAAGACGTACAGGTTTGAAGGTTAATTGGCTTGGTGTAAGTGTAATTTGTCCCTCGTGTGTGCAGGATAGTGTCAATGTGCGGGGATCACTGGTCAGTGCGGACACGGTGGGCCGAAGGGCCTATTTCCGCACTGTATCGCCAAAATTAATAATGACAACAGAATAATGACACCTGAAATTATGCTCTGCAGCATTATTTTTAAAATAATGTATGTCTTTATATTTTATAAAGTATGTATCTACTATTTTTTTCAAATTGACATATGCATTTTGAATACAAATTTGTCAGAGGTTTGATGATGAGCCATAAATACCCTATTGTCTTTTTTTGCTGATCACCATACCAGCACCACAATTTATCACTGATGTATCTCCAGTTATATTCCAATGAACTTGTCAGCATCAATCATTTGATCAAAATATATGACCTGTACCTTGCTTATTTATACATAAATAACGCTATTGATGCCAATCATGCCAGCGGACTCCTGCATCACAGTTATACAAGACATATGTTTCGCATTTGCACTGTCAACAAGTATTAGATGATCTTCAGACAGTAGGAGAGTGAGAAATACCTTTGCAATGTATATGGTTTTAACTGGAGGATTAGTAGTGCCGAGAGGATAACGAGGGACTGTTGAAAACACAGAAAATAGATCTAACCAGAGCTGTGAAGAAGCAGGTCTGATCGGGTGAATATGCTGGGATGCATTCTTCTGGAAAATGTGTGAGGGAAAACATGTCAGAGTCCTAAAAACTATGAACAAGTTTCTAAAGGGAGGAATAGAGGGTGGGTTTTTGAATGTGTGTAAGACCAGAACAAATGAGAACAATGACTTGTGCAGATGTATCATGATGTCCCAGATATGAGGCGAAAGCCATTTATCCCTCATCTTTGAGGATCCACTAAATGTCCACATTTTGCTAGTCCTGAAATGGCACTGCTGGCTTGTTTCATTATTTATACTGTTTTAATGGGCTTGTTAGCTTGTTGAAAAGTATTAAAGGAGCATTAGTGGAACTTTATTGTTTTTCCTCAGTGTTTGCCACTGTGGAGTATACCTTTCACTAAATTGAGTGTGTAAAAGATAAGTTCAGGTACCATTTTGTTAGGATACTGTACAAAAACATGTTACTATCATTACAACTTATAGGTCTATAACTCTCTTTTAAAAGGGGCTAATAACCACACATATACTGTACCTCAGTTAAAAGGGAAATAAAATATATATTGACATTTATTTTAGAGAGAAAATTCCTTGCCTATACTTTGCAGTTCAAATAACAATGTGCTTCACCTGCACATTTAAACATGGACATCAAGAAACTACTGTTCACCTCTTCTTGCTCTTTCAAACGTTTTGCAGTCAAAACACAGAATGATTACCGCATTTGGCATCTTGAGTCTGGACCAGCTCTAAGCAAAAGCAATCCAGTTTGTTCCAATTTGCCACAATTTTCCAAAGCACTACAAATTCTTTCCGATCAGATACTTACACAGTTCCCTGCTGCAAGACTTTGGCAGGAGATTCAGCATACAAACGAATGGTAGATCATGAAGATGCAGAATTTAAATTATGGACACCAATAACCTAGCCAGAAGAAAACCAGGGCACGTTCATACAAGATTACATCTTTAACATTAATTATCTTGTCTTTCTCCAAAAAATAACTTTTACAAATGTGATCTTACTTTAATTTTTAATTGGAAATTTAAAAACATTGAAAGTATTAAATACTATTTACTAATCTCTCTCTCATGGAGCCATACAGAACTGGAACAGGCCCTGTTATGTCTCAGGGTTTCAAGTGTTCATCCAGATACTCTCCCATTCATGGTTGGGAGAGTAGCATTAGAAAGAGTGCGTGGAATTCCACAGGAGGTGTAGGAAAGGACTACAGATGCTGGTTTAAATCTAAGGTAGACACAAAATGCTGGAGCAACTCAGCAGGACAGGCAGCATCTCTGGAGAGAAGAAATGGGTGACGTTTCGGGTTGAGACCCTTCTTCAGACTTTTCCAGCATTCTGTGTCTACCTTAAATTCAACAGGAGATTGCCTTTGGGCGGGGGGCACAATTTACAAGGACAGATTGGAGAGGTTGGATTTAGGTTGGAGGTTTTGCTTTATTCTCTCTAGAACGTGGGAGACTGAGGGGTGAATTTATAGAAGTTTATAAAATGATGTGAGACATTATTAGGGGCGATAGTATGGATTTTTCCTTGACTGTGGGGTGGCTAGTGTGTATCCTAGGTCTAAGATGAAAGGGGAGAAGATATAGTCAGAAGATATACAAATATATCTGAGGGACCAGTTTTTCACACAGGGTGGGTGGTTATACAGAACGAGCTGCCAGATGAGTTAGTAGAGACAGATATAATTAGGACATTTAATAGGCATTTGGACAGGAAAGGAGTAGATTGATAAATGGGATTAGAGTAGATCGGCATGGAGGAGTTAGGTGAAAGGTCCTGCTTCTGTGTTTTGTGGCTCGAGCACACTAAGACTATCTGCCTCCAATATCTTCTCAGCCTGTGCTTTTCAGATTGCAACCAACCTCTGTGTGAAATGATTCTTCCTCAGATCCCCTCTAAACCTCCTTCACCTCAATTTAAAGCACCTCTGTCATGGAGAAAGGTTTTCTATACTGAACCATCCCATCCCTAGCAGCATCATAGTGAATCTCCTCTGCAACCTCTCCAGTACAATTGTATCCTTCCTATAGTGTAGGGACCCGAACAGTACACAGTATTCCAGCTCTAATCCAGTGAAGGTCCAGCTAGTCCAGCTCTAGTTTAACAAAGTTCAGCAAATCCTCCCTTCAGTTATATCCTATGCTCTAGCTAATGAGGGCAAGAACTCCCTATGCCTTCTTCACCAATATATCTACCTGTTTTGTCACCTTCAGGAATCTGAATCAAAGAGCTTTTGACATAGGACAACTCTGGAGATAGGGCTTCTATCAAACTTGATTTTTAAATGTCTTAAAATGTTACTATCAGTAATTAAATGTCTCTGATATTCTGAGATATTAAAAACAAATATAATTGATCAAATAAATGTAAAAAATCTAATTAAAAATAAACAAATATCTACCTCACTCAAGGATTCTCCATTAAATTGGCAGTAATGTCAGATCCTGTTGCAGTCTGACCTGCTGTGGGATCTGATGACAATTCCCCAAAGTAGCATTGAAAATTGCAGCTAAAGAGCATATAGTGAAGACTGCCATTCAGTACGCCCTATACTTGCAACTGGTCCACACAAGCCCATGATCTAGTTGCATCTAAATTGTTGAGCACTGATGGGTTGCTTCAGAGCCAGCTAACACAGTCAATAAAGGGCCTGACCCACTTGGGCGTCATTTGCACGTCACGCAGGTGGCGCGCGAAGGTTTTGTGAATCCCAAAATCCTGGGGCGGCACGCGCGACCGCGCGCCACTGCCTACATCACCATGCACCATGCTCGCATTACTCCCACGTCGTGCGTCATGACGCGTAAATTATGTCGCATAAATGATGCGCAAATGACGCCCAAGTGGGACAGGTCCTTTAGACTCACTCCCTTACTGTTCTTTTAAGGTGTTCAATGAATTGTCGCCAACATGGAAACTAATCACATAATTGAAGCCATTGCTGCCCAACTGGTACCCGTCTCACTCCCTCTCTGGCGATGAGATTGGAAGAAGGGGGCAATCCTCTGTCACTTTTGCGTTATTGCAGCTTTCATTCAGTTAGGCTTGGTAAATCCCTTACGGTAATCCCTCATGATATTCATGACAACCAAGCAATAACTCATGTCTCCGTTAATGGCCACGGACTGCTCAGCCTTTGCAATAAATATTGATCCTTGAACTACTTGTTTGGCAGTTTGCATTGTAACAATCTAAACCCAATTCCTCCAGACCTCAGGGTGAACCATCAAAATATCACGGCCATGAATAACAATGTAAAATGGTTTCTGAGCCAAGGGTGAAATTGATTACAAAATTGAAAAAGCAACATGCTTAATGATTTCAAGTAAAAGATATGGAAGTGCCTATTCTTTGGCATCAATTTTGAATCACAGTGAGTACTTTAGTAAACTATATCTTATAATACTCAGACCGTAGAGTTGAGAAGTCTATACCTTAAATATATATTCTTAACATGATCAGTGCAGTAGTCATAAACTGATACTGTCAGTCAAAGAAAAAGGGATCGGTCTTTGTTTTGCCATTCTGTAGCCCCGATTATCTCATTCCCTCCCGTTGACTACTGTAGCAAGTTTTTAATGTTCTCACCAATCCTTGTTCTCCACCTGGACCTCTCTCTTACCTCACTCATCACCCTGTCCAGCATAACCTGTGACTAGTGATGCTCTTTCATGGACTGCTTATCATCTGTTGTTGTTAATAGTTCTTGCTCTTCCGGCATGGTCCACCTCACCTTTAAATTGGTCCACCTGCACGAGATAGCCCAGCAGTTGGTGGTTGTGCAGTAGTAAGCAGAAGAAGCAGATGAAGAAGAAAAAATAGCCATCAAAACAAAAACCTGAATCTTCCATCCTTGTAAACTTGCCCATCTGCAATTTCTTCTATAATGTCCTTGAATGGACTGTGGCAACTCAAATGTTCATTCATTTTCCCTGCAGTTCCTTGTTCCTCCCTTTAGAGTAGTAAACTAACTCTACATTAAGTTACTAATGGTGTACTTTGTGACTGTGAAACTTAATCCTCCATCCTTTGACTGCAGTCTTCCACAAAACTATCCACACCATTTCACACCAATCTTCTCCAACGTCCCTCCAACATCACCAAACTGGAGGGGATTTCTCCCATTGCTTCCATTCTTATCTTTACATTTGCAATAAATAAAATAGTCAGTAATACCTTCTCTTCCCATTGCCTTTGACATCCTGTAAGGATATATCTAGGGTCCTCTTCTATTCATCATCTATATGTTGCCCTTTATTAACAAACCCTAAAACACTGCACCAGTTTTAACATGTGCATTAAATCCCTATCATCCCACTACCTCTTTTGATCCAATCTTTATCTCTATACTGAGGCAATGTTTGCCTGATATATCTGGTCCTGCATTAACAGTTGTGGATTCAAGTGGCTTGAATTAGAGAAGCACAAATTTTCTCCAACAAAAAATAGCTAGGTTTGAAGCCAATGGCTTCAGTGCCCATCACAAGCTCTGTTCCCTCGACACCAACTTCATCTCACTCCCTACCTGGAACTGAACAAAATTGTTTTCAGCCTTGCTGCTATACCCAGAGTTGAACTGCAGACTCCATATCCATCCATCATCAAGACTGACTATTTCCAGTTCTGTGACATTGTTCCTGGCTCAGTAATTTGCTGCTGAAACCCTTACCACTCTAGATCTGAATATTGCACTCTTGTTCAACTCTTCAAAACCCTGTTGCTTGTTTCATGACTCTCACACGGGGACCTATGCGAGGATCCTGTTTGTTTATTTTAGCTCTGCATTCAACACCATTGTGCCAGAGCTACTACACTCCAAACTTTCCGAGTTGACTGTGCCTGAACCCCTCTGTCGGTGGATCACCAGCTACCTGACAGACAGGAAGCAGTATGTGAGGCTGGGAAAGCACATCTTGGACCCGCAAACCCTCAGCGTAGGAGCACCGCAAGGCTGCATACTCTCTCCTCTCCTCTACACCAACGACTGCACCTCCACAGACTCCTCTGTCAAGCTTCTCATGCTTGCGGACGACACAACCCTGATTGGACTGATCCAGGATGGGGAGGAATCTGCTTACAGACAGGAAGTGTCACAGCTGGCGTCCTGGTGCCATCGCAACAACCTAGAGCTCAATGCTCTTAAGACAGCGGAATTGATTGTAGACTTTAGGAGAGCTCCCCCTCCCCTCACCCCACTCACCATCAACAACACCACAGACACATCTGTGGAGCCCTTTAAGTTCCTGGGAACCATCATCTCCAAGGACCTTAAATGGGGGGCTACCATCGACTCCACAGTCAAAAAGGCACAACAGAGGATGTACTTCCTGCGGCAGCTGATGAAGCACAATCTGCCACAGGCAATGATGGTCCAATTCTACACGGCCATCGTAGAGTCTGTCCTCACCTTCTTCATCATGGTCTGGTTTGGCTCAGCCACCAAGCATGACACATGGAGGCTGCAGCGAATCGTCCGATCAGCTGAGAAGATTATTGGCTGCAACCTTCCCTCCATTGATGAACTGTACACTGCAAGGGCCAGGAAGCGAGCGGGCAAGATCATCTCTGAACCCTCTCACCCTGGCCACAAACTCTTTGAATCACTTCCCTCTGGAAGGCGACTCCGGACTGTCAAAGCTGCCACAGCCAGACATAAAAACAGTTTTTATCTACGAGTAGTTGCTCTACTCAACAGCCAAAAATCTGTAGCCTCCCTTTGATCTGGTATTTTGTTGGTTCACATGCTTGATCAATGGTGTTTTATCATTAATGTTTTATTATTATTAATGTTTAGTGTTTTCTGAGTCATTCGGAACTGTCACTGTATGTCATGTTGTTACTTGTGGGCGGAGCACCAAGGCAAATTCCTTGTATGTGAATACTTGGCCAATAAACTTACTTACTTACATTCACTCCACTATTTGCTGCCTACAATGCCTTCCTGATAAGCAACGCCTTGAGTTCAAAATTCCCATCCTTGTTTAAAACCCTTCTGTCTCTTTTGATCTCTACGTTCCCTTTTCATCTGCAAAACTCAGATATTTCAGCATCTCTATCTGGTCTCTTCAGTATTCATAAATTTATTCTGCCATTGGCCATTTATTTTGTCACTAAAGTCATAAGTTCTGGAGTTCTCTCCCCTAACTTCTTCCTCTTACTCCCTATCTTTGCTCCAAAAGCAGAGCTCTCTGATCAAAACTGTAGGCACATGCCAAGATATTGCTTATATGAATTGGCATCAATATTTTGGTTCCTACCATTCTAGAAAATAAAGAGGGACATGTCCACTGTCTTAAGGGCACTACATGAGTAGAATTTGTCATTATAAAACTGTCTCTACTTTGCAAACATATTTGGCTTCTAGTATCTTGAAGGACTACAATAACTAGCATTACTTTATTTCAGAGTAAGTCCCAATCACTTTCATACCTTTTCCCTCCAACTAATAAACAGAATAGCTGGAGCCAGAGTTAAGAAATTATTATCAATGTCACTGATTATTGGAACTATAGCAATAACAAGACAAGACAAGACCATCTAATTATCCTTCATTCAGCCACGATCAATACTCCTATGATTGTTCAAGCATTTGGGAAGAAAAGACAAAAAAATCCATTGTTAGGTGCCTCTTGTCCCCATCTTGCTCCACCAGCTTTCCAAGCTCTAACAGTGACAAGGGTTATATCTTTGCCCTAAAGCACTAGCTCCATACTATCAGGCAATCACTGGATTATACTCATCTGGTGGGCGCCACCAATTGTGACTCTCACGGTAAACAGACAGATTTATCAACAATGATAGCCCATTACTACATGCCTGGAGGACAAACTGTCAGCCGTGACAGTGTGCATTCGGTAGCAAAGTGACAGGGAAGCAAGGAATAACTTTTAAGGCAAGGTAATGTTCCAATTTTCATTCAATAATAGCGTGGCATTAAAAGCACATGGTATGAAATTGCATACACCTATGCATCATTACATTGATAATTTATGTATATGTGGCTTACTATAATTGGCATGTAGGACTATAATTGGAATGTGGGAACTAAGCAACTTGAGCAAGTAAACAGGGAATAAAATTGTTATTCTGCATGGAAGTGGGGATCGTGACGTTTGGATTCAGCTGTGTCCTTTCCTTGCAATTCAAGCAGTTCATTAGTTACATTCTGTGTGCTTATTATAATGATTTCAATGTCCAAACAATGCAGTCCACATTGTTTACAAGATGGACACATCAACAGCTGGCCAATATCATGCATGATTGCCACCAGTTAAAGCTGAGCTGTATTACCTACAGCTACCATGAATCTTTTAAAGGGATATTGCACAGAGGCTGCAGCAAGTGCTGGCAATTGTTCCACAAGTTAATCTCACCTGGGAAACAGTGGCATATGGCACAGAATTGGGATGACCAAGCTCCATGGTTTTTGGTTGCTGTAGCGGAGATTTACGGATCAGGTGGAAAGGAGGTGAGATGCCTTATATCTGCAGGAGGCACTCCAGACATACAACAATGAGAGGAAATAGTTGAGTTTAATTTAGTTCAGAGTTACAGTGTGGAAACAGACCCCTCAGCCCACCAAGAGCGCGCTGGCTAACGATCTCCCGTGCGCTAGTTCTATCCTGCACACTAGGCACAATTTGCAGAAGCCAATTAACTTAGAAACCAACACTTATTTGGAATGTGGGCAGAACACAAGAAGACCCACGTCTTCACAGGGAGAACATACACACCCCATACAAATAGCACCCTTAGTCAGTGTTATATTCCGGACGGCAGAATGAATAACAACTCACATGCAGGTTGCCTGGATCACGAGAGAAAGATTTATTACCCAACATTTCCTGCTTATATTGAACACCAACTCATTAACATATACATGAATATGTATGAATACATTACACTACTCTCCTTTTTTAAAGTAATAAATCTAAGTACTCAGTTACAATTTTGTTGTTGTGATACTTGATTTAAACCAGTATTTATGAAATTCTAAATTATAACCATAATATATTTATTTTACATATCTACACATTTTTGTTTTACTTATACTGTGAGTTACTTAACTTACAAACCTAATCTGACTGCTGGTTTACGGATCCTGCATGATCGTCTAGCAGTAACAGGTGTAACAGGTTTAGATGTCGACTCAACTGTTGGCTTGTTTGGCTCTGTTTTAGTACCATGACTTTGACCAGAGGAATCTGTTTATTTGTCTGTACCAACTGAACTTTGTGTTTCAAGCACAGTGGTCTCTTCCAACTCACTTTCAGATAAAAACTCAGGGATTAGGACTTCATGCTCAGTTTTTGGTTCATCTTTGGCTGGAATCATTTGATCAACATGAACACTTTTGATCCTATCTCAAACTTCAACCAAGTAACTTTTTGTTCCACACATTCCCACTATTTTCCCAACATCCCATTTGTCTCGACTGAACTTGTTGGGAAGACTGAGAACACAAACCTGCTTATCTGGCTTGAAGTACCTCTCCTTTTTGTGGGAGTCAAAATGGCGTTTTGGACTTAACTGTGCTCAACTCTCAAGGCCAAATTGGGTTGAACTAGACGTAGGCGTATTCTTAGCCTTCTCTTCATCAACAATTCTGCAGGTGAGTAACCCGTTGTTGTGTGGTTCAGTTCTTCAGCAAGAAACTAGCCAAACGATGTTTCATGCTGAGCTTTGAACTACCCTGAAAAACCTGTTTCTTGAGAGCTTCTTTGACAATTCTAAAAGACTTTTCCGCCATCCCGTTGGAGGCTGGATGGTATGGGGGAACAAGTGTGTGTTTTACACCATTCCGCTGCATGAACTCTTTGAACCATTCTGAACGAAACTGAGGCCCGTTATCAGAAACAAGTTCTCCCGGTAAACCATGGCGTGCAAAAATTGATCTCAACTCATCTATGGTACACTCAGTAGTAGTGCTTGACCCCATATGCTTAACCTCAATCCATTTGGAATGACTATCTACTAGTACCAGAAAGTGATCATTACCCTTTTAACAAAAATCTACATGAACTCTCTGAAAAGGTCTACTTGGCCATGACCAGGGTGTCAGTGGTGTTTTTGGTGGTTTACTCCGGCAATTTTGGCAGACGCTACATTTGCTCACCAGTGACTTGATGTCACTGTCAATACCAGGCCAATACACAAAACTTCTGGTAATTGACTTCATGCTTACTATGCCAGGATGTTCGGCATGAAGTTCATTCATAATTTTGTTTCTCAAAGACTCTGGTACAACCACTCTGTAACCCCACTTAATGCATCCCTGCTCACATGATAATTCATGGAGTCGATTATGGAAAAGCTTCAGCTCTGAGTTCAGAACTAAGTTCAATCCACTATCGATTTCAGTCCAACTGTTCATAGCCCAACTTCCGAACTGTGTCTTTTTCTGTTTCTGCTGCAATTTCTGTTGTCTTCATCTACAACTTGCAGTGTGTCGATTGAGTTTTCACTTCCCACGTCAGAGTTCTCATGGGACAACGCATCTGCAACTGCCTTGCACTTGGAGCTTCTGTACTCAACCCAAGTAGTCACACCGGGACATCAAAATTGCCCAGCACTGCATCCTTGATGCCGCCATGGAAGGTATAGCTGACTTGGGACCAAGTATCACTAGTAGTGGCTTGTGATCAGTCACTAGGGTGAATGATCTGCCGAGAAGAAACTGATGGAATTTCTTGATTCTGAACACGATGCTGAGTGCTTCCTTTTCTATCTGTGCATAATTGTGTTCACTCGGTGATAGGTTGTGGGATGCAAAAGCAATAGGCTTTTCCTGTCCGTCATTCATTACGTGGGAGATAACTGCACCTACACCATAGCTTGAAGCATCACAAGCAAGTTTCATCTCGCGTGTCTTTGTGAACAAGGAGTTTGTCACTTGTCAAGTTTTCCTTGCAGATGTCATATGCACGTTGCTGTTCCTTTCCTCACGTCCATTTCACATCTTTTTGTAGCAGATGATGTAGTGGCTTTAGCACAGTTGCAAAATCTGGAAGGAATCGTGCATAAAACTGCAGTATCCCAAGGAATGATGGCAGCTCTGACACATTGTTGGGTTTTGGAACATTCACTATTGCTTCCACTTTCGCCTTCACAGGGTGAAGTCCGTTGGCATCTACTTTGAGTCCAAGGTAGACCACCTCTGACTGCGCAAATGCACATTTACTATGTCGCAGTTTGACATTGTGGCAGTTCATTAATGTGAGAACTTGCTCGAGGATTTCCGGATGTTCTACCTTGCCCTCTGTGAATATCAGTAGGTCATCCTGGTTGCACACACAGTGTGGAATGCCTTGTAACATTTTGTCCATGAAAGACTGAACATTTTTTGGGGAGGATTTCACACCATAGGGCAGCTTTGTATCTGAATACAAGCCCTTATGTGTGTTGATAGTCAGGTACCGCTGACTTTCTTTGTCGAGATTGAGTTGGGCATAAGCATGAGACAAATCCAATTTAGTAAAGACTCTTGCTCCGCTAAGTTCTGCGTACAGATCTTGCGAGGTTGGTAACGGATATTGTTAGTCATCAATGGCTTGGTTGATTGTGACTTTGTAGTCACCACATAGTCGAACAGTTTTGTCGGCCTTGGGTACGGTCACAATTGGCGTTGCCCAGTTACTCTGGTCTGTCTTCACGAGTACTTCATTCCGCTCTAACCTGTCGAGTTCTTCCTCCACTTGTTGCTTTAGTGCATATGGTACAGGTCTTTGTCGACAATACACAGGTCTCACATCTTGCTTAAGTCGAATGTGTGCAGAGTACCCTGTTATTCCCATGTAGCTGTCAGCAAAAACGTTTGCATGTTTGCTTATGACATTTTCAAGACGTGATTTGGACATATCGACGCTGAAAATGTTCTTCCAGTCTAATTCTATTCTACTCAGCCAATCCTTTCCAAAGAGGGTTGGTTTATTTCTGTAGCTGGCCACTATGATGGGCAGTGTTAATGACTGACCATTATGCTGAACTTTCCAGTTCATTTGTCCACATGTCTCCAAAACTTCGCCCGAGTAGGTTGTCAGCTTGACCTTACTCTCAAACAATGGTGTCTGTGGGATCTTTGTTACGTACAGGTCTCTGCTCATGACCGAACAATCTGCTGCCATGTCAATACACATATCGATTACCTGTTCATTTATCAATAGTTTAGTTCGAAAGTCCTTGCCTTGGATGGTTGTAGGCTTATCGAAGTTGGTTGCATAAATGGTGTACAACCCAAGTTCTTTTCCATCAGGGTTCATCTCCAAGTTATGAACTCCTTTCTGGTGTTGTCACTTGTTTCCCGCAGATTGTTGGATTCCCGTTGTAAGCTGGGCCGACACGTTGAGGCGATATGGCCTTTCTTCTGGCAATTATAGCACTTGACCATTTTCAACTGACAAAATTGGGATGAGTGATTACCATTGCAACAATAACAACTGGCTGAACTCGACACCCCACCATACTGGTTTTGGTTTAGCACCTCTTGGTTTGGCCATAGGTACTGCCTTGTGACTGTAAACGGCCACTGCAATCCGTGGTGGACAAAACGTGAGGGCATTCTTTGATGCCATCTTGATTGTGGTAGCAATCTTGCATGCTTTCTCAAATGTAAGATCTGGAGTGTTCATGAGTTTGGACTGAAGACCACAAACAAATCTGTCGCGTAGTGCGCGTCCAAGAAAGTTTCCAAAGTTACAGTAAAGGTACGTTTTTCAAGGCAACAACGTACTCATTGATTGTCTCATTCTGCAATGTGGTTTCTAGTGCCAAATTTATAGCTTTCTGCAATTTCCAGAGGCTTTGTGTTGAAGTGCTCCTCCAACTTCTTCATAATGTCATTGAATGGCACGTCATTTGCCTTTATGGGCGCAAGGAGATTCACGAGTGTGCCGTACACTTCAGGACCGATCTCCATGGGCAGAATCGCTTTCATGCGTTCGCAAACGTCCTTATTTGTTTCAGTCACTATCTATCCTTCACCACTAATCTCCATTATGTTGTTTGCTATGAAAAACATGTTTGCTCTCTCCATATAGGAGCTGAACAGCTCTCTACTCTAGTCAAAAGTGCCAAGGATCCCAATGTAGCCCGTGGACGCTGCCATCGTGTCGTTCTTTCTTTTTTAAAAAAAGTCCGTTCAAAAACCCCGATTTCCTGTCTGTTCTGGTGTAACAATTCACCTAAAACTTAGCTGTACAAAGGCTTGAGGAACTCGACAAAAAAAAAAAAAGCTTATACAATCCCAAGGACTGCATCTTGCCACATAGACACAACATAGAGATAGCCTGACAAACTCTCTACGATTTGTCCAGCTGCTGTTTTAAACTACAGTCCCCTGCATAGAAGGATACATAGATACATAGATACATAGAAATTAGGTGCAGGAGTAGGCCATTCGGCCCTTCGAGCCTGCACCGCCATTCAATACGATCATGGCTGATCATCTAACTCAGTATCCCGTACCTGCCTTCTCTCCATACCCCCTGATCCCTTTAGCCACAAGGGCCACATCTAATTCCCTCTTAAATATAGCCAATGAACTGGCCTCAACTACCCTCTGTGGCAGAGAGTTCCAGAGATTCACCACTCTCTGTGTGAAAAAGTTTTTCCTCATCTCGGTCTTAAAGGATTTTCCCCTTATCCTTAAGCTGTGACCCCTTGTCCTGGACTTCCCCAACATCGGGAACAATCTTCCTGCATTTAGCCTGTCCAACCCCATAAGAATTTTGTACGTTTCTATAAGATCCCCTCTCAATCTCCTAAATTCTAGCGAGTATAAGCCAAGTCTATCCAGTCTTTCTTCATATGAAAGTCCTGACATCCCAGGAATCAGTCTGGTGAACCTTCTCTGCACTCCCTCTATGGCTATAATGTCCTTCCTCAGATTTGGAGACCAAAACTGTACGCAATACTCCAGGTGTGGTCTCACCAAGACCCTGTACAACTGCAGTAGAACCTCACTGCTCCTATACTCAAATCCTCTTGCTATGAAGGCCAACATACCATTCGCTTTCTTCACTGCCTGCTGCACCTGCATGCCTACTTTCAATGACTGGTGTACCATGACACCCAGGTCTCGCTGCATCTCCCCATTTCCTAATCGGCCACCATTTAGATAATAGTCTGCCTTCCCGTTTTTGCTACCAAAGTGGATAACCTCACATTTATCCACATTATACTGCATCTGCCAAACATTTGCCCACTCACCCAGCCTATCCAAGTCACCTTGCAGTCTCCTAGCATCCTCCTCACAGCTAACACTGCCCCCCAGCTTAGTGTCATCCGCAAACTTGGAGATGTTGCTTTCAATTCCCTCGTCCAGATCATTAATATAAATTGTAAATAGCTGGGGTCCCAGCACTGAGCCTTGTGGTACCCCACTAGTCACTGCCTGCCATTGTGAAAAGGACCCGTTTACTCCTACTCTTTGCTTCCTGTTTGCCAGCCAGTTCTCTATCCACATCAATACTGAACCCCCAATACCGTGTGATTTAAGTTTGTATCCTAATCTCTTATGTGGTACCTTGTCGAAAGCCTTCTGAAAGTCCAGATACAACACATCCACTGGTTCTCCCCTATCCACTCTACTAGTTACATCCTCGAAAAATTCTATAAGATTCGTCAGACACGATTAACCTTTCGTAAATCCATGCTGACTTTGTCCAATGATTTCACCACTTTCCAAATGTGCTGCTATCCCATCTTTAATAACTGACTCTAGCAGTTTCCCCACTACCGATGTTAGACTAACTGGTCTGTAATTCCCCGTTTTCTCTCTCCCTCCCTTCTTAAAAAGTGGGGTTACGTTTGCTACCCTCCAATCCTCAGGAACTACTCCAGAATCTAAAGAGTTTTGAAAAATTATCACTAATGCATCCACTATTTCTGGAGCTACTTCCTTAAGTACTCTGGGATGCAGCCTATCTGGCCCTGGTGATTTATCGGCCTTTAATCCATTCAATTTACCCAACACCACTTCCCGACTAACCTGGATTTCACTCAGTTCCTCCATCTCCTTTGACCCGCGGCCCCCTGCTATTTCCGGCAGATTATTTATGTCTTCCTTAGTGAAGACGGAACCAAAGTAGTTATTCAATTGGTCTGCCATATCCTTGTTCCCCATGATCAATTCACCTGTTTCTGACTGCAAGGGACCTACATTTGATTTAACTAATCTCTTTCTCTTCACATATCTATAAAAACTTTTGCAGTCAGTTTTTATGTTCCCTGCCAGTTTCCTTTCATAATCTATTTTCCCTTTCCTAATTAAGCCCTTTGTCCTCCTCTGCTGGTCTCTGAATTTCTCCCAGTCCTCTGGTATGCTGCTTTTTCTGGCTAATTTGTACGCATCATCTTTTGCTTTGATACTATCCCTGATTTCCCTTGTTATCCACGGATGCACTACCTTCCTTGATTTATTCTTTTGCCAAACTGGGATGAACAATTTTTGTAGTTCATCCATGCAGTCTTTAAATGCCTTCCATTGCATATCCACCGTCAACCCTTTTAGAACTAATTGCCAGTCAATCTT
This sequence comes from Malacoraja senta, assembly GCA_038087875.1. NCBI lineage: Eukaryota > Metazoa > Chordata > Chondrichthyes > Rajiformes > Rajidae > Malacoraja > Malacoraja senta. Next base: position 16,527,316 of record CM075978.1, on the reverse strand, counting down.
GGCCAATTCATGTCTCATACCCTCAAAGTTACCTTTCTTTAAGTTCAGAACCGTTGTTTCTGAATTAACAATGTCACTCTCCATCCTAATGAAGAACTCAACCATATTATGATCACTCTTGCCCAAGGGGGCACGCACAACGAGTCTGCTAACTAACCCTTCCTCATTACTCAATACCCAGTCTAGAATAGCCTGCTCTCTCGTTGGTTCCTCTACATGTTGGTTTAGATAACTATCCCTCATACATTCCAAGAAATCCTCTTCCTCAGCACCCCTGCCAATTTGATTCACCCAATCTATATGTAGATTGAAGTCACCCATTATAACTGTTTTGCCTTTGTTGCACGCATTTCTAATTTCCTGTTTGATGCCATCCCCAACTTCACTACTACTGCTAGGTGGCCTGTACACAACGCCCACCAGCGTTTTCTGCCCCTTAGTGTTTCGCAGCTCTACCCATACCGATTCCACATCCTCCAAGCTAATGTCCTTCCTTTCCACTGCGTTAATCTCCTCTCTAACCATCAACGCCACCCCACCTCCTTTTCCTTTCTCTCTATCCCTCCTGAATATTGAATATGGATCTGTGGCCTATCGTGTCCAGCTCGCAAACAACTGCGACACAACTCCATATTTACTGTTTAAAATGTTAAACAATACTGCATGTTGCAAAACAGTCCTGCACTGTATTTAAAGGATGAGTTCACAAACTCTATCCCATCCTCGTCGCCAATTTTGTTATATTCCGGACGGCAGAATGAATAACAACTTACACGCAGGTTGCCTGGATCACGAGAGAGAGTTTTATTACCCAACATTCCCTGCTTATATTGAACACCAGCTCATTAACATATACATGAATATATATGAATACATTACAGTCAGGATCAAACCCAGGTGTCTGGCGCTGTAAGGGAGCAACTCTACCGCTGTGCTACTGTGCTGCCCCAGTAGAGCTGTAGAACTCAAAGTTGAATCTTACAATCTGGACCGAGTGCCAGAAGAAATTCAACAACCTCACATGCGTAAGCCATGGTCAGAGAATAAAACTTCAGAAGGCCATTTTCAATTGTGACCAGCTGCACTCTAGCTTCAACCATGTTCAATTCACATGATCCCATCAATTTCCTTCCAATCTCAATCAATCAGGATACTTAGTTTAACTTTTATATTCCCCACACTTATACACCCAGCACTGCTACAGACTTCACAGTCCCACCTCAAAGTATGCCAGTCACATACAACCAGTCACAGCAAATAACGATACCACACAGCAGTCAATGATGAACTATCCTTTATTGTCCAACATTCCCCCAATTATCCACCGACTGGATGGGATTTCTCTCATTGTTATCATTCTTCTCTTTATAGTCAGGGTACGATGGGATGAAATTAGCATTGTAGAGGCTAGTGGTGCAGCTGGTCAAAAATAATCTTTGGAGATTTGTTCATTGACTTTGTTTACTCAGGTGAGACATTTGGTCCATATTGTAAGATTTGACTCTTGGCATTGACCTCCACAGCTATCTCCTCCCACTGGTGTTTAACCTTGTGTCTTGGGTTGCCTCCTCTATAAGTCCTGTGGTCACAGCAGGAGCTAACTGGATGGGCCCCAGAGGCCCAGGGCATGTACATGGACATGCTACCTTCCCATGAAGGAAACTGTCAATGTTACTCACTATTGGGACAACCATTGTTGAAAGAGTGGATAACAGTGAGGACAAAACCATTAGTGATGATTAGTGAAGGATGAGGGGGGGCTTCATTGAAACTTACTGAATATTAAAAGACCTGGATAGAGTGGATATGGAGAGGATGTTTCCTCCAGTGGGAGAGTCTAGGAGCAGATGTCATAGCCTTTGAATTAAAGGATGTTTCTTTAGGAAGGAGATGAGGAGGAATTTCTCGTCAGACGGTGGGAATCTGGAATTCATTGCTGCATAATGCATGGATGCCAAGTCAATGGATATTTTTAAGGCAGAGATAGATAGATTTTTGATTATTATGGATGTCAGGGGTTATGGGGAGAAGGCAGGAGAATCGGGTTAGGAGGGAGAGATAGATCAACCATGATTGAATGGTGGAGGAGACTTGATGGGCCAAATAGCCTCATTTAACTCCTATCACTTATGAACTTATCAACTTCTATTCTTTCTTGTTTTTCAACCCTCACTCTCTTCTGATTTGCCAGTAAGCACCTGCTCATAAACCTGCTCATCTTACTTGTTGCACCTTTCCCCGCTATAACCTTATCCTTGTGCTATTTGCATTTCCAAATGAGGAGAACTACAACCTTGCAGGCTAGTGGAGGAAATACAAGGAGATAGTGAAGATGGCAACACGATATATTATATACACACCCATGAGATGAAATAGTAACATCATGCTTAATTTAGGTAATATCTTAGAGGCAGTATCTGCACGTGTTCCAACATCGTAACTGGGCCACCTGCAATCAGGACCAAAGGAAGAGCATATCAGGTCTCTGGAACGAAAAGTCATGGAGGACTTTTGATGGGTAGGCACAAAGCAAATCTTTGATCCAATGGAATGTCTACTTTCAATGTCAAGAAGCATGGAGAAGCTTGTGTACCAACTTGGCGCAGAGCTTTGGTCAGATGCTGAGGCCAATCCTACACTGAATAATGGCCATAATCAAGCTCACGTACACAATTATGAGCTTAAACTTGTTACGGCGTCTAATGAAAAATATCTCACCTTCCAATCCAACACAGGCAGAAACTACCTGGCACCTGGAAATTATGTTGAATGCTTAGATTGCTGTTGCATTATTACACTGCAGTGAATATGGTTGTGGATTAAAAGTAAATAAAAGATTATCTTGAGTCACACTACAGTCCATCAATTTATCCAAGGATTGTCAGGAAAGAGTAATTTTCTTTTCAGAGCATACATCTTCCCATTACTGCCAAACAGCAGAATCATCACATACAGTACCTGTCAGCCAGCCAATATAGACACTGCCACACATACCATCACAACTTAACTGGGCATTAGGAATGAGAGATTGGACAAATGGATTGTTTTCACTGGAGCAGTAATTGTTTTCTGAGGCTAAGGGGAGACCTGATAGAACTATATAAAATTATGAGAGCCATAGATACGGTAGAGATGCAGAACCCTTTATCCCAGAAAGGAAATGTCAAAGACTGGAAGACAGAGCTTTAAAGTGAGAGGGGCAAAGTTGAAAAGAGATGTGCAGGGCAAGTTTATGAACACAGAGAGAGGTAGGAGCTTGGAACATACTGCCACAGTATGGTGTCAGCTGGAGGCAGATATGACAGTGGCATTTAAGAAGCTTTTGGATAGGGACATGGATATGCCGGGAATGGAGTGACATGAATTATGTGCAGGCAGAGGAGATTATTTTAACTAGGTATCATGTTTGTCATGGACATTGTGGGCCAAAGTGGCTGTTCCTGTTCTATGTACTGTTTATGTTCTATGTTCTAGAATGAGTGCTAATTAAGAGTGCCTTCTAAGTCCAGCTGCACACCTGCAAATTCTGAAGAAATCTGAAGAAGGCTCTCAACCAGAAACGCCACCCATTCCTTCTCTCCAGGGATGTTGCCTGTCCCGCTGAGTTACTCCAGCATTTTGTGTCTATCTTCGGTGTGAACCAACATCTGCAGTTCCTCCCTACGCCTGTAAATTCACTCAGTTAGCAGTAACCTGCAAGTTTCCCCATGACAATCCAAGTTTGTCCAACCATGTAGCTAATATCCCCAAGTCCAGGCATCATTTTGGTAAACCCCCTCTATACCCTATCCAAAGCCTCCACATCCTTCCTGTAATGGGTCAAACAGAACTGCACACAATACTCCAAATGCAACCTAACCAAAGTCCTACAAAACTGCATCATGACTTCCTAACTCTTATACTCAATGCCCCAGAACGGGGCACTGATTGTGGATGATCAGCCATGATCACAGTGAATGGTGGTGCTGGCTCGAAGGGCCGAATGGCCTGCTCCTGCACTTTTTGTCTGTATGACTTCTTTACCACTTTGTCTACTTGTGTTGCAGGTTCAGGGAATTATGGACTTGGACCCCAAGATCTCTCTGTATATCAACGTGTTAAGGATCATGCCATTAATTGTGTATTTTCCCCTTAGTTCTGTAATTGATGCCAGAAATGTTGGCCTTTTGCACTTGAATAACAAGAGACTGTGCATTGTCTGTGCTTAAAATAGGCCTTCATGAAGGGGGTGCATTAATCTAATGAATTGTGCTTAATGATGTCTGAAGAAGGGTTTCAACCCGAAACATCGCCTATTGTATTTCTCCAGAGGTGCTGCCTGACCTGCTGAGTTACCCTAACATTTTGAGTCTGGTATAAACCAGCATCTGCAGTTCCTTCCTACATAATTAATTCTGCTTGTTCTCTTTCTCTCACTTCTCCAAGCACGAGATCTTTTGATAATAAAAAAATATATATATGAAATTTGATGAGGTTCTTTGAAAGTGGACAGATGACATAACTTTCATTTTGTTCTAATTAGCTGATGCTTGCAAGCATTCCCATTAGTGCCTTAAGTGTCACGCAGCATGGGGATCGTAGAACTGTGCTAATAAAATAACGTGCCTTTTTACTTAATTAATTTGGCAGCATGACAAGAAAAGACGGGATGAACTGTGCACAGTACTTCTGGAGAGGTGGTGCTATGCTGTTCAGGGTCTTCACTACGATAGAAAACATAGCAAAAATGACTAGGGTGTGAGTGGTCTTTGTTTATGTTGGTTGTTTTCCTGAAGCAGCATAAAGTATAGATGGAGTTGATTTGGGGGTGGGGATGCAACTTGAAAGGGGAGACTGGTTCAGGTAATGCATTGGCCTACATTTATTTTGTGGATTTGGTCAGAGCTGTTCCCAATCCAACCTGTGATGCATCCCAAAAGGATGTTTCCTATGGTGCATCTGTAGAAATTGGAAAGAGTCATTGGAGACTCTCCAAATTTACTTCACCTCTGATGAAGTAGATGCTTCGGTGTGCTTTCTGGGTCGTAGTGTCAGTGTGGTTGGACTGAAACATATTGTTGGTGATATTTATACCTAGGAACTTAAAGATCCCAACCAACTCCATCTTGGGACTATTGATGCAGACTGGGGTGTGTACTCCACCCCACTTCCTGAAGTTGATGAGAGGCTCCTTCATTTTGCTGGCATTGATGGAAAGGCTGTTTAGACTTTAGAAATAGAGCACAGAAACATGCCCTTCAGCCCACCGCATTGACCAGCAATCACTCCATACACTAACACCATCCTACACACTAGGTACAATTTACAATTTAACCAAAGCCAAATTAACCTACAAACCTGTACATCTTTTGAGTGCAGGAGGAAACTGGAGCACCTAGAGAAAACCTACGCGGTCACAGGATGAAAGTACAAATTCCATGCAGACAGCATCCATGGTCAGGATTGTACACGAGTCTCTGGTATGAATGGCATACTAAGAGGCTGAGAACACAGCTTTGCAGGGCACTGGTGTTGAGAATTATCATGCAGAATATCTTGTGGAAATTCTTAAAAGACAAAAGGAGTGAACATGCCTTTAAATGGCAACAGCTTGGCCATTTTTCTTGCCTTCTCAACGGGTGAAGTTTGCAAGCAATAGCATGGATAACAATTATAATGAGGACTGACCATGGAAGCTGCTCCAGCTTCCTGTGGAAGCCCACCAGAAAAATATAGGACGAGCACATCCTTAAGCAATTTTCCACCTGTCAACCTGAATTAATTCACAAAATAAAAATCTGTGAAGGCAAGCATAAAATGTATGCTGAATTAGCTAGGCCCTGAAGTTACACTGCAGGGTATCCATACATCTGAAATTCCATTCTCAATTATTTCACCAGAGACATTAACTCATTTAACATAAATTACGATATGTTGATGTTCACCCACTTATATTCCTTTAATGTATTATCTGAGTTCGGTGTATGTCTAATGTGTGAAGATTAGAACTCGTCAAGATGCAAGAATTTTGTATTAAAAGGCTCCACAATAAGTTTGATCTCGACTACGGGTGCTGTCTGTACTGAGCTTGTACGTTCTTCCCGTGACCGTGTGGGTTTCCTCCGAGATCTTCGGTTTCCTCCCACACTCCAAGACGTACAGGTTTGTAGGTTCATTGGCTTGGGTTTGTATACTTGGTAGAAGTGTAAACTGTCCCTCGTGTGTGTATGATTGTGCTGGTCGGCGCAGACTCGGTGGGCCAAAGGGCCTGTTTCCGTGCTGTATCTCTAAACCAAACTAAACTAATAGAGATTCCAATAACTTTTACAAACAATGCTAGTGACACAGAGAACACAGAGGATCTGGCATGGGGCAGGGGGAAGGGGGCACCAAGAGAATAAAGTGGGCCCACTGGGGACTAATTTGTAACTTTGTTAGCGCCCTATACGTGGCGACTCTTTGTATACTTCATGTATGGCAAGCAAAACAAAGAATTTCACCGTGACGTGTCGCATATGTATTTATTAAGTATCAATCAGTCAATCAAACTAACCACCTGACATACACAGCTAACCACCTGTCACGAGGCTTCAAGAGACACCAACCTTAAAACAACTATTAACCTTTTGCAATCAACACTATAACCAATAATAGTAATGTAATCTAAAGAACTAAATATTCTACTTAATGTTCTAAGCATTTCAAATAAGTCTGATGCTTTTATTATTTTCTGCGTTGTCTGATTTATCTGAATTTTAAGAACAATGGGCAAAATTAAGAATTTGCCAGTCGGTATTATGAATTATGTTCAGACACTGAACCACTTTATGTCCTTGCTCTTTTATGAGTGACATTGTCCTTTCCACTCACAAACCACATACTTTCAAAAGCTATTTTTAACTTGACATGCATTAGTAGCTGAATTAATGTGACAATATAATAACTGGAAATTGTACCCCCAAAAAAAACTAAAAGTAATAGCTTGCAAATGCGCAGAGAGGCATTTAAACCTGTTGCGTGTTGATTTCCTTTAAAAGGGCAAGCACAGAGGGATTTATCCTAAGGTACCTCTCTCAAATGGCCACTTTTATTGAATAATAACTGGACAGTCCTATGTTATATGATTAAAGAGAAGCAAGAGACAATCCGAGGTTTAAAGGCCTCTCTGCACATTTGCAGGTTATTACTTTTAGGTTTTTTTTGTACAATCCTCATTTAGTTTTAGAGATACAGTGCGGAAACTGGCCCTTCGGCCACCGAGCCCACACCAACCAGCAACTCCTTCACACACGAGGGCCAAGTTACACTTATACCAAGCCGATTAACCGACACACCTGTACGTCTTTGGAGTGTGGGAGGAATCCGAAGATCTCGGAGTAAACCCACGGGAGAACGTACAAACTCCATATAGACACGCACTCGTAGTCGGGATCGATCCCGGGTCTCTGGCGCTGCAAGCGCTGTAAGGCAGCAACTCTACCGCTGCGCCACCATCCCACTCCTGGACCACCTCATTTGGCAGAGCGAGGCTGAACTTTCTGCCCTGGGACTTCTTTGCCAGATTGAGGCCACACGCAAACTGGAGGGACAGCACCTCATATTCTCTTTGGGTAGTTTACAATCCAATTTATGAACATAGAACATAGGTAACTACCAACCCCCACCTCCCCCAACCTCCCACTCCCCTGTACCTCACCAGGACTCGCACCTATTTCTCACCTCCCTCTCCCCGTTTTGGCTCTAGCTTCACAAATCGTACCTCTTCAATCCTTTTGCCTCATACCTTCTGTATCTTTATCTCTGGCATTTGTCCAACCATTTGCTTATCAATCCCCCACACCCCCCTCCCCTCACCGATATCCAGCTATTACCTGCCACGCTATGTCCCTACCCCTCTTCTCTTCCTGCTTTCTTCTCCCTCCACCACAATCAGTCTGAAGAAGGGTCCTGATCCAAAACCTATCGATGTTCCCCAGAGATGCTGCCTGACCCACTCAGTTACTCCAGCAAAACAGCATCTTCAGTTCCTTGCTTTTAAATCCTCCTTTAATCTTGTCCAACAATTTACTTCAGTCTTAAGAACACCTGTTTTTCCATTTCTCATGCAAGCAGTTGTGTAGGATTAGATAACACGTGAACTATTAGGTAGTCAACACTAGATCAAACAAAACCAAAGAAGTCCCTGTGGCCAAGCATTGAATCCTTTCTGGCAGTGGGTTCCAGACCAATGACCATTTGGATGAAAAGATTTTCCTCATCTTGCCTTGAATCCTTCAGTCATTCGCTTTCCCTGATGATTTTTGATACCAACTACAGGAGTGGTTGCTTGAAACTTGGCAATTGGCTCCATGAGTTTCACTGATGCTGGACATCATACATTACAGAATGATAAGAATGGGGACAGATTTTTAAACAAGATTTTCAATGCTGTTCTATTACCCAGAGGATGGGTTGGTTTATACCAAACTTGATTCTTTTTTTTAATTTTTTTTTTTCTTCTTTTTTTTCTGATATAAATTTTTATTAGAAGCAAACATATTACAATGTAGCGTAACATATTATAATAGAAGAAATAACTTTTCATATACATCAATCACTCATACATTATTAAATTTGTCAGTTAATTCTGCTTCTAGTGGTTTTTTTTTATATAGTTAGAAAAAGAAAAATAGAGAGAAAGAAGAAAGAAGAAAGAGAGAGAAAGAAGAATTACAATATCAAAAAAGAAAAAGAGGTGGAATGAATAACTTATAATACGTCATAGGAGATAAGTTCGTAGGTTATGAAATATAATTACATCTAATCCTGAGTTCAAGCTTCAGTCGGGCTTTCGCGCTGGGCCACTCTATCCCTTCAAATAGGCAATGAATGGAGCCCATATTTTAACAAAAAGTTCTTGCTTGTCCATTAAGACAAGTCTAATTCTTTCTAGATGTAGGGACATTTCCACAATCCACATTTTAATTGTGGGGGTTGTAGGGCCTTTCCAGAATTTTAATATTAATTTTTTCCCAGTTATTATACTGTAGTCAAGGAAGTTTCTTTGGCTTGTTTTGAGTGTTAAACTTTGTTCTGATATCCCAAACTTGATTCTACTGAATATTATTTAATTACTGGATGCACGTTAATTCAAATTACAGAGCCAATTCCTTTACAAGGTAGACACAAAATGCTGGAATAACTCAGCGGGCCAGGCAGCATCTCTGGAGAAATGGAGTAGGTGACGTTTCGGGTCGGAACCCTTCTTTAGACTGAATGATAGCGAAGACCAGAACAAAACAGGGCCAGCAACAAATGACCTCAGGAAGGGTGGAGCCCATAATGGCCCATTGTTGGCTGGGGAAGATGTGCAAACGACAGGGATATTCCTCACGAAGGGCAGAGAAAATTCTTCAAATACTTAGCTGGTCAGATAATGTCTTACAGTGTTCCAATGAAGCCTATTGTAAATATGAGCAACAACACTTCATCCTCCAACTTGGCACATTACAACCTTCAACGTTTAATAGTGAATTCAATAATTTGAGGTAGCCAGCCTTTCCCGGTTGTATCAGAACTGGCTAACTCTGATGAAACATTAATTCTGTTTTCTTTACAAATGCCCTTACTAATTCTTTACAATTACATTCTTTGATATATTTCAGGTTTATAACATCCATGGATATTATTAGAATAAAAGGAGGCTGGATTACAGAAATATCCCGATTACAGATGCTCTTACCAAATTTTCTATATCTAACAAACATTGTAATCATGAATGGATTGCTTCAGGAAACGTTTCCCTGATGGTGATTGATTACTTAATCTAAAACAAGTGTAAAATAACATCTGAAGAAGTTTTACCTAAAAGTGGAGAATACCGTTACAGTTTGAAACTGAGGTTAATTTGAAAAACTATAATTGATTTTTTACAGCCGCTTTTTGGAACAAGCTCATTATTTCCACACACGATATCTTGCCAACTTCCTCACAGCCACTACTTGTGACCTGAATAAATGATTAGTTCACAGTTCATCGGAATTCACGTATACTAACTGCTACGTTGACTAAGGTGTTTAATTAAATCTCAAGCTATCCTGTCCCTTGGCACTTGCTAATCGTCTAAAACACTCTCCCTCAGAATCCATGTGCACTTTCTGGTTTCAATTTGCCTATTGATAATATAATGCAGGTACTAATTTGCTATGACATATTATAAATCATTTTACTTAGAGCACTCAAAAGTTAATTTATATGCATTGTGCTAAGATTTATAATTGTACTTAAAATATCAAATGAATTATATGGTTGCTTGTAAATGTAGCCAATTCTATAAAGTATTGTACATTAAATAGTTTGCCAATTTGGTGATGAGAACAGAATGCAGAAGAAAAGTGAATATTATTTAATTCCCTAGGTAGGTATCTTTTCACTACTTTAAACAAAATTCAACTATTTTAATGTGGCTTTTGGAACAATCATCTAGAAAATGGCCCAACTACATTAGTCCCACCTGCCTGTGTTTGCTCGATATACCTCCAAACCTCTCCTATCCATGCACCTGTCTAAATGTATTTTTAATGTTGTTAAAATACTACCTCAAATACCTCCTCTGGTAGCATGTTCCATATGTCCACTACCCTCTGTGTGAAAACGATGCCCCTCAGGTTCCTATTAAATCTTTCCCCTCTCATCTTAAACCTATGTCGCCTGGTTCTTGATTCCCCTACTCTGGGTAAAAGACTGTGCATTCACCCTATCTAATCCTCTCATGGCCTTATACACCTCTATAAAACCACCATTCAGCCTGCTAGCTGGGCAGTTTAGGAATAAAGTCCAAGCTGACCCAGCCTCTCCCTTTAGTTCAGGCCCTCAAGTCTTGGCAACATCCTTGTGAATCTTCTCTGCACTCTTTCCACCTTAACAACATCCTTCCTATACTGAAGTGACTAAAGCTGAACACAATGCTCCAAATTAGATTTTTCTGGATGATTGTTCCAAATGCTAAAGCTGAAATTGGAAAAAGGTAAACAGGGAAGTGCAGTTAGTATGATGTAGCTTGCAACAGACTTTATGAATTCCTGGGCCCTGATCGTATTTAGTTTTTTAAGCCTATTCCATCAGTTCAAGTCCACAAGCAGAATCCAATCTTTCCCAGATTTACCAGCAATATATGGAAAAATATGCTTCTGGCAACCTGTGCCAGATTAGACCTGGGTCAGGAACCAAGACACCATTGATTTCAACGAGATTTTAGGGCACGGGATTAGGAGGCAATGGGGAAAATGGCTTTTCTTTTGCTTTTTGCATTACTTTGCTGTTTTTATTATTGATGTCTTTAAGTGGTGCTAGTTTATTCAACTTTACATTTTATATGCATATATAAATTTAAAAGATATATATATATGTATAGTGTTTAAATCATAGGAGATTCTGTGACTTCTAAAAACTATTAGCAATGAAGTGATCAACAAAGACACACAAAACGTGCACAGGCACGCACACAGACAATGTACTATAAATATATAGTGTGTGCTTCTAATAGTTTTTAGAAGTCCTGGAATCTCCTATGATTTAAACACTGAAAATCATTAACATTTCTTACAGCCTGCATAATCTCACTATTTAACAGGATTCCAAGACTCTCAAGAGCATTCCAGCCAGTGGGCCATTACAATCCATCACCTATTACTCTGTCACCATCTAGACCACATAATTGGATACTGAGGTGTGAAACCCACTGGGTAAAACTCCCCACATCTGGTCCAGGTAACTGCAGGGACAGTAATTCTGAGCATTGGGAACTGAGAACGCACAATCCAACCCATTGTGGATTGGCAGGATTCAGAACGTGAAATACAGATTGAATTCTGTTAACTATGCAAACACCAGATGTTGCCCCGACCAGGATTAATGATCCGATTGTACTGGAAAAGAGTACGCCTTTACAATGGACAACCATACCAGATTAGCACCATCTGCTCAAACCAGATTAGAATGTTTTATTTGAACAACCTAATCACTGAGTCTTTAATGAGTCACTTTAATCCAGACAGTTGTACATCAAATTATCTTCTAGATACTCTGCCAAATGATCTATCTTCCCAGCAGAATTATTCTATGGAGCAACAGTGCTTTCCAGGTTTAGCTCTGGTGGGGAGTGTGATCTGGTTAAGCTCTGGTACTTGAAGTGCCGAAAGAGTGATCACTATGGTAGACATGAACTGGCAGTTCAGAACATGTGTAGTATGCATATCTGATCTGCATTAGGATCACAAAAACACAAAATGTATCCCTTTGTTCAATACAACTTTCTCTGACACACAGAGAGGAAAATGTAAGGTTGCGATATACATACAGATATATTCTTTGGTCTGATTTTGTTTTGTTCAATTCTTTCAGGATGTGAATATCAAAAACACTGCCAGCATTTAATGATCAACCTTGACTGCCCTTGAGAAGGCAGTGGTGATGTTAATTTTTGAATCACTGTGTGTTTTTAGGTAGGTAGTAAAATAATAGGAAGATTTTACTTCGGAGTCACGTGAGTGACTACGTGAAGAACCCCGCCAGTGCGCCTGCGCGTCATTACGTCAGACGCCTTGACGCAAACGGACGTGAGGAGCAGAGCTCCTACAGTGGTTTGTAGTTTTTCAACTACAAGGTAAGTAGAAACTTTTTTCATGTTTTCCAGGTCCGTTTACTGTGGGTCTATGGGGATTTTTTCCACAGACGCCATGGAAAAAAACGGACAGGGGGAAGAGGCGAGCGACACAGCCGACAGAAGTCGGGAAAGTCGGGAGTCTGCGGTTAGAGACCAACCGCCTCTAAACCCCGGTACAGTCGCCAGCGGTGAGCATAGCGACTGTGGACCTGGGGCTGGTGAAAACACAGTCAGCGCCTGTCGGGCAAAAGACAAAGTTTAAATCCCAACGGCCCACGGAGGGAGTCCCAGGCAATGTAAGTAGCTCCAGGGCTAGATACTGCTTTCGAGCGTATTGCCCAAATAGAAAGCCTTTTACATAGGCTGTTGGAGCAAAGTTCACTCAGGGAGGAGTGTACTGAAAGCCTAGCTGCTGGAAGCAGCTCAAACAGCTCCTGGTACAGGGCTAGATACTGCTTTCGAGCGTATTGCCCAAATAGAAAGCCTTTTCCATAGGCTGTTGGAGCAAAGTTCACTCAGGAAGGAGTGTACTGTAATCCAAGCTGCAGGAAGCAGCTTAACAGCACCTGGCTCAGGGCTGATGGAATGCACCCTCAGGAATGAGGAGCGTGCTACGGGTCATGAGATTTCAGACCCGACTCTGACGGTGAGGCTGTACAAGGCGATGAACGGCAGCTGCCAGATGTTCCACCCCTGGCAGTAGGATTCGCTGCCCCGTCAGGGTCAGGAGAGCCATTAGGAGAAGAACTGGCCTCCTTAATAAATTACTTGGTTTACCATCAGCTGGAACAGCAGGAGATGGATGAGACTGCAAGAAAACAGGAGACCCCACGTAACTGTGGGTTGCTGAAAGCAGCAGCAGTGAACCAAATTATCTGGAATCAGTTGCAGAGAATATTAAAGCTGCTGGGTTCTGGAATAACTGCTTTTACCACAATAGCAGGTAACAGCCAAGAGATGACGAAGTTGCATCAGGAAGCACTGGGGTTGCTATGCAGCACCCACTTCGAGATCAATTATCTGAGGAAAGTGCTATACGGCCTACTATGAATCCGAAATTCGCAGCACTCTGCAAACCAAGTAATATACAATTACCCAACTTACTCTTTGGAGAGGATCTCGGGAGACGTATTAAAGAGTTGGAAGATGAAGCGAAAACAGGATTGATAAAAACATCAATGGTTGCAAAGTCTGTAAAGAGGAAGTATCCTTTCAGACGTCATATGGATCCTAGACCAGGACCAAGTCGCTCATCAACGCAGGGACGTAGCTGGCGGCCTGCAGCGGGAGTAAGGACCAGTGGTGGTGCTTCCGGGAGAATCCAGGGATCTCAAAATACTCAAATGACTCAAGAGGTAGGTGGACCTGGTTCTCAGGGGAACATACTAACTGGATTAAGTCCAAAAGTTGGAGGCAGATTACGTCTCTTCTATAAACATTGGAAGGAGATTACTTCAGATGTGGTAATTCTGAATAATATACAAGGATTTCGAATTGAATTCAATCCAAATTATGATTTGCCTGTCCAGCATGTTCCTAGCAGAACTCTCCACTTTGCGTTAATGGAGGTTCAAGTTGCGCTTCAAAACCCTATATATAAATGGTGTTATTGAAGAATCAGTCTACCAAATTCACCAATTTAGGTCAAATATATTCCCTCGATCAAAAAAGGATGGAGTATGTAGGATTATTATAGACTTGACAAGTCTGAATCCTTTTGTTCAGTGTCTGTTCACTTGCAAGATATGAAGTATCTTAAATTTACATGGATGAACCAATTAGGGCAGTTCAAAGCTCTGCCTAATGGGTTAACGTTCCCTCCCAGAATATTCATAAAATTGTTAAAATCAATTCTGGGGTTGCTGAGTGCCAGGGGCATGTACTAATGGCATACCTGGATGATGTCCTGATTATAGGAAGGACAAAACAGTCAACAGAAGCATCGGTTGCAGTAATAAAATCAAACTTTTGAAAGTTTGGGTGTTTCTAAATTCATCCAAAGAAATCAAGGTTAAAAACATGTACCTCGATTGATTATTTGGGGTTCACAATTGATTTAGCCCAAATGCAAATTACTTTGCCCAGTGAAAAAAGGGTGGAGTTGATTAAAGATTGCAGTAATCTGTTAAACGAGCAAAATCCTCTAATCAGACAGGTGGCTCGAGTACTGGGAAAATTAGTAGATTCCCAGCAGTCCAGTATGGACCATTACATTATCAACAGCTGCAGAGAATCAAAGAACAGGCACTGAGAGTAAAGGCTGGTCATTTTGATAGAACCATGCAAGTAACAACAAATGCTGTTTCTAAGCTGCAGTGGTGGATTCTACATGTCTCAAGCAGTTCAGGCAAAGTGCTGATTGAACAACATTCCATGATATTACAAACTGATGCCAGTGCACTAGGATGGGGTGAAACTGACTTAACATGGAGCTGCGGAGGCAGATGGAATCAGGAAAAGTTAGTGTTACTGCAGACATGGGGAATTACCTATTTGGAGCTTTTAGGACGTTTCTATGGACTCCAAGCTTATGGTTCTAACACAACTAAAAGGAAGGTTCGTTCAAATTAATAAACACAACAGTAGTTGCCTATATTAATGATATGGGTGGAATTAAGTCAGTGTCATGTGACAAAATGGTTAAATCAACTTTGGTCTTGGTGTATTGAAAAGAACATTTGGATTTCAGCTATCTATCTACCAGGTAGAATGAACACGATAGCAGACACCAGGTCACAAAAAGTTCCATGATAATAAAGAATGGATGTTGAATCAAGAGGTATTCAATGATATAGTAATCAGATTTGGAATGACCGACATCGACTTGAATCATCAGCTATCGAGATATGTCTCATGGAAACCAGATCCAGGAGCAGTGGCGATTGATGCTTTCTCGCTACATTGGGGTGGTATGTTTTCATATATATTTCCACCTTTCTGCCTCATAAGCCAATGTTTGCTTAAAATCAGGCAAGATGCTGCTTCAAGGGTATTGGTAGTACCAGATTGGCCTACACAGCCATGGTATCCGTTGATATTAGAATTAACAACACAAATGTTGATGAAATTCCCAAAAAAGAGTATATTGCTTCACCCTGTACAGGGGAACAACAGCCATTATATGATCGTTTGGATTTGTTGATTTGCAGGTTTTAAGAATGCCTTTTCTGGGACGAGGACTGTCTGAGCATACTGTGGACATGCTTACGGCAGCCTGGAGGAAGAGCACTCAAAAACAGTACCTTTCTTATATTAAGAAATGGGAAGAGTTCTGTGTACAAAAGAATGTGCAATAAAGTACTGCAGATATTTCAAATGTTTAGAATTTCTGTCAAAACTTTATTATGATGAAGGTCTGAGTTGTAGTGCAATTAATTCAGCCAGAAGTGCATTGTCCTCATATTTGGTTCTGGATTCAGAAAGAAACTCAATTGGGTCACACCCAATTGTTTCCAGACTAATGAAAGGAATCTTTAATTCCAAACCACAGAAACCTAGGTACGTGACAATCTGCGATGTAAGTGTGGTACTGAAACTACTTCGTGAATGGTCATCAAGTGTGTCTTTACCTTTGGTCAAGCTCAGTATGAAAGTATTCATGCTTATGGCATGAGTGACAGCACAACGAGTGCAAACACTTGGAAAATTACAAATAGACAGTATGGAAGTAACTGAAGACAAGGTTACATTCTATATCTATGACCTACTAAAGTAAATTAGGCCAGGTGTGACAGGATTTAAAATTATGCTAGCAGCATATCCAAATGATCCATGTCTCTGTATTAAGACATATTTATTACAATACATTGAGGTCACAAAGAATTTGAGATTACGGAAACTGGGTTGTTGATCACACACAAGAAACCACACAAGAGAGTTTCAATACAGACTATTTCCAGATGGATAAAAGAAGTCTTAACAGCTGCTGGTATTAACACTTATGTTTTTACGTCTCACTCGACTAGGGCAACAGAAACGTCGTCGGCCAGGGCAAAAGACGTCCCCGTCGACCATATCCTCGCAGCCGCCGGGTGGTCCAATGAGTTGATGTTTCAACATTTTTACCATCGGCCTATTGTTAATGCGGGGTTGTTTGCAGAAACTATTTTAAGTTCTGTGTAAATTCCTCTGGTTTAAAGGGGATCTGATTCATTTCATTATTGAAATGAATTACTGCATTTGTGGTACAAATGTTATTATGAATGCATGATTGATTATTCTCGTTCCGAGTCAATCTATGCAGTAAGAAGCCGGGATTGATCCACGGCATGAAATCACAAAGCTTTAAAATCTTCACGTAGTCACTCATGTGACTCCGAAGTAAAATAGTAAGATTAAACGAGAACTTACCTAAGTTTGATGTTTGATCTTTATTTTATGAGGAGTTACGTAGGTGATTACGTGCCCACCACGACCCTACCCTCTATATTAGGTCAGATGGAAGTTCTTGTATTACTCGTTTTATTATGAGACTATATTACTTCGGTTGTTGTTTTTTGTGATTTCACACCACTGCTTTGAAGATTGACGCGCAGGCGTAATCACCTACGTAACTCCTCATAAAATAAAGATCAAACTTCAAACTTAGGTAAGTTCTCGTTTAATCTTACTAGTTTATATTATTTTTGAGCTTATTTTCCTCCTGAACATATAGTGGTCATTGCTGTCTAGAATTAGGAAAGAGTGACCAATGAACTTGTAAGCAAAAAGGGCATCACATCATATGAAACAGTGACTTGTTGTTAAGTAGTGATAATAGGAGCCAATTCAAAATTTACACCCAGTTGTAATGATAACCATGACATAGGTTTGAGAACCCATTTGAAGGCAAAACCCTCTCAGCCCAGGTTACCCACTCAAAACTGGGAGAAGAATATTGCACAAGGAAAAACATTCATGGTCTACACAGTTATTTTCCAACTTACCGATGCAAGCAGTTCCCACACTTCCAGAGTAAAGCATACAGGAACTGCTGCAGTATTTGAAGCCTGAGGGACACCTGGTAATGTGGTTGAACGTTTACTGCTTTGGAGGCTCAGAAATAGAACATAGAACAGTGCCAAACATGTCCTTTAGCCCACAATGTCTGTGCTGAACATGACATCAAGACCAACACTGTAATGCATAATCTGTATCCCTCCACTCCCTGTATATTCATATGCCCATGCAAAGGACTCTTAAATGCCATTATGGTATCTGCCTCGACCACCGCCCCTGGTAGTGCGTTCCAGGCACTCACCACCCTTTGTGTGAAAACCTTCCCCGCACATCTCCTTTGAACTTTGTCCCTCTCACCTTAAAGCTATTCCCTCTCGTATGTGACTTTTCCATTTTGGGAAAATAATTTCTCACTGTCTACCCTATCTATGCCTTTCATAACTGTATATACTTCTATCAGGTCTCCTCGCAACCTCTGGTGTTCCAGACAATTCAAGTCTGTCCAACCTCTCGCTGTGGCTAATATCCCTGGTCGAGGAACCATTCTGGTAAACCTTTTCCGCACATTTTCCAAAGCCTCCACATCTTTCCTGTAATGCAGCGAGCAGATCTGCACATAATACTAGAAATGCATCCTAACCAAACTCCTATTAAAGCAGCATCATAACTTCCTGACTTTTAAGCTCAATGCCCTGAACAATGAAAGCAAGCATGCTTTACCATTTTATCTACTTGTGTATCTACTTTTAGGGAGTTATCGGCTTGGTCCCCAAGATACCTTCTGTACAACAATGTTCTTAAGGGCCATGTCATTAATTATATATTTCCCCCTAACATTCGACCTCCCAAAGTGCAACACCTCACACTTGATCATATTGGACTCCACCTGCCATTTCTCCGCCCATTTCTGTAGCAGTTTTATATCCCGCTGTACACTTTGACAGTCTTCCTCACCATCCATGACGCCAGTAATTTTGGTGTCAAGCTTACTAACCAACCATATATCTTAGTCTTACATCCAAGTCATATATCTATACATATATATATTTATATATATATCTATATTACTAAAAGTCTGATCTTGACCACTTCCTGTTGTTCTATATATTGATTTTAGAAAAAACGCTGCCACTTACGGCTGTGATTTTTGGCCATCTTACTCAGTCCCCCTCCGCTGCACAGGACAAGAAACCCAGAAGTGTGGGCGTGGCTCAGTCTCTGCAAGATGGAGGAGGGAGAGGTCACGACTCACTTGTCTTTAGTGGCCTTGCACCCTGCTTGAAATGGAATTTCAAGGAATAGCCGTGAGTCAACTGCCAGCCCATCAGCCGTGAGTCAGTGAGCTGCCAGCACAACAGGCTTGAGTGACTGAGCCGCCAGCCCAAGAATCCATTCGGCCCACAATGTCCGTACTAGCCCTCTGGAAACCAGTCCCTTCAGCCCACAACACCCATACTAGCACTCCAGAAAGCCCCTCAGTGGCCACCAATATTGGAATTGGTGGAGAGGTGGAATATTGCGTTGGGGGACCAGCCCTCCCGTGTGATGCTGGGACCCAATGGGTCCCACTTAGTCTTACATAGATATAGATATGTAATGTCAATAGACTATAGACAATAGGTGCAGGAGTAGGCCATTCTGCCCTTCGAGCCAGCACCGTCATTCACTGTGATCATGGCTGATCATCTACAATCAGTACCCTGTTCCTGCCTTCTCCCCATATCCCTTGACTCTGCTATCTTTAAGAGCTCTATCTAACTCTCTCTTGAAAGCATCCAGAGAATTGGCCTCCACTGCCTTCTGAGGCAGAGAATTCCACACATTCACAACTCTCTGGGTGAAAACGTTTTTCCTCATCTCTGTTCTAAATGGCCTACCCCTTATTCTTAAACTGTGGCCCCTGGTTCTGGACTCCCCCTGCATCGGGAACTCTAGCGTGTCCAACCCCTTAATAATCTTACATGTTTCAATAAGATATCCTCTCATCCTTCTAAATTCCAGTGTATACAAGCCCAGTCGCTCCATTCTTTCAACATATGGCAGTCCCGCCATCCCGGTAATTAATCTCGTGAACCTACGCTGCATTCCCTCAATAGCAAGAATGTCCTTCCACAAATTTGGAGACCAAAACTGCACACAATACTCCATATGTGGTCTCACAGATGACACTGCCACCCAGCTTTGTGTTATTTGCAAATTTGCTAAAGTTACTTTTAATTCCTTCATCTAAATCATTAATGTGTATTGATATATTGATGTGTATTAATGTATATGTCTGCTCCAGTCATTCATACCGGTGGCAGTCTTGGCATCCATTTTATAAATTCCAGTGCCTAGGCTTAGCTATAAATTCAAAAAATATAACAAAATTATAATTCTTGTAACTGGAAAGCCAATATCATTTCTTCACCATGAAATTTCCAATACTCTGCAATTTATGAAAGTCAACTGTCAGACTGAATTACTGCAAATATATACATAATATACCACTATAAATTTTGGGATGACAATAAGCTGAACAAATCCAATCTGGATAATTACCAAGCTGTCTATCTCCTGTCAACTATCAGAAACATGCAGGAAGGTGTTGATGATAGTGCTAGAAAGTGCTATATATTTACTACAAATATCGCCACCAACACTCAGTTGCATTTTGAGCCCCATTACAATGTTGGTCTAAACGTGGACAAAAGAATTGTATTGGGTGAGATGAGAGTCATTGGCCCTACTATCAAGGCAACTCGCAAACTCAAGCTTGTATCTAATTTGTGAAGCTTGTTTTCCTAACTTGCAAACTCTAATGCTCTGAAGGTGAGGGCAGCTTGTATGTTGGAGATCCACCTTCAATTTCTCCTATGATTCACACACCATCCTAACTTGGAAATATATCACCGGGTTTACATCTTTGAATACTATTGTGGGAGTTGCTTCACCTGACAGACTAAAGCAGTTCAACAAGGTAATTCAGATGGACACAAAAATCTGGATTAACTCAGCAGGTCTGAAAGCATCTCTGGAGAAAAGGAAAAGGAGACCCTTCTTCTGACAGAGAATCAAGGGGAAAGGGAAACAAGAGATATAGACGGTGGTGTAGGGAGATACAGAACAAATTAATGAAAGATATGGAAAAAGGAAACAATGATAAAGGAAACAAGCCATTGTTAGCTGTGAGCTTGGTGAAAATGAGTTACAGACAATGAGACAACAAGACGGCTTTGAAGCTAGTATGACGGGTGGGAGAGGGATGGAGAGAGTAAGGTAGTTCAGCTCCATTTACTTAAGGACAGGGAAAATAAAGTATTCCTTTGCTCTGATGCTCAAATACATGAAATCAATTAAAACATTAATATACATCCATGCAACTTTTATGTAATAAGTGTACAATCTTTCTGTGAAAGTATTTTTTAGACCTGATATATTAATTGCGAAAAGTTTTCGAATCTTAACATGGTTTTCAGTTTGTACTAATTAGGATTATTAATTCCAACCTGGGGAAGATATAAAAGAGCATTTGGAGAGGAAGAATCAAACTTCGAATTTCAGATGCTAAGCAACTTGTGGGAACTCGATTTCTTTTCTGATATGAACAGAGGATATTTTTACAAATTGGTACAGGCTTTTATGCCAGCAGAATATTTAGTTCTGAACAGTCTCAGCTTCTTTTCCTCCCCTTCCAGACCAATCCCTAAATCTCTTTATCTTTTCAGAAATATTACTGGTTTTGATTCTTATGTCATGTTATGTCACATCTTTCTTCTGACCGGTACATGTGACAATAAACTAAACTGAAGTGAACTATATTATTCATTCTGATGGCCTTGCCCTGTGATTTGCTTCATGACCCTTAGAGTGGTAAGAATTCTGCATGGCTTTCCTTTTAATCCCTCCATTTTTCTATGACACTACTTGAGGCATTAACCATGGTGAGCAATTTAATTTATGTCATCTGGTCCATGCTCTTGACAATTCTAATTAAAACTTCTGAGTTCAATATATACAGTATATTGAAAATTCTACTAACCCTGTCCTTCCTCTTATTCGCTTTTGTTTGCTCTTTGTGATGTGGGATTTGCAGAATCCGATTGATAAATGACAATCAGAAGCAAAAAAAAAGGCAATTCTTGGTGGTAATTTATCCATACAAGTGATTCTGCTTTAAAACTGCAAAGAGAAAAAAATTCAATATCCAATTCTAAATATTTTTCTCTCAGAGCCCATTCTCTCCAAAAAAATGGTATATCCTTAGTATTTTCATTTATTTGTTGATGGAAATATCAGTATTTATTGTTCATCCTCCAGCTTCTGCGCTGAGAAGGTACAGAACTTAACAGTCAATCACATTGATGAGCAGCAGGAAAGGATGGCAGATTTCTTGCCTTGAAGGACACAGTAAACCAAATGTGGCTTTGCAACAATCTGGTATTTTCACAGTCACCATTACTAATAATGAACTTGCTTTGAGCGACTTGATTTCAAACTCACCGGATCGCTGATCCAGGTCTCTAGATGCTAGTTGTACATTACCTCTGCCCTCTAATCTTATTTGAACTGTCCACAGTGAATGACCTTCAATCTCTCAATGATCAACTATTCTATTTTTCTTTTTCTTGAGGCCATGGCGGTGCAAACCACATCATGCTCCATATTTCTTGATTTACTGAATTTCTAAAAAATCCATCAGTTATTATATTGTAGAGAGATACAGTGTGGAAACTGACCTTTTGGAACATCAAGTCCGCACGAACCATCAATCACCCATTTACATTAAACCTACATGAATCCTTCCCCCCCCCCCCCACATTCCCAACAGCAAGATTCTACTGAGTGACATTTCAGGTTGGGACTCTTCTTCAGACTGGTTATAAAAGGTGCGAGATAACTGAGAAAAGAGAGTTGCGGCAGGACAAAGCCTGACAAATGACAAATGGTTACAGGTGAGGGGGGAGGTGGAGGGGGGTGGCAGATGGCTGGAGTAAGTGACAAAAGCTAGAGATGAGAAGGAGACAAAAGGGTATCAGATAGGGAAGAGGTGTGAAATATAAAGCCAGAGGGAGGGATAAAGGTGGAAGGGAACGGGGAAAGAGTGGGGATGAGTGGGAAATGAGGGACTCAGGAATGGGAAATCAATGTATGAAAGAGGGAAAAGGAGCAGAGTGGCTGGGGCGGGATTGTGGGATAAATGGGTGAGCTCCTGCAGCACTTTGCATTTAGCTCAAGATTCCAGCATCTACAGTTTGTTGTGTTACCATGATTCTACCACTCACCTACACAGTGGGGTAAATTTACAGTAGCCAATTAACCTCCCAACCCATACATCTTTGGGATGTAGGAGGGAACTGGAGCACCTGGAGAAAACCCATAGGGTGAATGTGCAAACTCCACACAGACAGCACTTGAGGTCTGGAACAAATCGAGGTCGTAGGCACTGTGAGAGCAGCAGTTCTACAAGCTGTGCCATCGTGCTGCCCTAATTATCTTGAACATATTCCACTACTATAGATAGGGTAGATGTCTAGGGTAGTCTTTTACCCAGGTTAGGGAAATCAACAATCAGAGGACATAGGTTTATGGTGAGAGAAGAAAGAATTAATAGGAACCTGAGGGGTAACTTATTTGCACAAAAGGTGCTGGGTATATGGAACGAGCTGCCAGAGGAGGTAGTTGAGGCAGGCATTTAAAAGACATTTGGACAGGAACATGAATGGTACAGGAAAGGTTTAGAGGGATCTGGGCCAAACACGGGCAGGTAGACCTAGTGTAGATGTGGCATCTTGGGCAAGTTGGGTCAAAGGGCCTGTTTCTATGCTGTATGACTCTATGACTAACCTTCAAATCCAAAGATTCATCTCTATGTGAAGAAGTTTCTTCTTACCTTCGCACCGCTTACTTTGAGACTCTGATGCCTGACCTTGGACACTCCAGGTGGTGAAATATCAACTTGATATCTGAGCAACTGTACCAATCCTTGAGGCACTCCCCTCGAGACACTCCACTGTTCACAGCGTCCTAATTTTATAATGTTTCATTGATCCCTACTCTCAGTTTTTTGTCTGTTCACTAACACCAAATCCATACAAATATATTAATCCCTATTCATGCACCTTTATTTTCTTAATCAATCTCTGGTGTGGCATCTGAAAAGTCATCTGAAAATCCAAATATGCTGCTACTTTTGGACAATTCTGCTACTTTTGACCTCAACATTTTAAAACTTATTTGCCAAACATGATTTCCCCTCGATAAATCCATGTTGATTCTTCCCAATCCTACTATTATTTTCCAAGTGCCTCCTTTACCATTTCCTTAATAATAGAATCTAGAATTTCTCTTACTACAGTCAGGCAACCTATTCAATTGTTCCTTTCTTGATCAGTGGGGCTACAATTGCCTCCTTCCAATCTGTGGCAAATGTTCTAATACCATGAAACGCTCTTCCTGTCAAGTCAGCCATTTCTCACACTCAAGCCCATCCATCGGCAAAACCTATCTCTGCAAGTATATGTTATGCAGCCAATCTGCTTTAACTATGTTCATGTCAGGAACTGTGGATAACACAATAGTGAAGATAGTCTGTGGCAAAAGATGACGCAACAGAGATAAACCTGCAGGAAGAGTCCTGACAGAAGTCAGATTGCCCATAGCGTGAGGGGGCATTCCCTTGATTTCTCTCCTTCTTCCCCGAATGGCATCATGGAGAGCAATTAAGAGTTGACTTAAGAAGGGTATATCGAGTCGCTTTCACGTCGCATTCGAGAGCCAATTAAGTGTTAATCAAGTGTGGTAAATGCGGTGATGCAGTACAATGACAGTGTACATGAAGGAGATCAAGAAATTAGTGGCATGATGTCAAGACAACAATCTCTCCCTTAATGTGAGTGAAATGAAGGAGCTAGTCATCGATTTCAGGAATCAGGGTGTTGCTCAATGGAGAATGGACAAGACTTACAGTCTAAGTATCACCAAGAATTCATCCTGATCCAGCCACATTGAACCTATGGTCAAGAAAGCACACCAAATGCTTCTACTTCCTTAGAAAACGAAGGGAATGTTGCATGTCTCCAATGACTCTTACCAATTTCTACATATTCATCAGAGAAAGCTTCCCATCTAGTGGCGTCACAGTTTGGTATGGCAACTGTTCTGCCCAAGACCACAAGAAATTGCAGAGAGTTGTGAATGCAACCTAGCTCATTACACAAATCAGCCAATCTCCCCACAACCCCCCCCCCCCCCACCCCAACTCATTGACTCCATCTATATTTCACACTTCTTCAAGAAACTATCATCATAACAAAGGACCACTCATATTGGTTACTCTGTCTCTCCTCTGTCCTATCAGGCAGAAAATACAAATGCTTGAAATCACCTATCACTAGATTGAAGAACAGCTTCGTCCTCGCTGTTAGAGACTCTTGAACAGACTTCTTATTGCTAAGGATGTTGCTAACTAAACCAATAACTAAAATTTATCTGAAAGCTTGATATACTAACCACAATGCTTGGACAATCTGCCTAAGGCAAAAGATTGCTTTAAGATAAATATTTATATGTATGTTACTTTTCTCACTTTCCATAGCTGCTTAATGCCACTCATGGGAGAAATCACAAAGGAATTCTAGAAACATAACTGAAAAGCATTAAAAAAACTGCAGAGACTGCAAATCTAAATTTTATGCACGAGACCTTATGAGACCAAATTCTCTGTTTTTCTAACTCAGCGGGTCAGGCAGCATCTCGGGAGAAAAGACGTGACCTGCTGAGTTACTCCAGTTTTTCTTCAGTGCAAACCAGCATCTGAAGTTCCTTCCTACACATTTACTCTGCTTTTCTATTTTGTGCACAAAAGGGATTAAATTCATAATTTTCCACTTTTTTTAGCTAGTACCTTGTTCCCCGTATCATCTTTATATCCACAAAATCCCCTTATTACAAGAGATTTGATAGTAAGGAAGTCCATCTAAAATCATTTGGGCCATGGTGAGACCATCTGTGATTCATTATGTACAGTACAATTTTGGTCTCGTTACATTAAAAAAAAAGAGTGTATTTGTCATAGATAGAGGACAGAAATGATCCATTAGACTAGTTGTAGGGATGGCACGTTTGCTGTGCGAGGAAATATTCAGTCTTGGAGTTTAGAAGAACAAGAGGAGCTCTCAATGAAACCTACAATACACTTTGGGGGCTCGATAAACTGAATGCATGCAGGATGTTTATCAGACCTTAGGAGTCTGGAACCAGGAGACACAGAGATACTGTACATACTAGTTTACTATTGAAGTGAGGAGAAATGTCATCATTCTTTTGAAATCTCTGACTTTGAAGAGTCAATCAATGTCCACATCCAAAAGCAAGATCAACAGCTTTCTGGCTGTTAAAGGGAGCAAGGGATAGGGGGGTAGTGCAGCGAATTAGTACTGATGGAACATTAGCCACAATCTTGTTGAATAGTGGAACAAGCTTTAAAGGTGGTGTGGGTGGTGTGTGCTCTTATTTGATATATTCTTATCAAAGAATCATGTCAAACATTAGCTGGAAATAGTGTGTCGAGCTTTGGTCACCACATTGCAAGAAGGACATGATAGCAGTAGGCATGGTGCAGAAGAGAGTTATGAGGATATTGCCAATAATATAGAAAAATTCTAGGCTGGAACCGTTTCCATTGGAAAACAGTGTTAAAAAAAATTGTATTCTAAACAGGGTGAACAGCAAGGACCTATTTCCGTTAGCAGTGAAAATTGAGTCTGAAGAAGGGTCCTGAACTGAAACATCATATGTCTATTCAGTTTGAAGAAGGGTCCAGACCCAAATTGTCACCAGCCCATTCCCTCCCCAGGTGCTGCCTGACCTGCTGAGTTCTCCAGCAGTTTGTGTTTTGCCCCTTATCAGTAAGGGGCGTTAAGGAATTTGAGAAAAAATGATTTCACTCAGCAAGTGCAAGGGACTGGAACTCATTGCCTGATGATGGAGGCAAAATCCCTCACCTGGATTAGCACTTGAAGAGCAGTAACCTGCATATCTCTCCACCCTGCAATGGGATTAATCCAAAGTCTGCTTTTAGCCAGTGTGGTCACAATGAGCAAAAGGCCATTCTTCGATGCTTTAAATGTCTATCTATCATTCTATGGCTCGATGAATGCAACTAAATCCTAAATACAGAATTAAACTGGACAATGACTGCATGACAGCTCAAAGAGTCTTCAATTAAATAATTTGCAGGTGCAAAATGTCTTTATTACTGCAATGAATATTTGGCATTCTAATAGAAGGACATTTCAGACTGCCAACTGGAAAATAATAATAATAATAATAATAATAATAATAATAATAATAATAATAATAATAATAATAATAATAATAATAATAATAATAAGCCTTTATTGTCATTGTACTTAGAAATACAACGACATTAGGAGAGTTACTCCTGATCAGTGCAACCAAAACAAGTTAAAACAAGATTAAAAACACATCCAATTGCATCCAATACGTTAAACTCCATTCAGTTCTTTGTCATTTTGAAAAATTATTCTAATTGATTGAAGTCTGCATCAAAATCTGTAAAAGTCACTAACTATCCATGTCTGAATTGTTATTATCAGATCAACAGAAGCAGCAAAGGAAATATTGTCATACAGCACCGAGAGGATCAAATAAAAAACAGGTATAAATAAATAATGTTACAGATGATGTTCTGGAGCTGGATGTATGAAATAACTTTATCATATCCTTATCTTCTATAGCTTTTATTGATGCACCAACTGTGTCATTTGTTACCGAGCTTTTTTGGAACATCCTGTTATCATCCATGTAGCTTTCATGAGATAAACTCCACAGGAGCCAGGCAGCAACTACAAATGATTAATTCAAATGATCAATTTGACATCTACCTACAATGCTGGTGTACTCTCTAGCTTTCCATATGACAGCAGGCACAGATTCTGATAACACCAGCTGAGACAGTCAAAATAATGAGCTCATAACAGAAATATGACTAAAGATTCAAGCAAGAGGATGGCAGGAGTACTCGCCACAGGGCCATTATTTATCAGCATTCTCTACGCAGTCCGAATCAAAACTGTAGATGGCTGCTAGAGCACGTACAAAACTATTCTCTGCAGTGACTAGGTAGGTTTTACTTTTGTGAGTAGGGCAAACATTGAAGCAAAACAGATTAGTTTAGTTTAGAGATACAGTGCAGAAACAAGCCCCATCGTCCCACCGGGTCCAGTCAGACCAGCAATCCTCACGCATTAACACTATCCCACACACACTTAGGACAATTTACAATTTTACCAACCCAATTAACCTGCAACTCTATCCCTGCATCACCATGCCGCCTTATGATGCCAAGGACTTGCAGAAAGATTATTGATTGGCATCATAGTCAGCTCAGACATGGTGAGCCTGTTCCTATGTTCTATCTGAATCGTTCCATCCTTATAAATTCATACATTATAGGAGCAGAATTAGGCCATTCTGTTACTCTGCCATTCAATCATGGCTGATCTATCCTTCACTCTCATCCCCATTTTTCTGCCTTATCTCCATAATCGTTGACACCCTTAATAATCAAGAATCTGTCAATCTCTGCCTTAAAAATATCCATTGACTTGGCCTCCACAACCGTCTGTGGCAGATCACAGATCTAACAAAATAATGAATTATTCAACAGCTCTAATAGTAACATCAAGAGAAATTTCAGTTTGTAAAATGGAAATTGGAACAGAAATTAGATTGATATTATGATGTGGTTTACAATAACAATAACAAGGTAAATTTCATGTAACCAATAAATCTTCACCTCCAATACTCCAATCATATATTTCCAAGTTATAACCTTCCCACTGAAATTTCCACAGTGATCAATAGAAAACAGAAAATCTCAGATGTGCTAAGCACGTCAGGTAGCAATGGCAAAAGGAAAAAACTAGAATGTTTTGGCTCGGGAGATAAAATGTTAATCCATGTGTCCAAGCGTGAATGATAACTTGCAGTCAATATAAGGCAAACCTTATATACATTGACAAACCACAAGCTAAAGAGGTTGCATGGTATAGCCTCACTTACGTTTGAAAGCTGCATTGACATATCTCATGGAGATGGAAGGATACAAACGAAATTACATGAAATTAAAAATAATGCATTTTTCAAATATAGTTAACGAATTACTGTACCACTTAGGAATTTAGGATTACAATAATAATGGTAATATATTAAACAGCTTACAACCTTTCATGTAACCATTCATAACAACAAAGTACACGTTGCAATAATGATTTAATAATATTGTTTCTAACCATAATGCATGTTTCCACAAACTTTACCAAACCAATTTGTTTTAATCTCCTCCTGTCTTTCCTTGTTTTAATGCTGCTGGATAGAAGAAGATGATATCAACGAGATAATTATTTAACAGCATTTCGTGTGAAACTACCCAATTTTTGCTCAAGTGAAGGCTTGTGAGTGACACACACCTTGAGCAGCGTACTAATCAGCCTGCCATGTGGCAAGGAAGAGGTAGCTTGTGAAGTGCAAAATGCCACATATTGTAGCTCCACTTGCTTCAAAAGAACAGGATATTGATTTTAACCACCCGATGATTTTAATGAAATTGCTGGACGTTCATATTAATTGCCTGTTAAACTCACTGCAGAATGAAACGTTTCCAATTGGTACCTTTTAACTATGTGATAAATGTTAATGACTGCAAAATAAATCCCTTTCACCTCGAATGTGAACAATTAAGTGTGTGGTGCCTTCTAACTTTTGGTTGTGAATTGTTGTTGACAACTACATTTTCTTTCCATTGATTTCTTCACTGTCTCTTAATCCAGTGTTTCGTTCCTTCCACTTTTTATTTTTCACTTCAATTTATCTGTCCCTCATTCATCCTAGCTGGTTATTTCTCAGTCCTAAACTCCGGCTGATTAAGGAATTATGCCGTTGATCCCCCACATCCCTGATGACATGTTGCTCTCATTATGTTTTTGGCTATTAGTACCTGCAGCAACTTTGGGAGCAAAGTACATGAAAAACCAAGCAAGCAACTATCTTTAAATGGCAGTTAAAAAAATTGCATATACTTACAGCCAACCATCATCATGGCCACAGAAAATATCTTCTCTCCATCTGTGGTAGGAGCAATGTTGCCAAATCCTATGGTGGTAAGACTTGTCATGGTAAAGTAAAGGGAGGATATATACAGTGAATCCTTTGTGGGTCCCCCTTCCCACTGTCCAGTGCCACTGGCATTAAAATGGTAGGGTGTTCCAATATTTAGTCCAAGCTGGTAGAGCCAGCTGTCTGTTTTTATTTGGTTGGTGACTTCATCGATGACTTCGTAGTCCCCGATGCTGTACCAGATGCAGGCGAGCCAGTGAGCCACCAAACCGAAGACGCAGACCAGAAGAACCAGCACTGCCGCGCCATATTCCAGGTAATGGTCTAACTTCCTGGCAACCCTGCCAAGTCTCAGAAGACGCACAACCTTCAGGGAACTGAACAAGCTGCTAATGCCCTGAAATCAACAGAGAAGGATTTGTGTTATGTTACAAAAGATACCAAAACCGAAGAGAAATAGAGACAGAGACAGATAGGGACAGGGACAGGGACAGAGACAGAGACTGCGATAGAGAGAGATAGAGACAGAGAGAGAGAGAGAGAGAGAGACAGAGAGAGAGAGACAGAGAGAGAGAGAGAGAGACAGATACTGAGATAGAGAGAGATAGAGACAGAGAGAGAGTGAGACAGAGACTGCGATAGAGAGAGATAGAGACAAAGATAGAGATAGAGACAGAAACAGTGAGACATAGAGACAGAGACAGCGAGTAGCAGAAGTGGCTTTGTTCATTAATAATGAAAGATGCGAGTATGGCCCACTGACAGACATTACAAATGTTGCTTACGATACAAATATGATGGTATTGTTGTTAATGGTGAATTGATTTTATTTGGTGTTCAACCTTACTTGTTGTTGAGTGTAGTCAGAATGAAACTGAGCAAGTTCCACACCTTTAACAAAGACTGCCCAATCTTTTTCACACCTATCAACTGGATGATTACAACATCAACAGGATCTAATAAGAAGATTGGATTCTTCCAGCTTGTGTTCTCTCCATATTCTTTGCTCAGGCAATTATTTTTATCCAAATCTAACACCGGAAAATCTGTCCCTCCACATCTGGTTTAGTGGGAAACATCACACAGTGAAAGGACATGAAGTGAGCTTAAAGTGGATTAATTGATGCTGGCATGTTGAAATGAAGGTAGACACAAAATGCTGGAGTAACTCAGCGGGACAGGCAGCATCTCTGGAGAGAAGGAATGAGACCCAAAATGTCACAAATTCATTCTGTCCCGCTGAGTTACTCCAGCATATTGTGTCTACCTTCGATTTAAACCTTTAATGATTTAAACGATTTAAACATTCCTACACATGTTAAGATGAAGGTCTGTTGTGAAATTATATAGTTCCATTATGCAATATTCTTCCCAGAATTTCACACATTTCCAACTGTTTTAATCACTATTAAATTAAGTTTATTAAACTCAAAATGAAATAATAGATCTAGAACTGTATTTTTACCAATGCTTTTGGATTAAAAGTATTTACTCTGCAATTGCAATGCATTCTGTCAGCTGACATAACAAATATTAAGATAAAATAAGGCCCAAAGAGTTATATCTACTCAGGAAACAGGAATAGTTCTTCCCAGCCATTAATTTAACATAAATTGAAAATATATATTTACGGTCAAAATCAAAAACTAAGTAAATAATTATTTACTCTCTGCTCTACTGACATTGATTTCTTCTCGGGATTTGTATAAGATTGCCAGGCATTATAGTCCTTCTTCCTCACGTCCATTAAGAATTAATGAATTAAGAATTAACCGCATGTGAGAAACATCAAACATGGTTGAGTTTAGTTTGAAGAGTGTTTTGTCTCTAAAGAATATTAGTAATCTAGCTGGACTTTTTTACAACAAATTTGCAGCTCACAATTCAAAATTATGTGAAATATCATTTTGTAACTTCCTGTTTGGCATCTCAAGCACCATGAAGCTGCCTCCTGAGGCGACTCATCTTTACACCTCCTATATCAGCCAAATGAAAATACCGTGAAATACGGCATGGGGACGCAGTGGTAGAGTTGCTGCCATACAGCGATAGAGGCCCGGGTTCGATTCTGACTATGGGTGCTGTCTGTACGGAGTTTGTACATTCTCCCCATGACCGCATGTGTTTCCTTCCACATTTTTAAGACGTACAGGTTTGTACGTTAATTGGCTTCGGTAAAAATTGTAAATTACCCCTAGTATATAGAATAGTGCTAGTGTACGGGGATCGCTGGTTGGCGCGGACTCTGTGAGCCAAAAGGCCTATTTCTGCGCTGTATCTCTAAACTACACAAAACTAAACTAAACTAAAAATATACAATTCTCATTACAATTCTAGATTGGATACAAATACATTTGTTTTGTATTATCTATACTGCAATTTATATTACCACCTTGAAAGAGCCAGTTTGTCACAAAATATTTTAATTTGACCCAGTCCATCTCACTTCATCCACCATGGAATAATCTTGTCTGGGCATTACTAGAATTTTGATCAGCATGGGACAAAACACAAGAAAACCTGGTTCTAGATACCGAAAGAATACTATACTACTAGAACATTGTGTAGGATGGAACTATCTGAAGAAGGGTTCCGACCCAAAACGTCACCCATCCTTTTTCTCCAGAGATGCTATCTGGCTTCCTGAGTTACTCCCTTTGTGTCTATCTACTACTAGAACATTGTTAATCAAAACTGAACTAATATCTCTATAAATACTCTCTCCACACTATTAAATTTAATTTTGTTTTGACATTTTTTATAGTCAGCAACCTCATGTCCTTTAAATAATGTTCCTCGGGCAATAGAAATTGCCAGAATGTCTATCGTCAGAGATATCCTTTCTGTATGTGTAAGCAGTAAGATGAAGCTGATTCAATCTAAGGAGACATATATTCATACTTCCACAAACAATTCTATTTCTATTTATGTACAGTCACTTCCACATTTGATTTAGCATACGAATTTGCCCATGACTTTAAAGGGCTTGATTTGTTCCACATTTCAATCATGACCAAAAGAAAATGCACATTTGTAATATTATTACGACCAAACCTATTAAATTGTCAGTCTTCACAAACCGGTAGACAAGGGAGTGAGAAAAAGAGTGGTACAGCATGGTCTTTCAGCCCACTTTGTCATAGAACATAGAACAGTACCACACAAGAGCGGGCCCTTCGGCCCACAATGTTTGTGCTGAACATGACGCCTAGCCGATCTCCATTTTACTTCGGAGTCACCTTAGTGATTCCGTGAAGACCCGTCAGGGCGCATGCGCGTCATTACGTCGGTCGCATTAGCGCACGGACAGCGGGAGGACAGAGCTCCTCCCGTGGTAAATACTTTTAGAGTATTTTTAAAGAGTTTTAAAGCTCCAGCCAAGTCAGAAACTTAAACTTAGCTGGAGTAAGTAAGTTCCTTTACTGTGGTGCTGTGCTCTGTGTTTTGTCACAGGCAGCACCATGGTGAAGACGAGCAGGGAAGGACAGCTCCTCCTGTAGTAAGTACTTTTAAAGTACTTTTATAGTTTAAAGCTCCAGTTAATCTTAGCTGGAGGGAAAGTTATTTTTGTGGTGCTCTGTGTTTTTAATTACAGGCAGCACCATGATGAAGACGACCAGTGGGAGGGCAGCCGCAGGTAAAGCATAGGAGAGCCCCGGGAATGCGGTCCGTGAGCGGCTGCCTCGTACCCCTGCACAGTCGCCAACCGGGAGCGGGGCGACTTCAGACTGAGTGCTAAAAAGCACCAAAGCCAACGCCTGTCGGGCGTAAGGCACGGGGAAGTCTGGGAGGCCCTCGGACTCAACGGAGTCAGGCCACAACGAGCCTGTACGAGGCTGGAGACGTTTTAAAACGGTTCTCCCAAATGGAGCACCTCATCCAGAGGTTGCTCCAGAAACACACACTCCGGGGAGGAGTTGTGTGGGCGGTAGGCTGCAGAAAGGCCACGCCGGCAGCACCTGGTAGAGGGCTGCTTAAAGCACCCTCATGCATGAGGTGAGTGCAGAGGGTCAGCTAAGTTCTGACCCCGACTCTGACGGAGACTTGGAACTAGCGAAGAACGGCCGTTGTCAGAGGTCCATTCTCTGACAGCACGATTTGCTGTCCCGTCAGAGTATGGAGTGCCACTGGGAGAAGAGCTGGCATCCACGATATAGAGGCTGCTGGATAGCACCCTCATTTAAAAGGCGCTTGCAGAGGGTCAGCTCAGTTCTGACCCGACTCTGACGGAGACTTTGTTGATAGCGAAGAACGGCCGTTGTCAGAGGTCCATTCTCTGGCAGCACGATTCGCTGTCCCGTCAGAGTATGGAATGCCACTGGGAAAGCGAAGACGGCCGTTGTCAGAGTTCCCATCTCTGGCAGTACGATTCGCTGTCCAGTCAGAGTCTGGAATCAGAGACGGGGTAACTGCGAGTTGCTGAAGGTGCCAGCAGTGAACCGGGTGATATGGAGCCAGACGGGCGTGGGCGTGCAGTGCCCAGGAGATGAAGCTGCAGAGAATCCTGAAATTACTTGGCTCAGGAATCACGGCATTCGCGAGAACGGTGGATGGAGGGCATGTGTCGGAGACGCATCAAGAGGTACTAGGGTTGCTTTGTAGCACCCATTTTTGAGATAAATTGTCTCAGGGAAAGTGCCATTCGGCCCACCATTAATTCCAAGATTGCAGTATTTTTCCAGCCTAGCAACATAGAGCCGGCAAACCTACTCTTTGGAGAGGACCTCGCCAAGAGTGTCAAGGACATGGGTGACGAGGCAAAGACGGTGGGCATGATCAAGCCACCGGCGGTCGGCAAGTTTCCAAAAAAGAAAATACCCCTACAAACGAAGCGGGAACATGGTCAAACATCCACCAGGTACCAAGGAGGTAGGTGGGCTTGGTTCTCAGGTGCACATATCAAATGTGACACAACTTAAATCTGGGGTACATTACATCTGTTTCTGGGATGAATGGAAGCAAATTACCTTAGCTCTGTTTATACAGAGTGTTATTCAAAGGTTTCGAATGGATTTCAATCCAAATTGTGATTTGCACATTCAGCATGTTCTTGGGAGAACTATTCAGTTTTCATTAATAGAACAGATGGATGTTCAGACTGCGCTTGCAAGCTTATGTGATAAAGGTGTAATTATAAAGTTGGTTTACCAACCCATCAATTTGTGTCTAATATTTTCCCAGGCCAAAAAAGGATGGGGGATGTAGTATAGACATTGTAAGATGGAATTGTCACTGCCAAGCAACTGGGCAAGAGGATGCTATATGGCGACTCTAGTGCTTAAAGAGCTTATACTCAATGTCTGTTTATTTGCAAGATATTTGAAATTCACCTGGATGGATCAACTATGGCAACAAAATTGTTAAAACCTATAATAGGCATGCTGAGAGGCCAGGGTCAGGTGCTCATGGCTTATCTCGATGATATCTTGATTACAGGGGTATCCGAGAGAACAGCTGAAGTAACAGGTGATAGTTGTTAAATCCAATTTTCAAAGATTGGGCATTATTCATTCAGAGGAATCCAAATTAACACCTGACTATTTGGGTCACAATTGATTCAATTAAGTGACTCTGCCCAGGGGGAAAAAAGGGTAGAGCTAATTGACAGGTGTATCAAGCTAATTGAGGCATTAAGGATACATTCGGGTCATTATAATAGACCTATGCAGTTATCAGTAAAGGCTATTTCTGATTTGCAATGGTGGATTCACCATGTGTCCAGAAGTTATAGCAAGTAATGCTTGACCAGCCTTCCATGATTTTGCAGATGAATGTCAGTGCACTCGGGTGAGGTGTCACGGATACGAGTTTCAGCTGTGGAGGCAGATGGACTAAACAAGTGGCATCGCTTCTGCAGACATGGGCAATTAACTATTAAGAGGCTTATTGCTCTAACAAATGTAATCTGCATGTTCAGTTTCAGATTGACAATAATACGCAAGTGGCATATATATTAATCACATCGGTGGAATCAAGTCGGTATTTTGTGACAGATTGGCTAATCACATTTGGGGCCTGGTGCATGGAAAAATATATTTCAGCTATTTATCTACCAGGTAGATTCTACATAGTAGCAGACACCAAGTCACGAAAGTTCCATGACAACATAGATTGGATGTTGAAACAGGAGGTGTTCAATAATATAGTACTTATATATGAATGCCAGATATCGATTTGTTTTGCATCAAGGTTCTACCATCAGCAGCCTAAATAGGTTTCATTGGAACCAGACCAGATGGCAGTTGCAATTGATACTTTGATGTTACATTGGGGTGGTATGTTTTATATATTTTCCTACCATTTTGCCTAATAGGTCGGAGTCTGCAAGAAATCAAGCAGGATGCTGCTTTGGGGGTGCTTGTAATACCTAATTGGCCGAATCAAGCATGGTTCCCTTTGATGTTACAGTTAGGGATCCAACCTCTTTTTGGTGGTTCCCAAGCATAGGAATTGACTGCATCTGCTAACACGGGAAAGTCATCTGTTATGTGATGGTATTGACTTGTTAATTTGCAGGTTTTAAGAAGGCCATACCTGGAGCAAGGACTGTCTGGGTGAACGGTGGACATGCTCACTGTAGCCTGAGAAAGAGTACTCAAAAGGGGTATATTACTTATGTAAAAAATGGGAGCAATATTGTGTACAAAATAATATTGACTATAGTACTGCAGGTATTGTGGATATTTTAGAGTTCCTGTTGACTACGATGATGAGGGGCTCTGTTATAGCACCATTAATACAGCTTTAAGTGCTTTGTCATTGTATGGTTTTGATGGGGTCAGGAAAGATCCTATTGAGTTTCATCATATCATAGCTGGATTGATGAAAGGAATTTCAACTCTAAACCTCCTAAACCCAGGTATATGGCGATCTGGGATGTAAGTGTGGTCCTCGACAGTAGGTTCCTGTCATGTCTCTGAATTTGCCAAACTAATCATGAAAGTGGTTATGCTCTTGGCATTGGTTCAGCATAGCAAGTGCAGAGTTTGCAAAAGCTTCTGCTAGACAGGATGGAAGTTGCTGAAGAGAATGTTATGTTATATTTTGCGTCCTGCTTAAGCAGAGCAGGCCAGGTGTCAGAGGTTTGTTAAAATTGTGTTTCAGCATAACCTACTGATCCATGTTTATGTGTAATGGCACATTTATTTTCATTATATTGAAGCTATAAAGACCTTAAGAAATGTGGAAACAGCATTGTTTATCAGTTACATGAAGCCACACAGGAGAGTCAGTGCAGACTATCTCAAGGTGGTTTAAAGCAAATGTTGATTAAGGCAGGTATTAACACTGAAATGTATATATCCTTTTCCACTAGTGCAGCAGCAACGTCGGCTAGGGCGATGGATGTTCACAGCGGCCATATTTTTTACAGGTGCCGGGTGATCAAATGAATTGTTTTTACAAATTTTACCATGGGCCGATTGCCTATCGGCGAGAGGCTGTTTGCAAATTCAGTATTAAGTTCTGTTTAGGTTCCCCTGGGATAGAGGGGTTACTGTTTGTTTTGATTATTCAAATCAATTGTTATTGCATGATATTAAAATTTCATGTTTAACGCATTATTGATTGTTTCTCATCGAAAGTCAATCAATGCAGTGAGAAGCCGGGATTTGGATCTGCGGCATAAAATCACAGAGCTTTGAACTCTTCACGGAATCACTAAGGTGACTCCGAAGTAAAATAGTAAGATTAAACGAGAACTTACCAGTTTGAAGTTTGATCATTATTTTATGAGGAGTTACGTTGGTGATTACGTGCCCAACCCGCTCTCATATAAAAGGTCATATGGTAGTTCTCATGTTGCTCATCTTAATATGTTACTTCAAATATTGTGTTGTCTGTGATTTCATACCGCTGCTTTGAAGATTGACGCGCATGCGCCCTGACGGGTCTTCACGTAATCACCAACGTAACTCCTCATAAAATAATGATCAAACTTCAAACGGGTAAGTTCTCGTTTAATCTTACTATTATATTTCCCCCCCTTACTTTATAGTCAAGTCAAGTCACATTTATTTATATAGCACATTTAAAAAACAACTCTCGTTGGCCAAAGTGCTTTACATTTGTTATAAGAATAATATAAACAAACAAACGACATACATATATACATATAGCCCTCGCTCAGAGGATGTCAAGAAAGACTTGGGAGTATAGATAAGTTTTTAGTCTTGACTTAAAGGAGTCGATGGAGGGGGCAGTTCTGATGGGAAGGGGGATGCTGTTCCACAGTCTAGGAGCTGCAACCGCAAAGGCGCGGTCGCCCCTGAGCTTATGCCTAGACCGCGGGATATTCAGCAACCCCAAGTCGGCCGATCTGAGGGACCTGGAGGTGGAGTGGTGGGTAAGAAGACTTTTAATGTAGGTGGGGGCAAGCCCATTGAGGGCTTTGTAGACATGGAGGAGGATCTTGAAATGTATACGGAACCGTACAGGGAGCCAGTGGAGAGAGGCCAGGATCGGGGTGATGTGGTTCCTTTTTCGGGTGCCCGTCAGGAGTCTCGCTGCGGCGTTTTGGACCAGTTGCAGGCGGGACAGGGTAGATTGGCTGATGCCAGTGTAAAGGGAGTTGCAGTAATCTAGGCGGGAGGAGATAAATGTGTGGATGATCTTTTCGAGGTCATCAAAGTGGAGGAATTGTTTTATTTTAGCTATCGTCCGAAGCTGAAAGAAACTAGCTTTTACCACGGCATTGACTTGTTTGTCAAATTTCAGTGCTGAGTCAAATATCACGCCAAGGTTTTTGACGTGAGGTTTGAGTAGTTTATAGCTTATAGTTTATAGTTTATGAGGTTTATAACTACATTTCTACCTGGGAATAAAGAATCTGATAGTCTGCCCTATCTGTGCCTCTCATAATTTTATATATTTCTATCGTCTCCCCTCAACCCATGACATTTCAGAGAAAACAATCCAAGTCTATCCAACCTGTCCCTGTAGCTCAAACCCCTTAATCCAGGCAGCGTGCTGGCAACCCCCCCCCCCCCCCCCCATCTACTATTCACTTTACTATAACTCCTAACTATGATGCTCTCGGTCTCCCAGGCAATCCTGGGGTCATACAGCTGCAGCTCCAGTTCCCTCACTCAGTCAATTAGGAGGTGCAGTGGGTACAACTCCCACAGGTGTAGTCGCCTGGGACTTTCCCTGACTTCCGACACCCTGAAACAAGCTGCCAGAAGAAGTGGTAGAGATAGCTACAATTAGAACCTTTAAAAGACATTTGGGCAGGTTCATGGTTAGGAAAGTAAATGGAACTGGTTCAGGAAAACACCTTGGTTGGCATGAATGAGGTGGGCTAAATGGCCTGTTTTCATGCTGCATAACTACCACTCCATGACTCTATGTTGTTTTTAAAGACAAAAGCCAAAAATAATGTTAATTGCTGACTCCTATGATACAAAGAGAATTAGAATTATGGAGTGCAGTAACTGCATACTTTGCCCATCATGTCTGTGATGTTTCTTTGTAAGTGCTGTCCATTTAATTGCACTCTTTCAATGTCTGGACCTTTGGTTTAAATCTTGAACTTTAAATTTTGATTTCAACAGCATTTCTATTTAAGGAGCATCATGCAGTGATCGTTAGAAACTTCATAACACGGCTTTATTGAAGTTATGGATCCTTTAATTCCAAACCACAGGGGAGAGATTAATAATCAAATGCACTGATGTTATTTTTAATTGAAAACTTGACAGGACCCCATACTATTCCACACACAGCAGACACCAATAAAATCCAAGGTAACATTCTGATCCCATACGATAATAAAGTATGTCCTTCATTCAACTGTAAATTAGGTGTAAATATATCAGTATACGTGAAATCACTAAAAACTCTGTGATTTTTCCAATTTGGCTCTGCTTGTGACAAGCAACTTTTTAGCTCAAGTAATTAATTACTTCAGGTAACTCTGGGCAGACACCGAGTTACTGCGGGGAGTTGAGATGCAAAAGTCATTCCCGTAAAATGAGGTATTAATGGATGGACAATATGTTGGTTTCAGTTCGTCAACACTTCTCTTCCACATGGCCCCCTCACTTCCACCACCCCTCTGCCAGTCTGGCGCAGTAATTTCAAAGCAAAATGTAGTGATGGAAATGAATCCATGGAAGCAGATGGAATCTTGAACACAGATGAATGTTAAGCTGGAAAGCAGCTATTATGTGTAGACAGGAACTGCAAATGCTGTTTTAAACTGAAGATAAACACAAAAAGCTGGAGTAACTCAGTGGGTCAGGCAGCATCTCTGGAAAAAAAGGAATAGGTGATGTTTCGGGTCGAGACCCTTCTTCAGGCTGAGCGTCAGGGGAAAGGGAGACGAGAGATATGGAAGGTACATGGTTATTATGTACTGTATCTAGCAGTCTTATCATTATGTCTGGATTGCAACATTAATAAGTAACTGCTATTGGATGGAAGTACAGATATTGGTATGAATGCATGCAATAGTCATAAGCAGACTGATGTTCTGATAGAAAACAGTGTAGGTACAATTAGAAAATGGGGAAGAAACAGTTAAGGGCCTGTCCCACTTGCCGATTTTTTTCAGCAACTGCCGGCATCATTGACGTATCAGGTCCTCAAAAAATTTGCGGCGTGATGCGGCGGTGACGCGGCGTGGCGTGATGACATATGACGTGGGGTGTTTTTTTAAGTGTCGCAACGTTTTTTTGTCGCCGTTTTGAAATGTTCAAAATCTTTTGGCGACGCTGTTATGACGCCAGCAGTCGCCGAAAAAATCGCCAAGTGGGACAGGCCCTTTAGTTTCTCAAAAGGAGCACAAACAAATAACGTAAGCATAGTTTTCCAGTTATGACAAACACCTAGATTAAGGTACCACGTACTCAAACCTAGTTATTTTAATCATTGTTTTTAAATATTGCACTAATTGCAAGATGATTCCTAGTACCATTGGACTGGAACAGTAAATGAAAATTTAAAAAAAACCCACAGATGCTGGAAATCGAAGAAAAAATAGAAAATGGTGCAGACACCCAAATGTTCGGTCAGTACCTGTGGGAAAAAGAAAGAGTTCAGTTTTCAGGTCGGATTTTGTTTTTGTCAGACTTTGCCGTTCACCAAGGCTGTCCAACCCAAAATGTCAACCCTGTTTATCTTTTCACAGTTGCTGTCTGACCCACTGAGTGTTTCCAGCATTTTCTGTTTTGTACTGCAGCAGTATTTACGTAAGCACAGTGGAGAACTCACGGGAAATTAGACTTCTTTGCTAGTTGATTACAATTGACAATGTGTATGGGAGTCAGCAAACCTTGGCCAAGGGTAGAGAAATGGCTGAAAGGGTTATTATAACTGTGCTTTTCAGTTATTGAATGGGAATGTATATTTTCAACTATGTTGAACAAGCAAATCGTGCCCTAGTTGTATCCTTATGCTGACCACACAAAACAGCTCGGAGAGGAGAAATAAAAGTCTAGCCTTGAGCATTGATAAGCTCTTTGCTCGCATGTGCAAAATGACTTCTGAGTAAGATGGAATCCCTGAAGTATTTAATTATCATGCTAATAAAGGGCATTCAATAATGATGCCTCATAATCCTAACTTCATCTATCATTGATGCATTGAATTATTGAATGTTACATCTCAAGTACATTTTATATTTTGCAAATAAATTAAATGGGGAAAAGCAAGTAGAGTTAAAAGTATTGGGCAGCATGGTGGCATAGCCTGAGAGCTATTGCCTTACAGCAATAGGGTTCGATCCTGACTGCAGGTGCTTTTCTGCACGGAGTTTTACGTTCTCCCCGTGACCTGCATGGAATTTCTCCAGGATCTCCGGTTTACTCCCACACTACAAAGACGTACAGATTTGTAGGTTAATTCGGATGGTGTAACTGTAAAATTGTCCCTCGTGTGTATAGGATAGTGTTAATGTGCGGAGGTCGTTGGTCGGTGCCGACTCAGTGGGCCGAAGGACCTGATGCTGCGCTGTACCTCTAAACTAAACTATTAATGTAATAAATCAGAATCATTTGAAATATCACGTTATTTTTTATTAAATGTTGATTGAGAAAAACTGCTGTTTTGTAAAATAACCTGAAAACTATTTGTCAATAGACAATAGGTGCAGGAGTAGGCCATTTGGCCCTTCGAGCCAGCACCGCCTTTCACTGTGATCATGGCTGATCATCCCCAATCAGTACCCCGTTCCTGCCTTCTCCCCATATCCCTTATCTTTAAGAGCTCTATCTAACTCTCTCTTGAAAGCATCCAGACAATTGGCCTAGACTGCCTTCTGAGGCAGAGAATTCCACAGATTCATAACTCTCTGGGTAAAAAAGTTTTTCCTCATCTCCGTTCTAAATGGCCTACCCCTTATTCTTAAACTGTGGCCCCTGGTTCTGGGCTCCTCCAACATCGGGAACATGTTTCCTGCCTCCAGCATGTCCAATCCCTTAATAATCTTATATGTTACAATAAGATTCCCTCTCATCCTTCTAAATTCCAATGTATACAAGCCCAGTCTCTCCATTCTTTCAACATATGACAGTCCTGCCATCCCGGAAATTAACCTCGTGAACCTACGCTGCACTCCCTCAATAGCAAGAATGTCCTTCCTCAAATTTGGAGACCAAAACTGCACACAATACTCCAGGTGTGGTCTCACTAGGGCCCTGTACAACTGCAGAAGGACCTCTTTGCTCCTATACTCTACTCCTCTTGTTATGAAGGCCAACATGCCATTAGCTTTCTTCACTGCCTGCTATACCTGCATGCTTACTTTCAGTGACTGATGAACAAGGACACCCAGATCACGTTGTGCTTCCCCTTTTCCTAACATTCAGATAATAATCTGCCTTCCTGTTCTTGCCACCAAAGTAGATAACCTCACATTTATCCCCATTAAGCTGCACCTGCCATGCATTTGCCCACTCACCCAACCTGTCCAAGTCATTCTGCATCCTCATAGCATCCTCCTCACAGTTTACCAGCTTTGTGTTATCTGCAAATTCGCTAATGTTACTTTTTATCCCTTCACCTAAATCATTAATGTATATTGTAAATAGCTGCGGTCCCAGCACCGAGCCTTGTGGTACCACACTAGTCACTGAAAGGGACCTGTTAATCCCTACTCTTTGTTTCCTGTCTGACAACCAATTTTCTAACCATGTCAGTACCTTACCCCCAATACCATGAGCTCTAATTTTGCCCACTAATCTCCTATGTGGGACCTTATCAAAGGCTTTCTAAAAGTCCAGGTATATCCACTGGCTCTCCCTTGTCCATTTTCCTAGTCACATCCTCACAAAATTCCAGAAGATTAGTCAAGCATGATTTCCCCTTCGTAAATCCATGCTGACTCGGACAGATCCTGTTAATGCTATCCAAATGTGCCGCTACTTTTATAATTGACTCCAGCATCTTCCCCACCACCGATGTCAGGCTAACTGGTCTATAATTCCCTGCTTTCTCTCTCCCTCCTTTCTTGAAAAGTGGGATAACATTAACTACCCTCCAATCCATGGGAACTGATCCAGAATCTATAGAACATTGGAAAATGATCACCAATGCGTCCATGATTTCTTGAGCCACTTCCTTAAGTACCCTGGGACGCAGACCATTAGGCCCTGTGGATTTATCAGCCTTCAGTCCCATCAGTCTACCCAACACCATTTCCTACCTAATGTGGATTTCCTTCACTTCCTCCATCACCCGAGGTCCTCTGGCCACTAGTACATCTGGGAGATTGTTTGTGTCTTCCTTAGTGAAGACAGATCCAAAGTACTGGTTCAACTCATCTGCCATTTCCTTGTTCCCCATAATAAATTCATCTGTTTCTGTCTTCAAGGGACCCACATTTATCTTAACTATTTTTTTCCTCTTCACATACCTAAAGAAGTGTTTACTATCCTCCTTTATATTCTTGGCTACGTTACCTTCGTACCTCATCTTTTCTCCCCGTATTGCCTTTTTAGTTATCTTCTGTTGCTCTTTAAAAGTTTCCCAATCCTCTGGCTTCCCACTCATCTTTGCTATGTTATTCTTCTTCTGTTTTATTTTTATACTGTCCTTGACTTCCCTTGTCAGCCATGGTTGCCTCTTACTCCTCTGAGAATCTTTCTTCCTCTTTGGAATGAACTCATCCTGCACCTTCTGTATTATTCCATTGTTGTTCCACGGTCATCCCTGCTAGGGTCTCTTTCCAGTCAACTTTAGCCAGCTCCTCCCTCATGCCTCCATAGTCCCCTTTGTATTACTGACTTCCGATTTTCCCTTCTCCCTCTCAAATTGTAGATTAAAACGTATCATATTATGGTCACTACCTCCTAATGGCTCCTTTACCTTGAGTCCTCTTATCAAATCCGGTTCATTGCACAACACTAAATCCAGAATTGCCTTCTCCCTCATATTCAATGAGAAAAATACAATTAGAGCAGATGATTTTTGACATTTCATGCTACCTGATCCATTTCTAAGTATTGTTTTCCCAATTTCTGGATGGGTGGATATCACAAATGTGTCCTGTTATTTCTCCCTAACTGTAGCAGATGAAACTGTTGGAAGTTCTAATAATGCTCATGCTCTGTCAATTCGTTTTTCCAGGAGGAAATGCATTTTATATGTCTGATTTTCTTTGCATGCTGGTTGTGTACAACTCAATAGTAAGAAGCAAATGTGAATATATTCGAATCCAATTACAATGAAGCAAAAATAACATGATTTTATTCTGAAGACTGGTAAAAGTCCAGTTTAGCAAATCTGCAGCAATGCAAGAAATTGTTTTCCTATTTTTTGAAAATGTGAATAATGATTATCCAATTTATTGCAATTCATTTGCATTTGCAAATATTCAATCAACAGCCAAGATGATCCTAATTTCATTGTTGCACTAATTGGTAACAAGTTGCTCTGTG
The DNA here is from genome assembly GCA_038087875.1 of Malacoraja senta. Classification (NCBI taxonomy): domain Eukaryota; kingdom Metazoa; phylum Chordata; class Chondrichthyes; order Rajiformes; family Rajidae; genus Malacoraja; species Malacoraja senta. The sequence continues at coordinate 16,482,760 of CM075978.1, read as the reverse complement.
GCAGCAGTCCCTTCTAAAACTGATTACATTATTGTTCACATCACATTTTACTTTCTCTGTGTCCTGTGGTGTATCTCAGTCCGCATTCTGAAATCACCGATAAATGACATCAATGAATAATATAAACAAAAAAATCTGTGGTTCAAAGTTTTGAACATCAAACATGCAAATGGTAGTTTTGAACATCAAATATCAATGGTACATTGCAAATACCATTGATTGTTGTTTGAATTGTGAAAGACTCCTTAAAAATAATTAATTTCAATTTAAATCATTTGAACCGTCTATTTACATTTTAAATTCATTGTCAAATTGTTCAGCGTTAGAAATAGGGAGTGGCAGAATAGTAGAAGCAAAGTTTGTTCAATGCTGCGTTGAGAAGATAGAATAGTACAGCACAGAAACAAGCAGTTCAGCTTACGATGTCTCGATGCAATGCTATACTAATCCTTCCACCGGTACACAATCTATCTCCCTCCATTCCATGCACATTCGTGTGCCTATCTAAAAGTCTTTTAAACACCACTGTCATATTTGCTTCAACCACCACCACTGGCAGCTCGTTCCAGGTACCGACACCTTTCTGTGTAAACACTTGCCTTGCACATCTCCTTTAAATCTTTCTCCGCTGATCTCAAATGATATGGCTATGCCCTTTGCTGATTGTCCACCCTGAAGCAAAGGCTCTGACTATCTACCCATAGTTTTATTTTATTTTATATTATTTTGGTTTAGTTTAGTTTAGTTCAGAGATACAGAGTGGAAACGGGTCCTTTGGCCCACCGAGTTCATGCCGATCAGCGATCACCTGTACACTAGCTCTATCCTAGATACTTAGGAACAATTCACAGAAGCCAATTAACTTACACATCTTTAGAGTGTGGGAAGAAATTGGAGCACCCGGAGAAATCCCACGTAAACACGGAGAGAACGTGCAAAATTCATACAGATAGAACCCATAGTCAGGATTGAATCCGGATCTCTTACACCGGAAGGCATCGACTCCACCTCTGCACCACTGTGCTGCCCTGTGCCTCAAATAATTTTATAAACTTCTATCAGCTCTCCAATCAGCCTCCAATGCTTCAGAGAAAACAATCCACGTTTCTCCAAACTCTCCCTAGCTAATACTCCCTAAATCAGGCAGCATGCCTGTAAAACTCAGCCGAGCCCTCTCCAACCCTCCAAAGCCTTCACGTTCTTCCTGTAATGGGGCAACCAGAAATGCACACAATACTCCAAAATACAGCCAGAATGTTGTTTTATAAAGCTGCAACATGACTTCCTGACTCTTGGGTCCGAAAGTAAAGTAGCTGCACTCCCTTTTGGAGGCAACAGTGAGAGAAATCCCAGTGTGTCTGCATGAGGATTCATTGTGCATGGATCATGCAGATGATGAAACTCATTCTGCAAGGTGAGTGTCCTGAGACTTTTTAATGCATTGAAAACTAAGTTTTCATAGCTGAACGTTGCTACTGTTTTTTTGATTAATTTTATTGAGAATTAAAATTTCAGGAACTTGGTAAAACCTCAGCTGGGATGGTGTCAGTCATTGCGACCTTTTCACACAGTGCATCAGTAGATATCAAAGTGGGAAATGGCTATCTGCGGAGGACTGAAATTGTAACACAATCTCCCTTAAAATTTGGTTGTTCTAGGAATGGCTGGATAGTGCCATCATGTCTTATCACTTGTGGCAGCAGGCTGCTGGGAGCTCTCGTCAATGTACTAACCTTTATCTACTACTGTGATTCGATCACATCAATCCTGACACCGTTCAACGTGAAGAGTGCATCTGCTGAAGCATTGCACCATTTATTACTTTGAAAAAATATTCTTATCATGCCTTTCAGCATCCTGTTATCTGTAACAATTCCCTTTCATTCTTGATTAGCGCTGCAGCACAACCGCTCCCTCAAAGTCGATCGCTCAGATTTAGGTCACTGAATCCAGGTACTATGGTTTACAAATGTTTTAGATTAATCCTTGCTGACCTTACACCTGTTTCTATAGATCATGAAAAAAAAACACGAGCTGAAAATAAAATCATAGAATCATCTTTGGGTGGGCAAAGGGAACTATCCAACGTTCATTCCGATCCTCCTGTACAGATACGGTTTACTCCAGAATGGCTAGAATCAAGTGCAAGGTTCAGAAGGGCATAATTTTCACCTTCGCCACTTGAACATGCAAACCTGTTAGATTTTAAACACAAAAAGCTGGACTAACTCAGAGGGACAGTCAGCATCTCTGGAGAGAAGGAATGGTTGACATTCTTCAGGGTCTTGACCCAAAACGTCACCCTACCCTCTCTCCAGAGCGGCTGCCTGTCCTGCTGAGTTACTCCAGCATTTTGTGTCTATCTTCGGTTCAAACCAGCATCTGCATTTCCTTCCTACACTGTTGTATTGCCAAGTGGGAGATTTTAGTTTTTTTGTGAAACCTTTGTAACCCGGTTCATGCTGGGATTTAGTCGTGGTCTTCACTGACTTTACCGTTCATAATTCCTGACACAGGCTTCCAGTGCATGAAGCTCTGCACCAGAAGAGTTAAAGATGATTTGTAGCAAAGAGACAAAGAATCTTTTTGTTGGATCATGGATGAATCTCAGCTGCTTGTGATGCACCAACTGCAGAAATAGCTAATCCTGGATGGGCTGATATATCCTTGCGCCATGCAATGGAATCTACATGAGCAGTTGTGTGACATTATTTGCATATCAGATTAAAAGTCCATTGGCATGTCAGGTCAAAAAACTCAAAAATAGAAAATATTGCTGCTGTTGTCACTTGCAAGCAAAATAGCAGTGCCAGCTGCATCAAATAATGCCATCTTCCTCTTCAGATTCCTGCAGCCTAGAAATTATTTCTACTATTTCAGATTTCCAGCATCTGTGGTTCTCCTTTTTCATCCTCTAATAATGGTAGGCATAGCAACAAAATGTTTCAGCTCTCGGAGCTTGAACCTACAACCTGTAACCATTTTTTTCAGTAACTTTAACCTGACAGAAACTATGGGTGATCCCGCTAACTAACACATTTAAGCTGTTAGGCTGCTCTAGTTATAATGGTAGTCAAGTCAAGTCAAGTGTGTCTGAGTAATTTAGGTATCTGAGTAATTTATCTGAGTAAAGGTATCTGAGTAATTTAGCTTTATTTTGTAAAGTAAATATTTAATTGCAAAGCTTTCCATTTCTTGAACTTTACTTGTGAATTCAACCAGAGAATTGTTTCAAGATCTGCAACGTGTTTCAGTTTCCAGAATTTTTTTTTCATTGTTTTACAAACAGGAATCTAAATATTTTATGGAACCGCTTACCATCATTTCATAAAAAGACTCAAAGTGCTGGAATAACTCAGCAGGTCGGGAAGAGAACATGGATAGATGACGTTTCAGGTCAAGACCCTTCTCTAGATTAAAAGTGGTAGGGGAGGAGAAAGCTGGAAAAGGCTCTCTTCTCCCCCATCTACGATTCGTCTGAAGAAGGATCTCGACTCAAAAAATCACGTATCCGCATATGATGCCTGACCTGCTGCGTTACTCCAGCACTTTGTGTCCTTTTGTATATTGACCAGCATCCGCAGTTCCTTGTTTCTATTATTTCATAAAGTGCCATCTTGTCAGAATCCCAGGACGTTCGCTCCACAAGATGAATGAGGTAAAAGCTCAGTGGATTCAATAACATAATTTAGCCCTAACAGGACTACATCACAAAGGTCTGCCACAAATCAAAGCCAACAATGACAGCACAATGTTAAACACTAATGAGGGAAACAGAACAATTTTGCTTGCTGCAGTAAATCCAAAAATCACAACCTACCTCATCCACATTTTCAAAGGCATTGATGATGTCATATGGCAAACAGGAGAGCAGGTCAATGATAAACCAAGTTTTTAAGTAGTTCATCCTAATCAGTTTAGGATCAGATATAACTTCCCCTCCAGGCCCCACAAAGGTGGTGTGAAAGTTTAAGACAATATCCACTAAGAAAATCACATCCACCACACTGTCCAGCACTAGCCAAGCAATATTATTTTGCTTTGTTCTGAAGGACACATTGTAAGGGACCATGATGGCAGTGTAGAAGGTTAAGATAAGGATGATCCAGTCCCAGGTAGTTTTGAATGTGCAATAGTGAAGGATGATGTGAGGTGGAGTCTTTGGAGCCTCCTGTTTGTATTGAGGAAGGATGTCAGATCCTAGCTGTAGAACCTGAAACAGAGAAATCATGGTACATGATCCAAGCATTTCATCATTTCAAAAAGTACAACACATTTAAAGAAACTTTCCTTTCATCTTCATGAATCAGAATATTCTCTGTTTATTGCACCAGAGTATAGGAGCAACTTTACACATAAAAACTGGGGCTGGAGACTGGGAACATCTCTCATCCCACCACAATTACATGCTATGATCCATCCATCACCTGCTGTGAAACCACAACAATTAATTTTAAAGAGGATCATGAATCCCAGTCCCCTGACCCAGTCTAAAGAAGGGTCTCGACCTGAAATATCACCTGGTTCTTTTCTCCAGAGATGCTGCCTGACACGCTGTTACTCCAGCTTTTTGTGTCCATCTTCCCTTGTTCCCTGGTTTTTACACCTAATCATCTGATCCCTAGTTTTGACTAAAGGATGAAATATTTTCCTATCATAAATTTTGGATTGAACTTCTTTCCTCTATAAACTTTCTGTCCAGGCCAATGCTCTGAAGAAAAAACAATTTCAAACAAAAAAGGAATTCAGGACTTACCTCTGCAAGACGTGAATGTTTATGGACCCCATCAGATTTGTTCATTGGAGCCAACTGTTGCAAAACACTTCGACTATTTGTCAGCGCCCGGGTCAGTCGAGCAAATTTTGCCCACCCTTTCATTAAAGAAATCACACAGTAATTACCTACTCCAATAATCCATTCGTACAGTTTCACTTGTTACACATGCCAATAAGTTGTAATGCCTGAAGAAAAATGACTATCGCTCCAAGTAGATGTGACCTGGCAGTTGCTAGTAAAACTAATTATTGGTTAAGCACAGCAAATATGATTTTTAAGTATCAATTAAATACTTTTACTTGAACACCTGTGCTATTCCTCTTAATAAGGCACAGTGGCGCAGTGTTTGAGTTGCTGCCTTATAGCACCAGAGACCCAGGTTAGATCCTGAGTGTCGAATGCTGTCTGTACGCAGTTAGAACGTTCTCCCTGTGACCACGTGCATTTTCTCCAGGTGCCTCCTACACCTCCAAAGAGTGTGGGTAAATTGGCTTCTATAAATTGTCCCTAGTGTGTAGGATAGAACTAGTGTACGGGTGACCGCTGGTCAGCGCGGCCTCAGTGGGCCGAAAAGCCTGTTTCTACGCTGTATCTCTAAACTAAAATAATTAACAAATTTAATTGTATGCATCAACTTGTTCTTTAACCACTGTCCTACTACATCTGATGCAAGCCATTTTGTATACGACCACCATCTCCAATTGACTGAATGGTTTTCCAGCAGTGGATACCTGCACCATTCCAAATGCAGTAATACTGTGCACAGAGGAGAGGTCATTTAGAGGTGCTTGAAGAATGTGATTCACAAATTGAGCTGATAAGAACAAGGACATCTAAAAAAATGCTTTTTACATTAACAATGTTAAGCAAGGAAATACTGTGCTAAGAATCCTGCTTAAAGGCCATGCATGGGTATTAAGATAAAAAATTATTTATATTTCAATATCTTTGCCATGTACCATACACATTTCAGCTAAAGCTGTACTTTCAACAATGTTACAAGGTACTGCATAGCAACTTAAGTTATATGAAAGATGTTAGCGGGTATTGAGAAAGTTATTGCATTCTTATTTTAGAACTCTAAAATAAGTTAATTATAGATGTTCATAGTGGTTTTGGGACCAGCAACTAATCGCAGTTCACTTGGTGTGATTGCCTGTCAAAGCCGGAAGCGAGAGGCTCACCAACAACTGGGCCTCAACCCTTTGGTTTCGACGGGCAATGCAGCCCATTTTGGGCTGGCTGCTTTACCATCAGCAGTTGCGCTGCAAGTCATGAGAGGGATTGATGAATTGGTGGAGGAGATTTACAAGTGGCAGTGACTCGTAGTATTGGTGTGGAAATCTACCACCCTCTTTCCACCCTTCCAATCCTTCTGAATGTACTTTATGTCCTCGAACAACATGGAACACTGCAGAACAGTTTTATGAAAATCCCTGGTTAAAGGTGGCACAGTGGTGCAGCTGGGAGAGCTACTGCCTCACAGCACCAGTGACCCGGGTTCGATCTTGACCTCGGGTTCTGTCCATGTGGAGTTTGCACATTCTCCCTGTGACCACGTGGGTTTCCTCTGGGTACTTCGGTTTCCCCCCAATCCCAAGAATGTGCAGGTTTGTTAGTTAATTGGCGTCAGTAAATTGCCCCATAGGGTGTAGGGAGTGGATGCAAAAATGCGATAACACAGAACTAGCATGGATGGTGATGGTTGGTCATTGTGGACTTGGAGTGTGCTGAATGGCCTATTTCCATGCTGTATCTTTCCATTAATCAATGTATTCAAATGATTGTGGGTAACTGAAGGGTTACTTGGATAATACATTCTGTACCATGGGATTAGAAATATGTTGAGTAACCTAAGCTTCAGGATCTTTTTAATTGAAATTAGTCCTTCACCCTCTTTTCTACCGGGAAGTATCCTCTAAATGTCCACCTGCGATGCTCAGAAGTCAGGGGATTATAGCACAGTTCTTTACTGTTTTTGTTCACTCAGCCATCAGTGTTTTCATGCCATGACAGCCTGGCTGCTTACCCTAATCTGCAGCAAGTTTACAACATAAAATCATATGAATTATTAAAGAAGTATGTGTCAAAACTACCTTGTAATGTATAGACTACTATAGATTAGCCATAAATCAGTTAGACTTTTAAAAGACAACAATTCCTCCCGTTTTCCTAAGAATGCAACTCCATGATTATACAGTAAGGAGATAATTTTAATCCGATCTGCCTGGTGGTAATGTAACAGGTTCCGGACAGAAGATTATTTTACACCTACATTTTATTGATGCCAGCAGCAAGTTAAATCAAGGAGTATATCAACCAAGCTTCTGATCAAAATCCTCTCATTCATGTCAGGAAGCTTAAAATTGTCCCCTGGCTGTGGCTTACACTCACAGGACATCATTAGTTCCTGCTCTACACATAATTTGCGGTGACAGTTCAGGGCAGTGTTGCATTGTTAAGTGAAATTTTAAATTAAGGCCAGTCTGCAGAAGCAGTTGATGTAACAGATCTCATTGCAACATTTGATGAACTTAAACAGCACCATCCAAAACACTTTAACCAATCATTTATCAGTGCTGCTTGAGGGACTTTGGGAAATTGCCTAGGAAGGAACTGCAGATGCTAGTTTACACCGAAGATAGACACAAAATGCTGGAGTAACTCCAGCGGGACAGGAAGAAGACCCTGTGTCTAAAGAAGGGCCGTGACCCAAAACGTCACCCATTCCTATACAGAGATGCTGCCTGTCATGCTGACTTACTCCAGCATTTTGTATCTATCTTTGGGAGATTGCCTGTTGTGTCTGTAGCAACATTTCAGAGATATTGCAGAAGCAGTGAAACAATTTGGAACGTTATGAGAACACAAAAGTTATTTAGTAAATGTTGGTTTGCTACTTTGATTATACGTTCACTTCACTTACATATTTCACAGTATTTACATATTATAAAATAATGATTGTTTTTAATCGATATCTGTAGATACAAAAGGTGTTACAATTTATTTGCACCTGCTGAAATTTGGTTTAATACATTTTTTGATCATAAAATATTCAATAGTTATTTTGCGCACAAAAGTGAACTATCGAGGAGGGATAAAATTGGAAATAAAGCACTAAATCGCTAGAATGCTCAGCAGGACAGGGGAAAGAAGTTGATTTAACAGCAACAATAACTCAAACAGATGTTGCCTCTCCTGCTAAATAGTTCTGGTTTAATAAGGGGAAGATGCTTGATCGTTATATAATTCCCATCCATCATAGTCCCTAACATTTGCTGAAGTTAGGATAGGCGGTATTCAATTTGTTTCCATTTTTGAAACTCTGCCATTTCACTATTCTCTATCCTGGCATCTTAAATTCCGATTTTACACTGTCAACTTTTGTCTGAAAGGGGTTTGGAATACTCCATTGTCAGGTTTATGTAATTCATTCCAAGTAGGTAGCGTTAAACATGCTGAGTAGCAAACGAATGAATTTCAGAGGCACAGTACAGTAGGTGTACACTACTGTAGCTCCACCTTCTCAGTCAGTCCCTCGGGGTCAATGATGGCCTGCAGTTTTGTGAGAACCATGGTGAATGATGAGGTCAATGAGGTCAATCTTCCACAGGTGAGGTAGGAGGGCAAGACGGATTTACACAGAGCTTCTGTGCATTCCAAGTGCAACGATTCGAATTTCTCATTACCATCCTGAGCAACCTTCTCTGGTGATCATAGATAAGGAATTCCCAAGAGACAGTGGGCTGCTGCATTTTTCAAAAAAGTTTTGAGGACTTTGACTCGAAAGACTGGGTAGTCCTTTCCATTGAAGGAATTGAGAAATAGAGCGTTTATTTCAGGAGTCTGCAGTTGGGTATAAGAACAACCAGGTCTGCCCAATGAGCTGATGAAGTGTAACTAGGGCCTCAAAACTGTGAACGTTGGCATGAAAGAGACAGTGAAATTGATTCAGTTTTGCTTCCTATAAAGTGGGAGGATATTGCAAAAATAGTTTGGGGCATCTTTCTAATGCCTTGAGGTGTCTGTTATCGGTAGTTCTGCAGAATTTAGGCAGGCAGGGATGACTGTTAAGACAAGTCAAAGACAGACACAAAATGTTGGAGTAACTCAGCGGGACAGGCAGTATCTCTGTAGAGAAGGAATGGTCCATTCCTTCTCTCCAGAGATGCTGCCTGTCATGCTGAGGTACTCCAACATTTTGTGTCTATCTTCGGTTTAAACCAGCATCTGCAGTTCTTTCCTACACATAAGACGTCAAGAGTGTTTTATTGTCATACGTCTTAGAAACGGAACAATTACATTCTTACTTGCAGCAGCACAACTGCAGCCTGGTGAATGGAGGACCATGAGTTTTATCTCTGATCTGAGGTTTTGACCTTCAAACACCTTTTTATGAATCAACCAAAGCCCATGCTGGTGCATGGAAGACAACTATGAATTTCATCATTTATATCAGGAAAAGTGATCCCTGTTTTCCAGGACCTCATAGTGAACCTTTACTGTAGGAGGGGGCAGGTCAATAGCAAACCTTTGTCTTGCAGATGTTGTGTCTAAGATCTATGCTCTCACATGCTTTAGTGACCGAGTCAATGATAGCTTAGTGCTTGGTAAGCTGAGAGCCTTGCACCTTTAGCACTTCCCGTCAGCAATTACTTTCAAGGCAGCAAATTTCTGTAATGATTCTCAGCAGCCACAGAAATCTCGATGAATAATGCATTTACCACTTTATCTTTCTAAGATCTACAGATATTTGTGATCTCGCCAAAAGTCTACCACAAATTTACATTGTTGATAATTCAATTATTAATTTGGTAATTTTGAAAAAAAAAATTGCAATGTCAATCCAGAGTCAAAGTCAAGAAATAACTCAAGAATGCACCTTAGAAGAATTAGCCGATTAATTATTTGCTGTTTTTCTATCCTTTTACTCAAACAAAAGGGATATAGCGTATAAGAAACAAATCAAGTGAAAGGGATTAGGTTTTGACAAACAGATGAATATTCAACCATCTTCCATTAATTTTAAGATGTGGAATTCGGCCAACATGAAGTGCTGTACCATTTGATTAAATTCTCTGGAAAACAACACCGCACTGCAGCAAATAACTCTGCAGTTGCTCTGTATGGGCTACTCACTAAATGTAGTCGATAGGCAGACTGCATTAGCAATTAACATCCATCTGCCATGTGCAAGAGACCCAGATGTATATCCCTTCAGAGTTTCACTGTTAACATTTTGATTTGCTGATCAACCATCTTTTTATTAAATTAGTTGACATCACTTTCTTATTGCACTTGGGACGGAAAGGGAAGGTGGAGCTTGGATTCGTTTTAATTAAGATAAAACCATTATTGCAGCACAACATCAAGGAAAGGAGCATTGGATGATGACAAACTCCATTCAAAGGATTAAGATTGGTCCCAAGGTTTGCTGAAACTATTGGGGCAATATAAATACTGCAACATGCTTTGCATCAAGTGCAGTTCCTAGCCAGGGTGACTTTGTGGCAACCAAGTCCTTTAGGTAATTCAGGGGAAAAGAAGGGGTGGAAAATGAAAATAAAAGGTGGGGTGAGATTGGAGAATGGAAGGGAAAATAGATTGGGGATGCGGTGAGGTGTGAACTGGAAGCTGTGGGCTGGAGTGTGTTGAAAGACTGGATCAAAGCAGTGGAGATGGGAAGAAAGATAGGGATTGTGTGTCTGGCACTGGGACTGAAGAGAATGTAGAAGCAAGAAGGACTGGGAGCCAAAAGGCGATATTGGAGGACTGCTGATGGTACACAGATAAGGAGAGAGAAGTGGAGGATGAGATGGGAAAGAGTGGGGCTATTTAAGTTTGGAGTGGGTTGACTTAAAAGCCAGGAAAGGGTTTGGAGTTAAAGGATCCTGTGACAAGCCCCTAAAGTCAATGCAAGGAAACCTGACCATGCAAAACAGAATAAAGCACTGGAAGTACTTGGCTTCAGTAAATAGAAAAATAAACTGAGAGGATTAATAATGATTGGAAAGCTGACTTTAGCAGCCAATTCTTCCCCAGATTAAACAAGTGATATTTATTGTGTTTGTATGTGCTACTTCTATTACCTACTTCTGTCAAGGGGATAGTCATCCCTGGCTGCATCAATGCAAACACATATGAATCGGTTTAGAAGATAGTCTGATCATCTCAATGCAAAATAATAAATTGGTCTTTGTACATCGTAACCTCATGAGTGCAATATCATATCAAGCAATTGCCAAGAAGGTAAGTTGGTTATATTGCATGCTGCAAAGGAGAGCAAACAAAATAATCGTAGAATGGATCCTAAAGGACAATGCAACAATATAAAATTGAAGACAAATAATATATTTAGATATTCAGGAGAACCACAGAATGAAGCAGCATTAATTTTCTGTGATGCATACTGTGCAATGATAGAAACTCCTAATGCAACAGTTGTCACCTCTCTTCCATCACAGCAGTCAGCCTGCACTTAATCGAGTGATACAAAAGGTAAACTATGCTTTAATGAAAACAACATTGAATTCTCCTTTAGCAAACATACCAATTTAGCAGTGGAAATAAAATATTACCTTTTGTTGACTCGTCTTCAATGGGTTGGTTTTAAAAACGGTAATGTCTTTGAAAGTGCATAAAAATAAAACCACCTTGTCATATTCATTTCTTATCGGTGCAATTTGCATGTAGAACCAAAGTGGTGTTCCTGCCAACAGGGGAAAAAAACGCACATACGCTAAAAAGGCTATGAAACAACAGGAAATCAACACATGTGCAACAAAAACAAGTTTGATCTGACTGAACAATTGGTTTTGTTCATTGCAGGAATTGATGGTGTGATTGCTGTTGATGGTGGTTCACATTGTACAACCCTATTAGTCCAACAATTAACTCCACTGATCCAAAAACTCCCTCTTGGCTTTCCTTGAAATTCCATTCTTGACCCATACCTTAATCCATTCTAGTCCTTTTGCACACAGCATCTGTCCTCCCGTAACTTTCTATTTGTGAAGCAGTGTGGGGAAATTCGGCATAACTGTCTGACGGCAAATTGATTTGGTAAACAACATTGAGTTTTACACTGCAGTTACTGTAACAAAGGCTGATAGATTCCTGCAGGATATTAAATGTGTAGAGATATGGCAGCAAATGAGCAAAATATTGGCATATGTAATTTGTCATCAACATTAGGCAAGGGAGAAAGGATAATTATTTCTTCTGTTCCCTGTGAGAAGAATAAAAGATTTATATATTGAGTCCAGTGTGAACCTAATATTTCAGACAGGTCCATTGGATATATGAGCAAAGTATTGTGCATTCAAGGATTATTAAATGAAAACAGAAAATACTGGAAGAACTCAGCATGCCAGACAGCATTAGTGGCGAGTTAAATTTAAACCTGATCATCTTTCATCAGGTTTATAACAGTTCTCTCTTTATGAATGCTGTTTCACTTGATTTTAGTTTGTCTCAGTAGATGTTGTATCAGTCCGTGATTAGTGTCATCATGCCTCTAATTTTACCAAGGGTCAAAAGTCTCTCCTAATAATGTATCTCTTTGTGACTAAGGCACCCAACTTGATCAGTTGGTCGACATCTCCTGCAGCAATAATTCCACATGAAGGGTTACCCTACCCACAGACGAACATTGATTCATGTGGTTATTTGACAGGGTATTTTCTACCTGAGAAGTGTTAAAGGGAGAGCAACTCTGAAAGGCCAGAATTTAGCTCATAACATAAAAGTGATTGGGGGATCACCACAGAATACATTTAGTTGGATGACAAGCAGAACAAACAGAGTGAGGCCACATGCAAATTGGAGGAACAGCACCTCATATTTTGCTTGGGTAGCTAACAACCCAGCAGTATGAACATTGGATTCTCTCATTTTAAGTAACTTCATCATACACGGCCCTCCCCTCTCTTTTTACCAGTTCCACAGTTCTCCACATTGTTTCCCTCTTGAGATCACACCTTCCCTAGCCAACAATGGACCTACCCTGTCTTAGGTCATTTGTGGCTGGCCCTAATAGGACCTGGCCTTTTCTCGCCTCCAGCTCTTCACCTCTCCACCGCCCCCTGCTTTCAGTCTGAAGAAGGGTCCTGACGCAAAACGTCACCCATCCTTTCTCTCCAGAGATGCTGCCTGGCCCACTGAGTTAGTCCAGCACTTTGTGTCTATCTTTAACAAATAGCTTCAACTTTGAGTGGAAGAGATATAAAGCTCTGGCCAAATTCTGGAATGGGAAGTAGAACTCACAATGCCAAGAATATTTCTGTTATTGCCAGAGAAGCTTAAAAAAAAGGACATCAGTGATAATTCTGAGAAACTTACTTCTGGGGAGAATAATTCCAGCTCCAGATTCGCATCACTTGTTTTTAAAGGAAGCTGTATTCATTCCATAATTTTGAAATCCAGTACCTATTTCAACTCTCTCAGAAAGAAGTGAAAGTATGCAAAGGAAAGCTGACAAACACTGGCTGCATAGACAGCAGAGGTTTTTGTTGTATTATAGTGATAATGCAAAGGTTGAGCAGCCAACTTGCTGCGTGAACAAACAATTCATAATGGGTACAGAGTGTTAAACGCACGCTGTTTTTTTGCAGGAGGTTCAATGCTTAAGTATATGAAGGTAAAGATATGCAGTACAATTGTAAAACATAGGACTGTCAGTTCTATTTGTTTTCAGCTACTGTCTGTCCGAGCTGTTAGATCTCAACATGAGGTAAATGACACATAATGTGCTGCTACCCATGGAACTAGTCATCTCTGTCCATACTAGAAGTATTATCTTGGTTACATCCAATTGGACATTCATGCATAATAACTAAAGGGACCCAGGTAGTAGGGCAGAAGGTTAGCTTGCACTGAAACACTGACTGTCATAAGAAGTTAGGCCAGGATGCTGAGTACTCTGCACATGAGCATTTGGTAAAGAGTGTAACATAGGGTCAGTGGCTTGAGTTTTCCTAAGAAAACCGCTGTGACTTCGTGGGGAAAAAAAGTATTTATTGACTTCATTCTTTCCTTAAAACAGAACTAGAGCAGAGGTATATTTGGAAAGAATGGACATATTTTTGGAGATACTTTCTTTGTTGTCAGTAAGATTCTAGTAAGGAAACAACCCCATTGCGTCTGCAGCAAAGTATTCCTGGCCAACACTGCATCCAAACGAATAAAGGAAAACTGCAGAAAAGCTGTGTGAAGGAAAGGCTAAACGTAATCAGAACATATCAGTGACAAAGAGGTTTATTAACGTCTTTTTTCTAGATACAGCATCTCATAAGTAGCATCAAGAAGTCAAATAGCACAGAAACTGGCCCTTCAGCCCAACTTGCCATGCCAACCAAGATGCCCATCTACCTGAAGTCCCACCTGCCTGAGTTTGGCCCATATTCCTCGAAACCTGTCCAAATGTATTTTAAAAGATGTTATAGAATGATGTCGCCAGGAACCAAGGACCTGAGCTATAGGAAGTGGTTTAGCAGGCTAGCATTCTTTTCTTTGGAGCGCAGGAGGATGAGGAGTGATCTTATTAAGGTGCACAAAATCATGAGAGGGATGGATCGAGTAAATGAACAGTCTTTTGCCAGAGTAGGGGAATTGAGAACCAGAGGACATAGGTGTACAGTGAAGGGGGAAAGATTTAATAGGAACCTGAGAGGTAACTTTTTTATACAAAGGGTGGGTAGGTTATCCACTTTGGCGGCAAAAACAAGGGGGCAGATTATTATCTCAATAGGGTTAGGTTAGGGGGAGTGCAGCGAGACCTGGGTGTCCTTGTACACCGGTCACTGAAAGTTGGCGTGCAGGTACAGCAGGCAGTGAAGAAAGCTAATGGAATGTTGGCCTTCATAACAAGAGGATTTCAGTATAGGAGTAAAGAGGTTCTTCAGCAGTTGTATAGGGCTCTGGTGAGACTACATCTGGAGTATTGTGTACAGTTTTGGTCTCCTAATTTGAGGAAGGACATCCTTGTGATTGAGGCAGTGCGGCGTAGGTTCACAAGATTGATCCCTGGGATGGCGGGACTGTCATATGAGGAAAGATTGAAAAGACTAGGCTTGTATTCACTGGAGTTTAGAAGGATGAGGGGAGATCTTATAGAAACATATAAAATTATAAAAGGACTGGACAAGCTAGAAGCAGGAAAAATGTTCCCAATGTTGGGCGAGTCCAGAACCAGGGGCCACAGTCTTAGAATAAAGGGGAAGCCATTTAAGACTGAGGTGAGAAAAAACTTTTTCACCCAGAGAGTTGTGAATTTGTGGAATTCCCTGCAACAGAGGGCAGTGGAGGCCAAGTCACTGGATGGACTTAAGAGAGAGTTAGATAAAGCTCTAGGGGCTAGTGGAATCAGGCACAGGTTATTGATTGGGGATGATCAGCCATGATCACAATGAATGGCGTGCTGGCTCGAAGGACCGAATGGCCTCCTCCAGCACCTATTTTCTATGTTTCTATGTTTCTATGCTTCTATGTACGGAACAAGCTGCCGGAGGAGGTAGTTGATGCAGGTACTTTCACAACATTTAAGAAACATTTAGACAGGTACATGGATCAGAAAGGTTTAGAGGGACTAGTGCAGATGGGGCACATAGGTCGGTGTGGGGAAATTCCACGCTGTATGACTCTGACTCTGGTATCTGCATTAATTACCCTCTGGCACCTCATTCCATATATCCACCACCTTCTGTGTCATAAATTGCCCCTCAGGATCCTATTAACTCTTTCCCCTCTCACTTTAAATTCAAAATCCTCTGGTTCTTGAATCCCCTTCTCTAGGTCAAGAATTCAGTGCATTCACCCTATCTATTCCCCTCATAGTCTCATACACCTCAATAAGATCGTGGAATGCTATTGCTATAATATTTCATTGAGAGGCTTAGAAATTAGGCTGCATCTTATTTTCAACTTTATTTAATACTGATCTTACGACAGGTGTGAGCTATGGTGGATACACTTGGAGGACAACGTTCATGAGAGGATCAGATTCAGAGTGGGGCAACTGAAAGACTGGATATTTGGAAGAAGAAAAGCAAGCAATTATAGCACCTAGATAATGAGGAATCATGTGAGGGACAAAATAAAGGGATGCAAACTCCATAAGTTGTTTGTGTCACAAGCACAAATAAAAAGGAAAACTCTGACAAGGAAAGTATTATTAAAATGCATAATCAGGTTGAAAGATGCAAAGGAAAACTGACACAATTGGAAAAAAAAGTCAAACTTCATTAGCAGAAAAAGGAAGTAAGGTCGGAAGGGAAAGTGGACGCTGGCGCGATTTAGCAGCCGCTGCTCTCTCTTCCATATTGTGTTTTTGATTTTTGTTTTTGGATTTAATTCTATCCTTAATTTGAGTACTGGTGATGTCTTTGCTATTTATTTCATTCCGCATACATGTTTCTACACTATTTGTTAAACTTTGTAAGGTGTCCTTGAGACTTTTGAAAGGCGCCCATAAATAAAATGTATTATTATTATTATTATTATTATTTATATTACTGAAATATAATAAAAAAAAGAACTGTGTGTGCTGGTTGATACCAAAGTTAGACACAAAATACTGGAGAAACTCGTTGAGTTACTGCAGCATTCTGTGTCTATAATATTACTGACCTGCAGAGATGGATATTGGTGAAAATACGGATACAGCAGAAAATTTAACAGTTCCTTAGTTTCAAGTGAACATAACATTATAAGCATGCTTTATTAAGATTTTCACAGTGAACTATAATGAGAGTTAACTGCACAAACCTTAATAGACAATAGACAATAGGTGCAGGAGTAGGCCACTTGGCCCTTCGAGCCAGCACCGCCATTCAATTTGATCATGGCTGATCATCCCCAATCAGTACCCCGTTACTGCCTTCTCCCCGTATCCCCTGACTCCGCTATCTTCAAAAGCCCTATCTAGCTCTCTCTTGAAAGTATCGAGAGAATTAATGAGGGGCCAAAGAATAAAGCACTAAGCATAAAGCATAAGAGATTTATCCTTAAGAAACTCAAGAATGTGCTTACAACAAGGGCAAATATTTTTAAATTCTATGGATAATTTTGTGGTAGCAATGAATTAATAAAAGGCAAGTGCAATATCCTTATTTAAAAGAGGATGTGAAGAAATTTTCATATTTGCACCCCAATCCCACAAGTCAATCTTGCGATACAATCTGTTCCTCAAGTTGTACCCTTAAAAGATTCTTACGTGTTTCATCAGCAGAATTTTCCTTTAGTTTAATTTAAAGATACACCGCGGAAACAGCCTCTTTGGCCCACCAAGTCTGCACCGACCAGCAATCCCCGCACATTAACACTAGCCTTACATACACTAGGAACTATTTTACATTTATATCAAGCCAATTAACCTACAAACCTGTACCTCTTTGAAGTGTGGGAGAAAACCAACGCAAGTCATGGGGAGAAAATACAAACTGTGTACAGGCAAGCACCAATAGTCAGGATCGAACCCGGGTCTCTGGCACTGTAAGGCAGTAGCTCTACCGCTACGCCACCATGCCACCCACAAAGCCTGGATCACAAAAGCATTACTAACTAAATGTTGTGCATTTCCTTTTAACTACAGCTTCCCCATGACCTAAACAGCTTCCCCAATGACCTATTGGACTTTACTGGACTTTATCTGGCACTAAACATTATACGCCCTTATCCTGCACCTGTACTCTGTGGATGGCTTGATTTATAATCATGTATAGTCCTTATGCTGACTAGATAGCATGCAACAAAAAAGCTTTTCACTGTACATCAACACACGTGACAATAATAAAACTAAACTAAAGAGAATGTTAATTGTCTTATGGCTGGAAGCATTGGATGGATTTAAGAGAGAGTGGAGATCAAAGCATTCAGCTCAACAATAAAATGCAGCTTGGAGTCTGTGTGAATCTTTACTTTAAAGTGATGGTGAGTCTGTACAGTTTCCCGATATTATACATTGCTACAGTCAGAGAGTGTTAGGGGAAAGAGCTGAAGAAGTTTGTGGAGAAAATATGTGATGAAATTTGAAGGACCAATAAAAAGGAAAACTTTGAAGAGAAAAATATTGTTAAGATGCATAATCAAGTGTTCAAATCCAATTATAAGGTCGGGGAATATATTGTGATGGGTATAGAATAGGAAAGCTGTGTCTGCACTTTGGATAGATGAGGGTTGGCAAATGCCAAAGATGCCAAAGGAGAAATGGACATTTTAATAGTCAACTCTTTGAGAAACAAAATTACAGTTAAGGAGACAAGGATGGTGTGGAGGAAAGAATCTTGGGAAACATTGCTGCAATGTAATATGCATTCTTGGCAAAGGACAGAATGTTGGTTTTGATGTTTAACATATAGTAGAATAGCAAGAAGGATCCTGACCTGAAACGTTGCCTATCCATGTTCTCAAGAGATGTTGCCTCAAGAGACTCGCTAAGTTACTCGAGCACTTTGTGCCTTTTTTTTAGTAAACCAACATCTGCAGTTCCTGGTGTCTACATGTCATGCATTCTACTTCAGTGTAAGTGAGTGACCAGGAAGGGGCACTGGAGTTAAAGATTGGAATTAGTGGTTAGGAAGCAGAGTTTGTAATGAGAGCTGGAATCGATGGATTCAGGTTGCCCAGCAGTACATTGGAGAAAGTTGTTGCTCATCTACAACTTACTGTCAGGCAGTCTGATACCACGGAGGTGGTTGTGAGACCAGAAGAGCAGAACCCAATCACTTTGCTTATGCAAGCTGACCACCTGCCATAGACAATGGCAAGTCAGCACAGATGAGCAAATCAAGAATAAACCCAGGGAACGTGAGATGACAGTGCAGTGACCAAAGTGAAGTTATTGCTGGAGCTGAGAAACACATTTTAGCCTTTCCTAAGTCAGCTTTTCATAGAGTACAGGTTCTTTGCAAATGTGCCTTTGATGGCAGTGGTGCAGAATTTATAGGGAGATGGAAAGAAATGACCCAGTTTATTTTATTTCTGAAGATTTGACATCACATTTTCCTTCCCTGATATTTATGTTTCTCTCTTTACTACTGACAGACATGACGACTTCCTTTCATGGCAATGTGGCAATTGGTATCTGATCCTCTGCTCTGAACTCAGTAGTCACACTGCAGTTTTGAACTGAGTTACTTCAGTTACTGCCACATTTACTTTCAAGTAATCTGCTTCCAGTTTATTGCAGGCCAGTCCAGCATGAGTGGGAAAAATTGCTGTATGGAAAATAAGGGCCTAATAATAGCCTTTCCTCAAAGTAGGAGAGCAAAACTGTGCCCCTGAAAACTTCTGGCATTATTCCATTAGTGTGCAGGAAGACAAGGAGAGGTTCCATTGCAGGTATCTCTACCACCATGATGAGATTGCAAATGGGGTGGCACAGCGGTAAAGTTGCTGCCTTACAGCGCCAGAGACCCGGGTTCGATCCAGACCACGGGTGCTGTTTGTACGAAGTTTGTACGTTCTCCCCGTGACCGTGTGAGTTTTCTCCGGTTGCTCCGGTTTCCTCCCACATTCCAGAGACCTATTGGTTTATAGGTTAATTGGTTTCGGTAAAATTGTAAATTGTCCCTAGTGTGTAGGTGTGTTAGTGTGCGGGGATCACTGGTCGGCGCAGACTCGGTGGGACGAAGGGCCTGTTTCCGCTCTGTTGCTCTCAACTGAACCAAACTAAACCACCCACCACAGCTGAAAGAGGTAACAAATACATTGTTGTAAAGCTGCATACTTACGTAATTTCAATCATATCAGTGCCAGGATGAATTGGACAGTTCCTATCAACTCTTGATCCCATGCTGGATTTCTAGATGAGCCCAGCTAGCTTTACAGCATGTGCTTTACTCCTCCCGATGAAACCCTGACGGGACTTGAATATGCTCACAGAAATTCAGTGCCTGTTACTCGAAAAACCTAATATACACTGATGATAGACACAAAATGTTGGAGTAACTCAGCTGGACAGGCAACATTTCTGGATAGAAGGAATAGGTGACATTTCGGGTCAAAACCCTTCTTCAGAAGGGTCTCGACCCGAAACGTCACCCATTCCTTCTATCTAGAGATGTCGCCTGTCCAGCTGAGTTACTCCAGCATTTTGTGTCTATCTTCAGTTTAAACCAGCCTCTGTAGCTCCTTCCCACTGAATCAAGCTCAAAATTTCTAATGGGCCTGTCTCACTTAGGTGACTTTTTAGGCGATTGCAGGAGACTATGCGGTCGCCACCTGGTCGCCACATGTTGGCGGGTGGTTGTCGGGGAGTCTCCTTCATGGTTGTGAGGAGTTCCTGCATTCTGGGAACTAGTCGCGGCCTCATTATGTTCGCCACGAATTTTTCAACATGTTGAAAAATTAGCCGCCATGGAGAGTAGCGAGAATTCTCGAGCTGTAGGTGGGTCGCCAGGAGGTCCTAATGGGTTGCTAGGAGGTCGAAGGTTCTCGGAGGTTCTTGTAGGTTGTAACCGGTGCTGACCAGTGAATTTCATTGGCTCATTGGGAAAAAAAGGTAAGCAGTAATTTTCAGAACCAAGGATACCCGACTGGTAATGTTAAATGTCCGCCGAGCTTCACAGCTGTGTTTCTCTGGCTTCTTAAATGTTGTCTCCACTCCTTCTCCCCCCACTCCTTCTCCCCCCTCTTTCCCCCCCCTCTCTGCCCCCCCCACTCTCTCCCCCCCCCTTTTAAAGGTAAGTACACTGTGCTTTAGCTGTCTTAATTACAGCTCCAACCTTCCTGTTCATCGCGATGTGTGTCTGTATCACCTTGGCTTTTTAAACAGTCGCCGGCACTCCGCTGAAAAACACTCCGCTGAAAAATCGCCTAAGTGGGACAGGCCCATAACTTTATGTAACTTCTCACTTTCCATTAAAACACTGATCTGGTCCCCTGCCCTCTTTAGCTCATTAAACTCCACAGAGGGTTCAACTACCATTCTGCAGCTGAGAAATAATTCCTTGACCCGGGCCGGGACACTAGCTGAAGAACCAGAATAGGATGAATAGAGATTTATGATCATAAATGGAATGACAAAAGATAGTAACCCTCTAACCTTCTCAAAACTATCGACGGACATGATCAGTTTACTTTTAATTTAAAGTGCTTGTAGGAATAAATAGAACATTCTCAAAGCAAGCAGTTGGTCAGAGGATCAATCATTTCCTCCTTTTTCTCAGGTCTTCTTAGAATAAAACCTCCATGTGCTGCTAATTGGACATCCTGGCTTAAGGAGTCCTGACAGACTTCAAGACGCCCATGTGCAGGGCTTAGGTTTCATGGTTGGTGGTAGTGAGTGGTTCCGCTCTGTAGCTCTGAACTGAAAAATGTAAGTCCCTGCCATGAACTGATCAAGGCATTTTAATGCACTTAAATGGAGGATTTCAACTGGCTTCAAAGAAGAATAAAGGTCCTTTGAGTTGTCCCTAGTGACCCTGTGCAGGTTCAGTCATTGAGTCACCCAGTCTTGGATACCTCAGGGTGGACTTTCACAAAGCAAGATACTTCAAATTTTTAAAACTTTTTGGACATTTTTGCACAATACCCTGGTGAGGCGCATGGGAGCATTGTGTTCTGTTTTGGTCACCCTTCGATAGGAAGGATGTCATTAAGCTGTAAAGTGTGTTGAGACATGAGGGCGAGAGATATAAAGTGAGGCTGGGCAGACTAAGACTTGATTCCTTGGAACACAAAAGGCTGAGGAGTATAAAATCATGAGGGGAATTGATAGTGGATACACAGTGTCTTTTACCCAGATTAGAGGATATCAATAAGGGTGGCACGCTGGTGCAGCGGTAGAGTTGCTGCTTTACAGCGTCAATAACCTGGGTTCGATCCTGACTACGGTTGCTCTTTGTATGGAGTTTGTACATTCTCATGACCACATGGGTTTTCATGACTACATGACCACATGGGTTTTCTCCGTGTGCTCCGGTTTACTCCCACACTCCAAAGATGTACAGGTTTGTAGGTTAATTGGCTTCGGTAAAAATTAGGGAATTGGGAATTGTCCCTTGTGTTTAAGAAGGAACTGCAGATGCTGGAAAATCGAAGGTACACAAAGATGCTGGAGAAACTCAGCGGGTGCAGCAGCATCTATGGAGTGAAGGAGATAGGCAACGTTTCGGGCCGAAACCCTTCTTCAGACTGAAGAAGTAATTGAACAGACTAAATCAAAAATAGTTATTATCACTACTAAATTCATGCAACCCAATTAAAATGTATCATTCCACATAATGCTTGAAACTTGCCAGTTAGTAAGTCAAAATATGCTGCCTATAAATACATAATGATTAGGATTTTGATGAGGAATCTCTTCCAGATTATCACTGAACCCTTTTTGTAGAGTCTAATTCATGGACTGAGCAACAGTACATGATTTTACTTCGGAGTCACGTGAGTGACTACGTGAAGAAGACCCGTCAAGGCGCATGCGCGTCATTGGCGCAGACAGGCTGGGAGGAACAGAGTCCTCCAGCGGTAAGTTTGAAAAATCCTGCAGGTAAGTTTAAACTTACTTTTCAGGTTGTCCGTTGCAGGAATCTCTTCTCGCAGGTTCCTGCTGGATATCGAATTGAGCATAACCCGGTGGACCGCGGGGAAATTGTTATCCGCGGGGATGCCGGCTTCGGACCGCAGGAGTGCGGTAGCAGGCGGCCGGTGGGTTTTGCTGGTTGAGTCGCAGACAGAACGGTCCGCGACTCCCGAGGTTTAATTCAGGCCGCGGGGTTTTGTCGACCGCGGGTTATGCAAGCTACGGTCACTGCGGGTGGCTGTTGGGCTTGTTGTTTCGAGTTGCTGACAGGCAGGTCAGCGACTCTCGAGATGTGTTTTAAATATGGGCTGCGGGGTTCTCTAGACCGCGGGGATACCGGCTACGGTCCGCGGTAAAGTGAGGAGCCGGTGGCCATCGGACTCCCGAGGGTGTTCGGGGTGCAGACTGAGCGTGGTCGTCGGGTTACTACACGACTCATTGAGGCAGGGACCCCGACTTTGGCAGCCCATATGAGTCTAATCTATGTGGAGCCTGGCCAGGAGGGTCCCCTCTGTTATATATGTATGTCCTCACACGTGTATTATCCTAATATGGTGCGCCATATCAGGGCAGGTCATCAGTGGATTGGGGCAGCACCTGTGTTTTCAGGGCTGCTTACCAATTCCCTCAGTGGACAGGAGTACAAGGGGTCAGTGTGTGGCTGACCCCAACCCCAACCCCAACTCAGGAAGTGAGATTAGTGGTTTATCACCCTTATGTGTCTATGGCAGTAGCATTTTCTGCTAATTCTGTGGAGGTTTCAGGTCAAGCTGGCCTTCAAGGAGAATTTACAATTTACGCATCCCGGCAGTGCTGCCCTCCAAATTAAGGACGAACGCAATTTTGGGAAGCGTTCAAAAGGGTAGACATTATAGTTACCACTTGGTCACATTGTGACTATCATACCGAGACAGATGATTATCATTTACTCAATTTAGGAAATGGGAAGCCTTGTTGAGCTGTATTATCAGTCACCTGTGGGAGTTACACCAGGTGGCGTCATAGTAATTCTGCTCATTAAAGGGACTGTGCACGTTTTCTTCCCCAAGACACCGGATTATTCATATTAAAAGTAAATAAATCCCAGGTTTAACTGGGATGGGCATCTTCATTCACATAAATGTCTTTGCCTATGACAAATAACTGTTAAGTTTTGTTCCAGCATTTCCCACTATGTCTGATGTACGGGGGCCAGAGGCACTCCAATTCTTCCCTATAGACGGCGTTGGCATCAGGAAGGAGCACGATTTGGAGTCGCTAGCACGTGCAGCCTGTTTGGGGAAGAAGGATACCAACAGAGCATCGATTTGCATGGCTAGTCCTGGCGGCTGCTGTAGGCAGCGACCTGACAACCCCAACTCAGAGTGAGTGCCAAGCCTGGGGTATCAATGTCAGACAACATTGCGTCTCGTTGCAATTCAACAACGCTCCATCTTAAGGCATGTCAGGCAGCAACACCTAGTAAAGGGTTGCAAAATTCCTCCCACTCAAGGGTCAGAGTGGTCGAGAGAGTGCTACAGGAGGATGCACATGTTCCTGAAGTAACACCTGTTTGCAGGGTTGCCATTCCTCCCACTTGGTGCACCACAGTGGTTGAGATAGTGCTAAAATACATGCACACATGCCTGAGGCCACACCTAGTAAAGGGTTTGCCAAAATTTCTCCCACTCAAATGGCGGAGTGGTCGAGAGAGTGCTACAGGAGTATGCACATGGGCCTGAAGCAACACCTGTTTGCAGGGTTGCCATTACTCCCACTCGGTTCTCCGTAGTGGTCGAGATGGTGCTAAAATACATGCACACAGGCCTGGGGCAGCTCCTGTTGCAGGTTGCATAAGTCCTCCCACGTGGATGTATAGCGGATGAAGATGGAGCCACACACATATATGATAAGATTGTGGGGAATGGTGTCGAACAACATGCTTGGTAAAGAGGCATGTACAAGCAAATGGAGGAGATGGTTGGTGATACCTGCTTCAGCTTCGATAAGTCCCACTCTAAAAGTGTGTCTAAGGTTAGTATGGATTAACTCCAAACAGGAATCCAAACATGGCTATGTGCCGGGATCCCATGCTGAATGCATAAGGCACGACGATCGCATGAGGGAAAGCAGTGGGCGTTGCCTCTAAAATTGCTGCTCAGTCGTTGATTGCTGATCCATCCAGAGAAATCCAAATTAACACCTGACTATTTGGGTCACAATTGATTCAATTAAGTGACTCTGCCCAGGGAAAAAATGGTAGAGCTAATTGACAGCTGTATCAAGCTAATTGAGGCATTAAGGATACATTCGGGTCATTATAATAGACCTATGCATTTATCAGTAAAGGCTATTTCTGATTTGCAATGGTGGATTCACCATGTGTCCAGGAGTTATAACAAGGTAATGCTTGACCAGCCTTCCATGATTTTGCAGATGAATGTCAGTGCACTCGGGTGGGGTGTCACGGATACGAGTTTCAGCTGTGGAGGCAGATGGACTGAGCAAGAGGCATCGCTTCTGCAGACATGGGCAATTAACTATTAAGAGGTTTTTATGGACAAGCCTTATTGCTCTAACAAATGTAATCTGCATGTTCAGTTTCAGATTGACAATACTACGCAAGTGGCATATATATTAATCACATCGGTGGAATCAAGTCGGTATTTTGTGACAGATTGGCTAATCAAATTTGGGCCTGGTGCATTGAAAAAGATATTTCAGCTATTTATCTACCAGGTAGATTCTACATAGTAGCAGACGCCAAGTCATGAAAGTTCCATGACAACATAGATTGGAAGTTGATCCAGGAGGTGTTCAATAATATAGTACTTGTATTTGAATGCCAGATATCGATTTGTTTTGCATCAAGGTTCAACCATCAGCAGCCTAAATAGGTTTCATGGGAACCAGACCAGGTGGCAGTTGCAATTGATACTTTGACGTTACATTGGGGTGGTATGTTTTATATATTTTCCTACCATTTTGCCTAATAGGTCAGAGTCTGCAAGAAATCAAGCATAATGCTGCTTTGGGGGTGCTTGTAATACCTAATTGGCCGAATCAAGCATGGTTCCCTTTGATGTTACAGTTAGGGATCCAACCTCTTTTTGGTGGTTCCCAAGCGTAGGAATTGACTGGAGCATCCGCTAACACGGGAAAGTCATCTGTTATCTGATGGTATTGACTTGTTAATTTGCAGGTTTTAAGAAGGCCATACCTGGAGCAAGGACTGTCTGGGTGAACGGTGGACATGCTCACTGTAGCCTGGAGAAAGAGTACTCAAAAGGGGTATATTACTTATGTAAAAAATGGGAGCAATATTGTATACAAAATAATATTGCCTATAGTACTGCAGGTATTGTGGATATTTTAGAGTTCCTGTTGACACTCTACGATGATGAGGGGCTCAGTTATACCACCATTAATACAGCTTTAAGTGCTTTGTCATCGTATGGTTTTGATGGGGTCAGGAAAGATCCTATTGAGTTTCATCATATCATAGCTGGATTGATGAAAGGAATTTCAACTCTAAACCTCCTAAACCCAGGTATATGGTGATCTGGGATGTAACTGTGGTCCTCAAGATGCTCGACAGTAGGTTCCTGTCATGTGTCTGAATTTGCCAAACTAATCATGAAAGTGGTTATGCTCTTGGCATTGGTTCAGCATAGCAAGTGCAGATTTTGCAAAAACTTCTGCTAGACAGGATGGAAGTTGCTGAAGAGAATGTTATGTTATATAATTGCGTCCTGCTTAAGCAGAGCAGGCCAGGTGTCACAGGTTTGTTAAAATTGTGTTTCAGCATAACCTACTGATCCATGTTTATGTGTAATGGCACATTTATTTTCATTATATTGAAGCTATAAAGACCTTAAGAAATGTGGAAACAGCATTGTTTATCATTTACTTGTAGCCACACAGGAGAGTGTCAGTGCAGACTATCTCAAGGTGGTTTAAAGCAAATGTTGATTAAGGCAGGTATTAACACTGAAGTGTATATATCCTTTTTCCACTAGTGCAGCAGCAATGTCATCGGCTATGGCGATGGATGTTCACAGCAGCCATATTTTTATAGGTGGTCAAATGAGTTATTTTTTAATTTTTTTACCATCGGCCGATCGCCAATCGGAGAGAGGCTGTTTGCAAATTCAGTATTAGGTCCTGTTTAGTTTCCCCTGGGATAGAGGGGTTACTGTTTGTTTTGATTATTCAAATCAATTGTTACTGCATAATATTCACATTTCATGTTTAACGCATTATTGATTGTTTCTCATCGAAAGTCAATCAATGCAGTGAGGCCGGGATTTGGATCTGCGGCATAAAATCACAGAGCTTTGAACCCTTCATGTAGTCACTCACGTGACTCCGAAGTAAAATAGTAAGATTAAACGAGAACTTACCAGTTTGAAGTTTGATCTTTATTTTATGAGGAGTTACATTGGTGATTACGTGCCCGCCACGCCCAACCCTCTCTCATAAAAAAGGTCATATGGTAGTTCTCATGTTGCTCATTTTAATATGTTACTTCAAATATTGTGTTATCTGTGATTTCATACCGCTGCTTTGAAGATTGACGCGCATGCGCCCTGACGGGTCTTCTTCACGTAATCACCAACGTAACTCCTCATAAAATAAAGATCAAACTTCAAACTGGTAAGTTCTCGTTTAATCTTACTATTAAACTCTATACTGTAGTGTTTGCTATCTTTGAGATTCTTTCACAAATCTACATTTCAGGAAAACTAGTTGAGTAGAAGCGACCTTGAATGGCAGAATAGATCTGTATGGGACTTAAGTGGGCATTGACTAGATAAAGATTATGTGGACTGGACAGGTTTGGAGAGATATGGGCCAAACGCGGGCAGGTGGGACTAGTGTAGCTGGGATATGTTGGCCAGTATGGACAAATTGGGCAAAATGGCCTTTTTCCACACTGTATCACTCGATGACTCTAAGGTTTAGGTAGTAAGTATTCATTGAAGATGGTGCTGAAGACACTGATGAAAGGGAGTTGCCTTTCTCATTCATTGACGGTAGCACTCTTCATCATATAGGAGATCCAACAGTGGCATTTAAAAAGAACTCACATATTAGGAAACTATGTGAATCAATAACTAATGCTATAACTTTATGAGTTTTTACAATTTTATCATTTAAAATGTATTCCAAGAACATCAGAAACTATTGGATTTATTATTGAATTATCATTACTTACTGTTTTTTTGATACAGAAGAACTTCAAAGCAATTTGATTCATAGTTGTCAAATGTCTGTCTGACCTTGTCTACGGTCTTTGTATCCGTTAGGTCACCATACATGAAACTGGGCAGTACAAAAAAGAAAAATCAATCATGATATTACAAAATCACCTGCTCTTTCTTCTCTTGCCATCGTGCTCTTCTTAATTAGATCTATGCTAGATTTAAACCATTAAAGCTAATTAATGTTTAGTGTTGGGAACAGCTGAATTTCAATTTCACTGTTGAGAATAAATGTGTTTGTGTCTAATAGATTATAAAAAGATCTTCAGTACTTCAAATACTCATGTATGTCCATGCATTCAAAAGCAGAGAACAATTGAGCATCAGAATTGTAGTTTTATAGGACTTTGGTTAGGCTGCATTTGGAGTATTGTGTGCAGTTCTGGTCGCCCCATCACAGGAAGGATGTGGAGGCTTTGGAGAGGGTGCAGAACATGTTTAGCAAAATGCTGCCAGGTTTAGAGAGTATTACCAATTAGCAGAAGTGAGTCAAACTATATAAACTTATGAGATACATAGATATGGTAGAAACAGAACCTTTTTCCCAGTGTGGAAATATTCAAAGAATGGAGGACATAGCTTTAAGGTGAGAGGGGCAAAGTTTAAAGGAGATGCATGGGGCAAGTTTTTATACAGAGAGTGGTGGGTGCTTAGAATGCATTGCCAATAGTGGTGGTGGATGCAAATATAATAGTGGCATTTAGGAGGCTTTTAGGTAAACAAGTGGGTATGCAGGGACTATGGGGATATGGATCATGTGCAGGCTGAGGCATCGTGTTCATGTTCGGCATAGACATTGGGAGCTTAAGGGCTTCCTGTGCTGCGCTACGTTTTATGTAATGTGCTGTAATGCCTCTGAAGCATCTTTATCACTACATAGATGTACAGGTTTGTAGGTTAATTGGCTTCGGTAAAATTGTAAATTGTCCCTAGTGTGTAGGATAGTGCTGGTGGGCTAAAGTGCCTGTTTCAGTGCTGTATCTATAAAGTCTACAGCGTAGCAAAATTTTGGCTGTATTGAGTAGTGGTGCCATAACAACAAACACCATAAAGCCTTGAAGACTCCAGAAATGCCTGTTCCCAATGAATTTTACAAAGCATTGCTTTTATGCCTGGCTCTCTTTCATTAAATTATAGTCTCTGTAGATGACAGAGGAGAAGGCTAGCAGCTGATTAGTTGCCAATAACTGTATTGAACAAGCAGTTCTTGAATGGCTGATGCACAGCAATAAAGACAAGTTGTAATAAAAAAGGAACCGCAGATGCTGGTTTATACCAAAAATAGATACTAAATGCTGGAGTAACTCAGCGGGTCAGACAGCATATCTAGAGAAAATGGATAGGTTCCGTTTCGGGTCGGGACCCTTCTTCAGATAAATAAAGGCAAGTTGTCAGTCATCATTCCATTGTTGGGAACATGTTAACATTATGGAGTCAAGCTTTTTTGAGGCCATGATAGTTTTGGAGTGAACAAGAACCTATTCATAAAATTAAGTTCCAGATTGCATAGTCCCTGATTAAATAAAGGCAGGCTCTTCTTACATTTGCCTAATTTGGGTGAAAAAGGGGAAAATATTAATTGACGTCAAAGGAAATATCAAACTACAGTAAATGCATTTTGCATTTACATATAACATCTGTAATTTTTCATTGTTGTTTCACATGTTTTGTTTTCTGTTAAGTGACAATAAATTTTCAGTGTATTGATTTCAAGAGAACTGAATTTTAGAAACACAATTCGAACAATATAAATTGTGCATTTAGTGTGTGCAACATAGCAACATTTACTTAAAGAGTGTTCAGAAAAGAATGATGTAGGAATGTAAATGACACAGTATTCATTATTCTAGCTTTAGTACTAACAAGAGACAATGTGGCATAACAAAACAAATATTTTAAAAACTGCAGATGTCGGATATCTGAAATAAACTTCTGATGAAGGATTATTAATATGCACCATTTAATATTATTTCTCTTTCTACATAATGCTACCAGTCTTTCCAGTCTTTTCTGTTTTCAGGCAGCATCATTTTACACATTTGCTATCCATCTGGGCATGCATTACCAATCTTTATTGTGGCAATAGAGATAAAATGTAACTGACTCTCCATTTACAGATGTCATTTGCAGAAGGCAAATATCTTGGAATAATGAGTGCAGGGAGAGCATAAACATTGGATGTGACAAGCTGTTACTGAATTACATGGCATTTACTTAATGTCTCATATTTTAATTCTGCCAATGAGAGGAACAATTTATGTGGGATTTCACACCTCATTTCCTTTCATTAGATAACATATTTACAAAATATGATAAAAGAAACAGCTTATGTTCATGTAGCTAAAAATGCCAATTGATTGCATTATACAGACCATTAGCAACATGAAGCCTGCAATTACAGTAATTCAGTACAATAACACCAGACAACTCAAGCAAAATCTGTATTATTCATCAATAGAAAGGTGCTTTAGAATGTTTCTGGGTTTATGCAAATCCAATAATTGGATCATAAAGTTATAAAGAAATAGATGCTCTCCATAGTCCAAGAGACCTAGCAAAAGCATTAACCGCACAAATCAGAATTAATGACCTGAAGCTATTAAACCTAAGTGGGCAACAACCAAGAAAGCAATGAAAATCATAATCAGATTCAAGGTATGAAAAGAGCACCACTCCATTTTACAAAAAAAAAGTTCAATGCTACTGCAAACATAAAATATATCTATCTTCCAATATTCTGTGTAATTATTTTTTTTTAAAGCTATGATAGAAAATGACCTTTAATAAATTGTAATTACATTTTCTTATTTCTAGTGATTTATTGAACTGACAAGCATTCATACATAAAATTAGTATTCAGTTTTTGAAACCACTAAATTGCTATTGACCATAAAGAACATTTTGTGTCAGGTATTTAAACTTGATGTTAATGACAAATCATAATTTAAATGCACAGGTTTTACTAACTGAAAACTTATATTAAAACCACATTAATTATACTCATCAATCTAACAATGCTTTAGTAGGAAATTGAACTGAAAGAAATGTTGGTGAAGGATAAACCTGATTAACTCATTTTAATTTATTACCCATTATCATAAGATCTTACTAAACCAATATGAAAATAAGACATCAGCTCCAGATGTAATCTACCAGTTTCACAAAGGAAATAGTGTTCAATATAACTTTGGCATTATCTCCGTGAATGTAATTAGTTTTACATATATTACTAATAGTTTCAGCATTGTTGGTAAGTAGGGATGTGCAGGAAGGAACTGCAGATGCTGGTTTAAACCAAAGATAGACACAAAATGCTGGTGTAACAGCGAGATAGGCAGCATCTCTGGAGTGAAGGAATGGGTGACGTTTCGGGTCGAGACCCTTCTTCAGACTGATGTGACATTCACCCATTCCTTCTCTCCAGAGATGCTGCTTGTCTCGCTGAGTTACCAGCATTTTGTGTCTAGCTTTGGTAAGTAGGGACCTTTACTCTATTTGTTTATTTGTTTGTGGAATGTGGGAAGGGCCATCAATTATTGCCCATTTTTAATTAATCTTGAAAAAGCAGTCCAGCACTGAATCATTGCAGGCTATGTGATGAA
This sequence comes from Malacoraja senta, assembly GCA_038087875.1. Taxonomy (NCBI): domain Eukaryota; kingdom Metazoa; phylum Chordata; class Chondrichthyes; order Rajiformes; family Rajidae; genus Malacoraja; species Malacoraja senta. Next base: position 16,451,617 of record CM075978.1, on the reverse strand, counting down.
GGTATTCCTGTGGTGCTGTCGAGTAGGAGGGTAGTGACGTTTTTTCAACAGTGTGAAAGATTTCCAAGAGTAAAAAAATGCTCGTGATGAGGTACCACGAGTTTGATTTTTTTTTAAACTCGGGAGAGCTCTTGGGTGAACTCGCATCGTGGGACAGGCCCTTTACTATCTATTTCTGCAAATCAAGGAGTGAATCTAACGATATGATACAATACGATACGACAGAACTTTATTTATCCCAGGAGGGAAATTGGTCTGCCAACGGTCATAAAACAAAAGACTAGGTTCAGGAAAAATGTTCCCGATGTTGGGGGAGTCCAGAACCAGAGGTCACAGTTTAAGAATAAGGGGTAGGACATTTAGGACTGAGATGAGGAAAATCTTTTGCGCCCAGAGAGTTGTGAATTTGTGGAATCCTCTGCCACAGAAGGCAGTGGCCAATTCACTGGATGTTTTCAAGAGAGAATTAGAAATAGCTCTTAGGGCTAACGGAATCATGGGATATGGGGAAAAAGCAGGAACGGGCTACTGATTTTGGATGATCAGCCATGAACATATTGAATGGCGGTGTTGGCTCGAAGGGCCTAATGGCCTACTCCTGCACCTATTTTCTATGTTTCTATGATCGACTGTTGGCTAGCTGCCTTGTGTACAGCGCCAGAACCAGAAGCCTTGGATACTGATCTTCAATCAGTATACATCCTCTATGGATATCCTTGCCTCTATATATAGTAACAATGGATACTTCCATCTACCATCTGAATTGGCCCAGCAAGGAGATGTGCATGGCACGTATTTTACACAGAGGATGGTGAGTGGCTGGAATGTGCTGCCGGGAGTGGTGGTAAAGCAGATGCATTAGTGGCATTTGAAAGTCATACGGATATGCAGGGAATAGAGGGAAACGGTTATATGCAGGTTGATAACTGATGGTCTTGGCATCATGTTCCGCACAGACATTGTAAGCTGAAGGGCCTGTACTGGTCTATGTTCTATGTCCTAAGTCAAGGGTAGATAGGCATAGGATCCAGGGTAAGCTGTTAAACTGGATACAATACTGGCATGGTGGTAGGAGGCAGTTGGTGGTTGAGAAGGTTGTTTTGTCGATGGAAGTCTGTGACCACCAGTGTGCCACAGGGATCAGTGCTGGGTCCTCTGTTATCTGTAATATATCTTAATGTTTTGGATGAGAAAGTGGGCAGCATAGCTAGTAAATTTGCAGCTGACACCAAAATTGATGATGCCAGACAATAAATGCTACCCTTACAAGTATTCCCCATGTTTCATGTGCAAAAAATTATATAAGACCTTCATCCTGCAAGATCATGCCGGTAATCATGAATAAATTAGCCAAGGTAAATGAACTTTTTTCTCGTGATTCTAATCCCAAATAATAGATCACAGTGTGAGCCCAATTCTCTTTAATACAACCAAACCCCAGAGGTGACAAATCCAATTTACTCTTTACTGTTCCAATGCTTCCCCTCTGTCTAAATGTGCTCTTCTTTCTTCAATGTTCCAAAACACAAAACGATGGAGTAACTCAACGAGTCAGGCAGCATCTCTAGAGAAAAAGAACAGGTGACATTTCAGGTTGGGACCCTTCTTCAGTCTGAAAAAGGGTCTCAACCCAAAACGTCACCTATTCCTTTTCTCCAGAGATGCTGCCTGACCACTGAGTTTCTTCTGCTTTTTTTGTCTATCTTCAGTGTAAACCAGCATCTGCATTTCCTTCCGACATATTACTTCCATTTAATATTCAGCATGGCTTTGTGCATTGGAAATCTTGTCTCACAAATTAGATTGTTCATAAATTCATAAGTTACAGAAGCAGAATTAGGCCATTCAGCCCATCAAGTCTACTCTGCCATTCAATCAGGAGTCAATAGTGTTTTATTGTCATATGTCCCAGACGGGACAATGACATTCATACTTGCTGCAGCACAACAGAATATGTGAATATGTAAACATTGTATGTAACGGAAAAAAAAAAGTTCAATAAATAATAAATATAGTGCAAATAACAAATAATTATATTTTTGCAGTTCAGAGCTCATAGCTTATTCGTTGTGTTTAATAGCCTGATGGCTGTGGGGAAGAAGCTGTTCCTGAAACTGGACGTTACAGCCTTCAGGCTCCTGTACCTTCTTCCCAATGGCAGTGGTGAGATAAGTGTGTGGCCAGGATGATGTGGGTCCTTGATGGTTTTGGCTGCCTTTTTGAGGCAGCGACTATGATAGATCCCTTCGATGGTGGGGAGGTGGCTGATGGCTAAATCATGGCTGATCTATTTTTTCCTCTCAACCCCATTCTCCTGCCTTCTCCCCATAACCCCTGACACCCGTTCTAATGGTGTTTTATTTGAAGAGGTAATTAAGATGATTTACGATGGTAGGGAAGTGGACATTGTCTCGATGGACTTCCGCAAGCCCTGTGGCAAGGTCCCACAGGGCACATTGGTCTGTAAGGTTAGAACACATAAGATACAGGATGGGCTATCAAACTGGATACAAAAAACTGGGTTGGTGGTAGCAGGCAGTGGGTGGTAGTGGCTGGTCCTCTTGTGTGCTGTTGATTCAGTGGGTGAAAGATGCTACTTGCTCTACCCGAAACTTGTTGGTCTCCCAACACAGCGAGATGTCCTTCAGGAAATGTTGCTAACCAGTCCATTCCAGACGGTAGGAGTACATGCTGAGGAATGCACTGAAGCTTGGCAAAGCCAACGTCAAGGCTCTGTGGAGAGAGGACTACAGTCTAGGGTCCTTCACTGGTGGACATTGAGAGGCAGAGTCCGGTGGGGACACCCCTCAAACAAGGGAAGTGATATGACCCCAGGAGGCTAAGATGCTTTGTGTAAAGATAGGTGCGAACACTATGAGTATGACACTATTTAATGTATAGACACTGCAAATGTAGGAAGAGATTTGGCACAGTTGTTGTTTTGTAGATATTTTATTCTGAATAAAGTTTACTTTTGGGGAAAAAATATTATACTGCATCCATTATTTTTGTGAAGGTTTGAACATGCCTTGCCAAACTCACTCCCATAGCCACCACCCAAAATGTCCCCACCATCCCCATCTTTTGCAGATTGGAGGGCTGTGACCAACAGCGTCCCACAGGAATCAGTGCTAGGTCCTCTGTTATTTGTCATATATATTAATGATTTGAATGACCATAAGACCATAAAACATCGGAGCAGAAATAGGCCATTCAGCCCATCGAGTCTACTCAGCCATTTGATCATACCTAAACTATTTTTCCCATCTCAATTTTCCATTCTCCGGCTTTCTCCCCATAACAATTGATGCCCTTATTAAACAAGAACCTATCAAAGTCCACTTTAAAAATTCCCAATGCCTTGGGCTCCACAGCCATCTGTGGCAATGAATTCCACAATTGCACAGCGTTCCACTATTGAATGAGAATGTAGGTTTAAGTAAGTTTAGTAAGTTTGCAGAGGACAACAGAACTGATAGTATAGTTGATAGTAATGACGGATGTCTAAGGTGACAATGGGATATAGATCAAATGGGAAAGAGGGGCAAGGGTATGGTAGATAGAATTTAAATCAGACATGTGCAAAGTGATGCATTTTGGAAGTTAAACTAGGGCAGGACATACACAGAGAATGGCAGGCGCCTGGCGAGTGTCATTGCACAGGGGGACCTTGGAGTAAATGCACATAGTTCCCTGAAATTGGCATTGCAGGGGTGTTGAGGTGGCACAAGGCATGGATACCTTAATTGGCCGAGACACTGAATACAAGAATTGGGATATTATGCTACAGTTCTACAAATCAATGTTTGGCCGCACTTGGACTAAATTCTGGTTGTCACATTGCAGCAGAGATGTGAGAAGGAAAGATGTTAAATTAAAGACGGTACAGAAAGGATTCACAAGGATGTTAGCTAGAGTGGAGGGCTTGAGTTATTTAAATAAATTAGATAAGTTGGGCATGGTTTTCCTTGGAGCAAAGAAATCTAAGAAACAACATGATAGAGATATATAAAATTATGAGACGATTAGATATGGTAGATAGCCTGTCTGCTTCTCATGGCAGGGGTGCCTCTAAAAAACTAGGAGTAATAGGTTTAAGGTAAGAGTGAAGAGGTATAAAGGAGATCTGAGGGATACATTTTTCACACAAAGAGTAGCTGGTATCTGGAATGAGCTGCTTGGGGAGGTGGTAGAGGCAGGAAAAGCAACAATATTTCAGAGACATCAGGGCAGGTATGAAAAAAGCCTAGATCCATGTGGAATTCATTAATGAGGACAAGTGGGATTGGTATAGATAGCGAGGGTTGATGAGCATAGATGCGCAGGCTGAAGAGCCAGTTTCTATGCAATACAACTCTATGACTGGGCAAAATTCATTTGTTCTATGCCATTCATTATTTCATGCTCAATGTCATGTCTAGAGTATCTTCATAATTTAGGGAACAATAATATATATTTTTAACTAATCACATTGTAACTAACTTCAGGTCTGTAACTTCATTATCTTGCTCTGAAATCATCAGAGCAGCATTGTTTAATCACAGTTACTGAGTCATATGAGGAAAGTAAATCCTATGCTTCGCCCAAAGCAAAATCCAGGCTATTTACATCCTCACACAGGAAACAAAAAAATCCAGGGCTTAATTATTGCTACATGTTTGAATTGTTTCAGATGAAGCAATGAATGGTAATGTATGGAATGTATGCGGGATAGTTATCTAAATCAACATGTAGAGGAACCAACGAGAGAGCAGGCTATTCTAGACTGGGTATTGAGTAATGAGGAAAGGTTAGTTAGCAGTCTTGTTGTGCGTGGCCCCTTGGGCAAGAGTGACCATAATATGGTTGAGTTCTTCATTGGGATGGAGAGTGACATTGTTAATTCAGAAACAATGGTTCTGAACTTAAAGAAAGGTACCTTTGAGGGTATGAGACATGAATTGGCCAAGATTGACTGGCAATTAGTTCTAAAAGGGTTGACGGTGGATATGCAATGGAAGGCATTTAAAGACTGCATGGATGAACTACAAAAATTGTTCATCCCAGTTTGGCAAAAGAATAAATCAGGGAAGGTAGTGCATCCGTGGATAACAAGGGAAATCAGGGATAGTATCAAAGCAAAAGATGATGCGTACAAATTAGCCAGAAAAAGCAGCATACCAGAGGACTGGGAGAAATTCAGAGACCAGCAGAGGAGGACAAAGGGCTTAATTAGGAAAGGGAAAATAGATTATGAAAGAAAACTGGCAGGAAACATAAAAACTGACTGCAAAGGTTTTTATAGATATGTGAAGAGAAAGAGATTAGTTAAAACAAATGTAGGTCCCTTGCAGTCAGAAACAGGTGAATTGATCATGGGGAACAAGGATATGGCGGACCAATTGAATAACTACTTTGGTTCCGTCTTCACTAAGGAAGACATAAATAATCTGCCGGAAATAGCAGGGGACCGCGGGTCAAAGGAGATGGAGGAACTGAGTGAAATCCAAGTTAGTCGGGAAGTGGTGTTGGGTAAATTGAATGGATTAAAGGCCGATAAATCACCAGGGACAGATAGGCTGCATCCCAGAGTACTTAAGGAAGTAGCTCCAGAAATAGTGGATGCATTAGTGATAATTTTTCAAAACTCTTTAGATTCTGGAGTAGTTCCTGAGGATTGGAGGGTAGCAAACGTAACCCCACTTTTTAAGAAGGGAGGGAGAGAGAAAACAGGGAATTACAGACCAGTTAGTCTAACATCGGTAATGGGGAAACTGCTAGAGTCAGTTATTAAAGATGGGATAGCAGCACATTTGGAAAGTGGTGAAATCATTGGACAAAGTCAGCATGGATTTACAAAAGGTAAATCATGTCTGACGAATCTTATAGAATTTTTCGAGGATGTAACTAGTAGAGTGGATAGGGGAGAACCAGTGGATGTGTTGTATCTGGACTTTCAGAAGGCTTTCGACAAGGTCCCACATAAGAGATTAGTATACAAACTTAAAGCACACGGTATTGGGGGTTCAGTATTGATGTGGATAGAGAACTGGCTGGCAAACAAGAAGCAAAGAGTAGGAGTAAACGGGTCCTTTTCACAATGGCAGGCAGTGACTAGTGGGGTACCGCAAGGTTCAGTGCTGGGACCCCAGCTATTTACAATTTATATTAATGAACTGGATGAGGGAATTGAAGGCAACATCTCCAAGTTTGCGGATGACACTAAGCTGGGGGGCAGTGTTAGCTGTGAGGAGGATGCTAGGAGACTGCAAGGTGACTTGGATAGGCTGGGTGAGTGGGCAAATGTTTGGCAGATGCAGTATAATGTGGATAAATGTGAGGTTATCCACTTTGGTGGCAAAAACAGGGAAGCAGACTATTATCTAAATGGTGGCCGATTAGGAAAAGGGGAGATTCAGCGAGACCTGGGTGTCATGGTACACCAGTCATTGAAAGTAGGCATGCAGGTGCAGCAGGCAGTGAAGAAAGCGAATGGTATGTTAGCTTTCATAGCAAAAGGATTTGAGTATAGGAGCAGGGAGGGTTCTACTGCAGTTGTACAGGATCTTGGTGAGACCACACCTGGAGTATTGCGTACAGTTTTGGTCTCCAAATCTGAGGAAGGACATTATAGCCATAGAGGGAGTACAGAGAAGGTTCACCAGACTGATTCCTGGGATGTGAGGACTTTCATATGAAGAAAGACTGGATAGACTCGGCTTATACTCGCTAGAATTTGGAGATTGAGAGGGGATCTTATAGAAACTTATGGGGTTGGACAGGCTAGATGCAGGAAGATTGTTCCCGATGTTGGGGAAGTCCAGGACAAGGGGTCACAGCTTAAGGATAAGGGGGAAATCCTTTAAGACCGAGATGAGAAAAAACTTTTTCACACAGAGAGTGGTGAATCTCTGGAACTCCCTGCCACAGAGGGTAGTTGAGGCCAGTTCATTGGCTATATTTAAGAGGGAGTTAGATGTGGCCCTTGTGGCTAAAGGGATCAGGGGGTATGGAGAGAAGGCAGGTACGGGATACTGAGTTGGATGATCAGCCATGATCATATTGAATGGCGGTGCAGGCTCGAAGGGCCGAATGGCCTACTCCTGCACCTATGTATCTATGTATCTATGTATCTATGTAATGCAGTAATTAAGTCAAGTCTATATTATACTACACTAGGAATACAACTCATTGCAAATTGTTATTGCTTTCTTCCTTTTTATCCAGTTTACTTTACCCGTTCTTTTTAAAACATCGACACCTGCAGAAATGCCATGCTGCTACCCAATCATTAATCTTATTTTGGTCATTTTATTTTTAGAAGCCCACACAAGTAAAATCAATAAATGCACATAGCAACTAAAAATGATACTATAAAGATCCTCAGCACAGATTCAGCAGAATTCTAGTTCTTATATTTTATGATGTAGGGTCTGTCAAGATTTTTAAAAACCTAGCTCGCTACGTTCCATGAAAATATATAAGAAATATTTTCCTGGGGACTTGGGGCATGCTCATGCTCAGTAGTGTTCGCACCTATCTTTACACAAGGCACCCTAGCCTCCTGGGGTCATATCACTTCCCTTATTTGAGGGGTGGCCCCACCACACTCCGCCCCTCAATGTCCAGCAGTGGAAGGATCCTAGACTGTAGTCCTCCCCCCACAGGGCCTTGACATTGGCTTTGCCAAGCTTCAGTGCATTCCTCAGCACCAGGGGTGCAGTGCTGCCGGAGCTCACCGGAGCTCACCGCTGCAGCACCTCGGTAAAAAAAAAGCCTAAATAAACAATGGGGAATTTTAACTAGCGGGGAATTTAACAGCGGATTTTAACACTGATTATCTGTTCATTAACACAATGGTTGTGAAATGTTACCGCGCTCGCTGGGTACATTAATAGCTGAGCTGGTTCAATGTCAATGGAGCACTGCCTGATACTTTGTCGTGATAAGAGCGATACATAGAGGCCCATTTGTAACATCCAAATAGATGCCAGCATCTATATATTCCACCTCCACCTGTAACTCCCAGAGACGCGGGCTGCTCACGTTCACGACTGAACAGAATTTAGTGAATGGCGACAAGCACCGCGTTTCGGAGGCCCTGTGTGTGAGTGCGGATTCAATGCCCGCTTTCTCCAAGTGCATCTTCCCTGCGATGCGAAGAGGAGGGAGGGTTCGATTCCGCCCCTCTGCACAAAGACCCCCCAACCGCAGCACATAGATCCCCGCACCCCAACACACACACACCCCCCACCACCTCTCCACCTACGACCAGTCTCTCTCACCACCTTCCCCAACACAGACCTCCCCCTACCCTCCTGCACCAGGACCACAAGAGTTGCTTCAGACCGCTCAACACAAATTATGCATGACCCTTTGTGGAAATTATTGTGAAACTTCTCATTGGTGGCATTTGATAAGTGCGTAATTATTTGTAAATTGGTCAAATACATGATTACCATCTTTTCCTTTACTTGCTTGATAATTATATATCATGATAATTAGTGAATGCAACCATGCAATATTTTGTCATATTATGAAATTAAAAATTATATGTTTTATTGTATTAGTTATACACTGGGATGTAGTGATAGGCTATAAGCTTGTTTGATCCTCTTGGGAGACCAGCTTGCCCCCCCAAGCAAAACCTGAAATGGCGCCCCTGTTTGACAGTTCCGGCACCTAAAAAATTAGCACTGCAACACTGCTCAGCACGTACTCCTACCATCTGGAAGGGGCTGGTTGGCAATATTTCTTGAAGGACATCTCGCTGTGTTGGGAGACCAACAAGTTTCGGGTAGAGCAAGGAGCGGCTTTCACCCACTGAATCAACAGCACACAAGAGTACCAGCCATATGTCCTCCCTTGTGTGCCAGTGAACACCAAATGACACAGAGTGTACCATAGGGTCAGGCTGTTGAAATCAGTCAGGGGTTTGACTTAAATTTGGAAGATTCTACCATCCCCTCAGGCAGAGAGTTCCAGAAATATTCTACCAAACATCAACAAAGCAGTGATATACACCGCGATTTTCTTTGAGCCACAAATTATTACGTGGCTGGCGAACCAGGTATGGTGTTCTGATCTATTAATTGGGCAAAGATGCTTGATCACATCCAAAGAGGGAATTTGCTACAACAGATTTTCCTCCGAGTTTCAAGTCATGCTATATGTTCCTCTCAGAAAACAGGATATTACACCCATCCCTACACTTAATCCCACCTTACCTTTCTATTACCTAAAGACAGTGGCCTGTGCCTATGATCTAATGTATCTAATGAATCAGATTTTCTTTAAGTAATTTCTCAAAGACATTGAAATTTCCCTTAATCTCCTAAACATTTCATTTTGTTCAGAGGAGAAATATCTATTTCTCCTCTGAACGATTGGTAGCCCAGCCAACCGTCTGTCTGTTTTTTCGTCTTTTTAAAATATTTTTAGTGTGTGTTCAAGGTTTGTGTAAATGTTCTCCGATTTGTTTTATGTGGGGAGAGTGGGAGGGGGTCGGGAGAAACTTTTTTTCAGTTTCTTACCTTGCCGGAGATGCGATTATTTTCCGGATCGCATTCTCCAGTCGCTCTGGGGCCTACCATCGATGGAGCGGGAGGCCTCCTCGGACCTATTGAGCCCTACCACGGGGCGTGGACTTAACATCGGAGCCGATCCTTGCCTGGGATCACTCCAACTGCAGCCTGCAGACTTTACATCGAGAGCTCTCAGTCTCGGGAGAGGCTAGTCGGGAGCTCCAATGACGCAGAGGCTCAACCAGCCCCGAGGCGGGGTCCGATCGCCGGCGCGAGGGAGCTGACATCCTCCCGATGCAGGAGTTGATCGCCCCGACGCGGAGGGAGTCAAGATCGTCCCGTCAATGGAGGGCTCGAGGCCCCCAACCGCAGGAGAACAAAAGGAAGACACTTGAACTTTTTATACCCTTCCATCACAGTGAGGAATGTGGAGGAGTCACTGTGGTGGATGTTTATGTTAAAATGTGTTTTATGTATTCCGTTGTTTTTTATTTGTATGACTGACTTGGCAAATGATATTCCTCGTATGTTGCAAAACATACTTGGTTAATAAAGTATTATTGTGATTGTGATCGTGTGATTTCCGAAATCATAAGAAACTAAGTTCTGGAAACATCATTTAATAGCCTCCAGAGTGACATTGCCACTTCTGTGAAATTTAGATTCTAATAGGTCAAAGCCCAACAGGCATAGTGCAGTGCAGGCAAGCCAACTTTTAGTTATCCTAAATGGCCGTAAATCTGTTTTTTATGGCCTAGGTGATTTATCCTGCCAGAGTTCTGCTTTTTCTTTAAAAATGAAAATTGCTGTTCAATCACAACACAGTAAGAATAAAGCGTTTGGTTTACCTGCAGGAGCTGCTTTTCTGCATTACTTCAGCTCGATGATATCCTGACAACTTGCAAAATCCATCATTGCTGTAGACTACTGGCCAGTCTACAATCTGAGCATTTCCAAGTAAAAAGCTTGTTTCTATGAATATAAGCAAAGAATCACAGTTAAAATAGGGCAATATGTTCAGCCATTCTCAGTATATTTGATGACAATATTTAAGATAAAGAGTTGTAGATATGTGTTCAATAATTAACATAAACATAAGTAAAATATTTACATTTTTTGCAGCATCGCTGGGTTTACAAAATTTGACCAAGGTTTTTGTCGGTCATGACAACCTGGTTAAATTAGCATGGTCCAAAAAATACTTTTTATGATATGTAATCTGGAGGCAAAAGTGGCAATAAATATTTTGCTTAACTAACCATAGTGATTTTTTTTTCATGTGCATCTTCCCCTTTATCAGTAATCAGCCAACACCAGAATGGATATGTGTTGAAAAGAACTGCAGATGCTGGTGTATACCGAAGATAGACACAAAGTGCTTGAGTAACTCGCCGATCAGGCAGCGTCTCTGGAGATAGACTATGGGTGTTGTTTCGGGTGCGATGAACTGAAAAGGTCTGAATAGCACTTTGTGTCCATCAGAATGGATATGGTAACTGCAACATTTTACTGTTACACCATTGCATAGGGCACTCCTTTTTAGTGAGCAAAATATAGCCTACAAACCCAGATCCAATCTAAAGAAACAGTAGGAAAGAACTGCAGATGCTGGTTTAGATCAATGTTAGACACAAAATGCTGGAGTAATTCAGCAGGACAGGCAGCATTTCTGAGATGCTGCCTGTCCCGCTGAGTTACTCCAGCGTTTTGTGTCTAAATAAAGAAACAGTATGTGGGCTAGTACTGATTCAATCAGCTCAAGAACTCAAGAATAAGCTTTATTTGTAACCTTCTCTAATCGTCAGATCATTTGGTAATAACAATGAACCAGATTGATCAGAAGAAAATGAAATGTTTTTTGAATCATTGTTGCTTTTTTAGCTGTTTTTCCATTGATTGTGCATCACTAACAGCAGTAAAACTGACAGTGGTTCATGTATGCACTTACATTGTAATAAATGTGTTTAACAGCCTTAGGATGTCCCAAGGGGACTTACAGCTGATGGATTTATTTTATGGACTGAATTTTGAAATGTAGGAAACTTGGAAGTCAATTTGTGTAATGATCACATAGATTTTTTTTTACCATAAGTCACCAAAAATTCAATGCAGTCTCCAAATATAGTCTCACCAGGATTTGATGCATTAGCACAATTTCTCAATTTTTAAAAACTGATTCCTCTAAAAGCAAACCCAATGCTTGATTTATTATTTTGCATCTTTTTCCAAAGTTGCATCCTTCAGTGACTTGTGTACATGTTCTCTGAGATCCTTTTCATCCGTTGTAACCCTTTCTTGTCAAAGTGTAATCCTCTCTCAACTGGGACCCACTTACTAATTATGTACCGATTCACTTGGCTAACTCAAGTTATCTTTTAACTTGTTGTAGCCTTTCTCCGCATTGGCTATTTCCCAACCCTCCCCAATTTGACATCATGCACAAATTTGGAAATGTTATTCTTGTTTTCAGATTCTAAATCATTGCGATAAATCTTAATAAAAACAGTTGACTCCACAAATGGAATTTCACTTTCTACCTCAGCCACTCTGAATTTTACTCCAATAGGTAACAGTGACACAACTAGTAGAGTTATTGCCTCACAATCCCAGCAACCTGAGTTCAATCTTGACCTCCAGAGCTGTCTGTGTGGAGTTTGCACACTCTTTCTGGGACCACGTAGGTTTCCCCTGAGTGCTCCAGTTTCCTCCCACGTTCTGAAGACATGATGGTTGGTCAGTTAATTATTCCTAGGCAAGTGGTAGAATCTTGGGTGAGTTATGAGAATATGGGAAGAATAATATAAATGTATGAAGGAGTAGTGTAAATGGGTGATTTGTGGTCACTGTGGCTTTGGTGAGCTAAAGGGCCTATTTCTATGCCATATGACTCCACTCTCTGATTTCATTCTGAAACCAGGTGAACTCTCCATTTTGCATCTTGCCGCCTGACACTGCTCCATTAATTACGTACCACCCTTGGCAGGCCTTTTGAATATATCAATGAATTTGAATATATCAATGAATTACTATTTTTTTCTTTAATAATATTTTTCCTACACCCAACATTAGTTAACCGGACATGTTCAATCTCCCTTTTCAAATAAGAACATTATGTGATGATGTGTCTGCTGGCACTACAATTATTGTTATGGAATTATTTAGTAGTAAAATCTCTATTATGTCTTCCATAGAATCATTTACAACATGGATGCAATCCATCTGGACAGTACTTTTATCCTATTCAAATTTTATATTTTATTTTTTATTTCTCGGCTGTTAACTCCAAATCTGGCAATATAACCTCCAACCTCTTCTCCTGATGTAATGGCCCCTTAGTAATTTGTATAATAAATTTGTCTGTCATTTTATCTAATTCATTTCTTAGTAACGCATTCCCAACCCAAATTCCTTTGTAATTTACAGATTGGTTAAAATCCTTGATGTTATAATTACATGGACTTTCACTTTCTAATTTTTGTTGTCATTCTTCTTAGCTTCTTGCCATCCATGCATCAAGAACAGAAGCAGAAGTAAACCTTGTGGCCCTTCAAGCATCTCCACTGTTCAATCAGATGTCAGCTATCTTTACTTTATCCCCATAACCACCTTATCCCTATATCCTCCTACACTCTTCATAGCCCAGAATTCAACCATAACCTCCTCCATAATTAGTCAAAGCACCTGCACCTCTATGGAGCAGAAAGTTTCAACACCTTAATATCTACTTTGTAAAGAGATTTTACTTCTTTCCAGTTGCAAGTGGCTAACCCCTTCCTCTGAGATTGCTCCCTAATTCTGTTTTTTTTTTACTTTTTCCTGCTTGAATATTTTCTTTTGTGTTTAGTGAAAGGCATATTCTCATTTAATGTTGTTTGTTATTTGAACAATGTTAAATACCATGATTTCAATTGCTATTCTATATCATTACCAACCAATGCAGTTGCCTACTTTATTTTCTCAGGAGGAATCACAGAGGGGGGAATATATTTCTCAGGATCTATTTTCAACACCTTATAGTCAGTTTTTACGCACTTTTTTAGTCGTCTTTGACATACATTTGCCCTTCTCACTTTTATATCAAAAAGACATTATGATCACTTTTGCCAAAATAACCCCTTAAGTTTACCTCTTATCTGTTCTGATTTATTCCCTACTATTAGATCCAGTATCACATTCTCATTTGTTTAGCATCTTACTTACTAGATTAAGGTAAAGGCGAGCATGCTTTGTAACGTGTAGGAAGGAACTGCAAATGCTGGTTTAAACCAAAGATGGACACAAATTGCTGGAGTAACTGAGCGGGATAGGCAGCATTACTGGAGAGAAGGAATGGGTGACGTTTCAGGTCGTCACCCATTCCTTCTATCCAGTAACGTTGCCTGTTCCGCTGAGACTCCAGCATTTTGTGTCATGCTTTGTAACTGTTCTCTACGCCATTTTTTTTTAACCTACTCTTTCTGCCCAAGTAACTTTGGGCAAGTTAGACTTGCCTTGTTTTTTTTAATGTGAATCACCTTTATTTATTGAAAGCTCAAGCTGGAAACCCTTGGCAGAGTTGGAAGTCAGGCGTCTGGGATGTGAGTGAGCAGGGCAAGTCAGTATCTATCTCCGAAATCCATCAAATTGAAGAATTGGGAAATAAACAGTGCCAAATGTGAGAAAGAATTGTGAATTCGAGTGGATGATGTCAAAGTCAAGTGCATAAAGATAAAGATGAAGGACAATAGACAATAGGTGCAGGAGCAGGCCATTTGGCCCTTCGAGCCAGCACCGCCATTCAATGTGATCATGGCTGATCATCCACAATCAGTACCCCGTTCCTCCCTTCTCCCCATATCCCCTGACTCCACTATTTTTAAGAGCCCTATCTAGCTCTCTCTTGAAAGCATCTAGAGAACCTTCCTCCACCGCCCTCTGAGGCAGAGAATTCCACAGACTCACCACTCCCTGTGAGAAAAAGTGTTTCCTCGTCTCCATCCTAAATGGCTTATTCTTAAACTGTGGCCCCTGGTTCTGGATTCCCCCAACATCGGGAACATGTTTCCTGCCTCTAGCGTGTCCAAGCCCTTAGCAATCTTATATGTTTCAATGAGATATCCTCTCATCCTTCTAAACTCCAGAGTGTACAAGCCCAGCTGCTCCATTCTCTCAGCATATGACAGTCCCGCCGTCCTGGGAATTAACCTTGTAAACCTACGCTGCACTCCCTCAATAGCAAGAATGTCCTTCCTCAAATTAGGGGACCAAAACTGCACACAATACTCCAGGTGTGGTCTCACTAGGGCTCTGTACAACTGCAGAAGGATCTCTTTGCTCCGATATTCGATTCCTCTTGTTATAAAGGCCAACATGCCATTCGCTTTCTTCAATGCCTGCTGTACCTGCATGCTTACTTTCATAGACTGATGTACAAGGACCCCCAGATCTCGTTGTACTTCCCCTTTTCCCAACTTGACGCCATTTAGATAGTAATCTGCCTTCGTGTTTTTGCCACCAAAGTGGATAACCTCACATTTATCCGCATTAAACTACATCTGCCATGCATCTGCCCACTCCCCCAACTTGTCCAAGTCACCCTGCATTCTCATAGCATCCTCCTCACAGTTCACACTGCCACCCAGCTTTGTGTCATCTGCAAATTTGCTAATGTTACTTTGAATCCCTTCATCCAAATCATTGATGTATATTGTAAATAGCTGCGGGCCCAGCACAGAGCCTTGCGGAACCCCACTAGTCACTGCCTGCCATTCTGAAAGGGACCCGTTATTGATGAGAGCAAAAAAAGTAAAATAGGTATTCATCTTCTTCTTGCGTATGGCGTGCATGGCCTAAAGTTGTAGGACAACTTGTTCTATTTGATCTTATTTGTTTGTGCACGCGGGTTGATTGCATTTGTCAAAACAGGGCAGACTACGTGAAGATTGCAATCTTCCACCCCTAGGTAGTAATATTCATAGGTATTGATTTGAATATGATATATAAATTTAGAACTAGGGGGGATTGTTGGCAATAATTAGGAATTAACTGTTTTCAAAGCACGCCTGACAGCTAATCCAAACTTAATTCAAAGCTACGAAATTCAAATATCTTCTGAGTAGTTTTTTTGCATACTTCAGACCAGCTGCATATTACAGTTGCAAGTACTACAATATCATTCTGCTCAGTGTGTTTTAATGTGGCTCCAGACAGCGAGATGCTGTTATCATAAACAGAAAGCCCATCTCAGATTCATATGGTAGCTTGCAGATTCTCATATTTAATCACATAACTGCCCTCACCCATGTGCGCTGCACCAGTTGCATGTAAATTAGCCTTACTGTTATTTTGACCGCAAATAGTAAATGAAGAATCAATCCCATGTTTAAATGCACACAACATTCAAAATTAGGTAGATAAATTAATAGTACAAGTATAAGTAAGTGGATATAATTTCACTGTCATTATGTGGCTAACGGGTGATGAAACTGTTAGCAAAGACCATCGACATTTAAGAAGAGAAGGATAGGCAAAAAGATAAAGGATGTGGTATTATTTCAATCATTAAGAAATGAGATAAGTGCAGTTGTGAGAAACAATCTTGATTCAGCAGCTTATATTGCAGAATTAGGATCAGTCTTTTAGAATCAGTCTATTATGGTTATTATAGAAGTGATATCCAAGAGTTCGGAAAACCTGCCTGTTCCAGCATCACAAAAATTCTGAAGGGCCTGTCCCATTTGGCAATTTTTTCGGCGACAGCCAGCGTCAGTGACTGACGTATCAGGGTCGCCGAAAGATTTTGAACATTTCAAAATCCAGAGGCGACAAAAAAAAGTTGCGTCAATACGTCATCACGCCACATCACCGCCGTGTCACGCCGTGACTTTTTTGGTGACCGGATATGTCAGTCAAAGGTGCCGGCAGTCGCCAAAAAAATCACCAAGTGGGACAGGCCCTTGAGAGTCCGGATTATCATAGTTTTATTGCATTAAGATTTTCAGTAGACTTCAGATTAGGTTCAATAAAGGTCAACAATCAGTAGTAGACATCCCCAGTTAGAGCACAGACTTGTCGGTAATGTACTTCACGTTCACAAGTTATAGGAGCACAATTAGGCCATTCAACCCATTGAGTCCATTTCGCCATTCAATCATGGCTGATCTCTGCCTCCTAATGCCATTTTCCTGCCTGCTCCCCATAACCATTGACACCCGTTCTAATTAAGAATTTGTCTATCTCTGCCTTAAAAATATCCACTGACTTGGCCTCCACAGCCTTCTGTGGCAATGAGTTCCAAAAATTAACTGCCCTCTGAAGTTCCTCCTCAACTTCTTTCTAAAAGAGCGCCCTTTAATTCTGAGGCTATGACCTCTGGTCCAAGACTCTCCCACCAGTGCAAACATCCTTTCCACATTCACTCTATCTATGCCTTTCATTATTCTGTAAGTTTCAATGAGCCCCCCACCCCCCTCAACCTTCTAAACTCCAGCAAGTAGAGGCCCAGTGCTGTCAAACGCTCATCATAAGCTAACCACTGATTCCTGGAATCATTCTTGTAAACATCCTCTGGACCCTCTCCAGAGCCAACACATCCTCCCTCAGATATGGGGCCTAAATTAGCTCACAGTACTCCAAATGCAGCCTGACCAGCACCTTATAGAGCCTCAGCATTTAATCTCTGTTTTTGTATTCCAGTTGAATTCTACTTGAACTGATTGAGAATGGTTAACAGACAAAAAGCAAAGTGAGAAAGAAAAGGGCCCCAATTATTAGTGATGATGATTTGGCTGTCAAAAATAAATGCCATATTTCCAACCAGGTTAGGAAAGAGAAACAGGATTACTGTTTCAGATTGAAGAACCTTTGTCAGAGATCCTTCCAACATATTGACAGCAAAACAGCATTTGACTGAATATAGCGTCAAGAATACTGATAAATGGGCATGAAGGGAAAAATCCACCATTGTTTAAATCAGACCTTACACAAATGAAGATGGTTGTGATTTTTGGAGATCCATTATCCCAGCCCCAGGATAAGGATACAGACATTTCTCAAGACAATGTGCCAGGCCCAGTCATTTTTAACTGCTTTACTAATGACTTTTCTTTCTTCATTAAGCCAGAACAGGGGATGTCTATGAGTGATTGCACAACACTGACTTCCATTTACAGCTCCTTGCAAATAAAGCATTTGATGCCCTATTCAGCAAAAATTAGACAACATTAGGACAAAGGGTGAGACATGCCAGCTAACAGTTACACCACAAAAGTGCCAAGTCATGACCATCTCCAACAAGACAGAGACTATCTGTCTATCCTTGAATTTAATGGAATTCCCATTGCTAAATCCTGGTGGTCGGCAATAACCAGGAGTCCATATGGACCAACCACATAAATACCGTGATCCACAAACCGGATTAGAGGCTGGACCACCATCTGCTGACACTTCAAAGCCTATCACTATCAACAAATGCCAACCCTTCTACTGCCCAAAACCGTGGGTGCATTGTGTACCATCAGCAAAATATGCTGAAGGGTCTCGACCCAAAATATCACCTATTCCTTTTCTCCAGAGATGCTGCCTGACCCACTGAGACATTCCAGCATAGTGCATTTAATTCCTGCACATGCTGGAGTTACTCGTCCACTCTACACCAACAGCACGTCCCAAACCCACAACTTCCATCATCAAATTAGAGCATTAGAGCAGCAGCCACACAGGAATATTATCCTGAGCAAATTCCTCTTGAATCACACATCATGACTTGAAAATATCATCAACTAAGAACCCTGGAACTGTCACACCAACACCTTCTGTGAGCACTACAGCAATTAACGAAGATGGCTCTGCACCAAACTCTTGTGCAATTGGAGGCAGATGAAAATGTTATGGGCCTATCCCACTTACGCAACTTTTTTGGCGACTGCCGCACCCGTCATAGGTCGTTACAGATCGCCGAAAATTTTCAACATGTTGAAAATACAGCGGCGAACAGAACAAGGTACGACTCTTTGGGCGACTACTCACGACCATACAGGCTCCACCCCGCAACATGTCGCCAGGGTGTCGCCTGTATGGTCGTGAGTAGTCTCCCCAGTCGCCCAAAGAGTCGTAGCGTCTTTCTGGTCGACGCTGAATTTTCAACATGTCGAACATTTTCGCCGACCTACAACAACCTATGACGGGTGCCGGCAGTCGCCGAAAAAGTCACGTAAGTGGGACAGGCACATTAGCCTTGTCAGTGATGTTCACTTCCCAATAAATAAATGCATCAAAAGTAAACTTTCAAAGAATTACTATTAAAGAATTGCAAAGCTTACTAGCAATAACATTATGTGACCAGTTCTTTCAAGTCGTTTCTTTTGATGAATCAGCAATATATTGACATTTATAGGTTGTAACCAAAAATTACACATTTTGGCCATATTACAATTTCAGATGGAAGTCATTATTCTTCTTCTACTCTGTAAACTTAAGCACACATATCTCCCTTTATTAGACACAAAATGCTGGAGTAACTCAGCGGGACAGGCAGCATCTCTGGAGAGAAGGAATGGGTGACCTTTCGGGTCGAGACCCTTCTTCAGACTGAAGAAGGTCTCGACCCGAAACGTCACCCATTCCTTCTCTCCAGAGATTATGCCTGTCCCGCTGAGTTACTTCAGCAATTTGTGTATACCTTCAGTTTAAACCAGCATCTGCAGTTCCTTCCTACAGTACATATCTCCCTTTATTATTCTTGGCATGCGACACGTTTCAGGCCAAGAGCATGGAAATATTGGTATTGTATGATGTATGTTTTTTTAATTGTATTTAATGTTGAGAATAATCTCAGCAAAAGATTAAAAAATACTTTACAACGTAGAATATTCAGCAATGAATCAGGCCATTCAGCCCAACTAGTCAATGCCAGCATTTATGCTGCAGGCATCATTCTGTGACCTAAAGCATACTTGTGACGGATTGCTAGCCCTCATGTAAAACCCACGTTGCTACAAAAACCTGTATACTATAATCTGTAATCTATATTCAATGTTGAATGGATGTACATTTTAACCGGAACTACAAGATTGTTTTTTATATTGTGAGATTCCAAATGAAACTGGTCAATTAAGAGGGGGAATTAAGAAGAGTAGATAAAATGCAAAGTATACTATCAGATCTTCTAAATTAAATAGTAACAGGCATGGTAGCTTGTATAATTTGCAATGACATGGAATTATATTGAATTGGATATAACGTGGATTGTAAAGAGATGCGCCCTTCCCATAGCGCTTGCCAGAGCAAAGATTGGTAAATCATTAATGACCAAACAAAATTATTGCGACCATCTGTGCTACCAAAAGACGCCTCAATGTTCAACTTCAAATACCTTATTATGTAGCCCACTCCCCCTGTGGATAGTGGGAATAATTTTAAAGTGTAAGGCAATGCTCTTTAACCCTCCATGCTGGCTTTATCCACTTGAATTTAGAAGAGGATATTGACTATTTGAGTGGGAGGCGGAGTGAAGGCAAACCCGTTGCAGAAGACCAGGAAAGGAAACCAAGCCTGGTGTAACATGTAGAACCTTTTTGCCGGATTCATAAAATATAGGGTACCATCTTAATCCTTTGTGAGACCTGGTTATTTGCTGAAATAGCATTGGTGCTCTCCCAGGAACAACAATAACTACTGCAAATTCATTGTGAGAAATGTTTTTTAGGTATCCCAGAGAGACTCGATAAACCAGTGTCTTACTTCAAGCTCGTTACTTTCACAGATTACCAAATCAATGATCACTGACGTTTCCATTCCTGTACATGCATACTTTAATCTCTGTAGCTGCACAGCCACTAACGAGAGAAGATGTTTTTTTTTTAATATATTTGTTCAGTAAAATATAGCTTGCACCTATGATCATTTTGTTCCGAATTGGGAATCTGCTTGATATTCAGTTTTTAGTTGTGGATAGATGCGCTGAATTTTTTAAAAGCTACATTTTTTTTCCATGAAGGACTCAAAATAAAAACAAATGCTTTATCTATGTATGAAACCTGCCAGAAGCCATAATAATAATGCCATTTTCTATAATTTCATGGTTTGCGCAGCACAGCAAATGGTAAAAGGAGCAAGAGCTTTATAATCAAATATTGCAGAGTTGATGCTTGCCAACAATAAATACTTTATCAGTTAACTGATAGTAATTTACAGAATCACATAATCACAGTTGCTGCTACACAGAAGGAGATCATTTCATCCACTGTCCCAGCTCCAAGTAGGAGCAATCCAGATGGTCCACAACATCTTACCGCAATCTTGCAAATTCTTTCCCTTTAGGTTCTTATTCAGCTCCCAACAAGATGTCAATTCAATGTAATAACACCACCCCAGGACATAATGGTAACCCTACATCCAGCTAGTAGCAATTCATTTATACATCATTATTTAGTCTCTAAAAAATACTCCCTTGGTAACCACGACAGACTGCCATGCTGTTGGTGAAAGAGAAGCAAGAGTGTTGGTGATATGGGGCCTAAATTCAAAAGGGATCGCAATTAGAGTGTGATATTTTGGAATATATTAAAAAATGTTTTTGAATAATCATGTAAACGATTGCCATATAAATTAAGGCCCATGTTAATATAATGACGCTGTATAGAGGGAAGCCTAACAGAGCAATAACTGAACACATTAGCACAAGCCACCATTGAAGCAGTCAGTCACAGAAATGAAGAGACAGTTTCATGAAGAATTGAGAAGAAACATATCGAAAGAATATGGGATAAGAGTAGGAAGACATTCATAACAGTTCCAGATTGCTCTACATCAATATGGAACTGTTATTGACAAAAGTACAGCAAATGTTATGGCATATTACTTTGCTGAAGGTGATCTGATTCAATGTGATGTATTGACATGGAGCAGTTATCTTAAGCAATTCCACCAAAAATCAATAATACATTCACTTCAGCTCTTCTAAACTACAAGGAGTAAAAATTTGTATCACAGTGTATTTAAGTGGCAAGTATTTAAGTGCTGGGGTCCACGACAGTTTTTAATAAAGTCACCCCATGGTCGTGATGCATGTGCACCAGGCTCCAATTAATGTAAACGGAACACCCTTTGCTTGGTGGATTGTGAAGCTTGCAGAGAATGTCAATGGAAGAGTGGATCATGAGAGAAAGAGCATTGAGAGGGGAGAGAGGGTTCGGCCATGGTAGAGGATCACACCTGGGAAAACAGGCCAATGTCAATGGAGGTGGTATGGGATCAAGGAATAGTTCAGCTGGGGTCATTAGGGGCAGATCACAAGAAGGTGAGGGGTCAGGTTTGGGGGTAATGCTCATCACAACAGAAGTAGGAGATGCTAACTCAGTGGCAGCAATCTAGGAGAATACCACCTGGAGGAGAACCAGCCCTGGAGAAAATGGATGCCTTCAATTCCTCAAGAGTGAGCCAACCGAAGCCATATCCCCCATACCTCATGACAAAGTGACTCTCAGGTTAAATTTTGTTTCAATGTGCCAGCATCGCACTGTTCATGGGTCTCCTTTGAACATAACAATTTTGTACATGTAGACTGTTTAATGTTGCAGTGCATGCCCACTGACTTTGGGGTGAAGATGGATAATGTGTGCAGTGAAACAGGAAGAAAACTATATGCACTCATGTGCATATAGCGCACATGTGCATATACCATGCGCTACTCATGCATTAAGTATTTGTTTCATTAAATTCCATTATATAATTCTAGATGTGCTCGGAGGTAGAAATTCAAGGTCAGATTCTCCTCTGACATCATATCTGAACTAAAGGCACAGTATCTGTATATACACACACTGGTTCTAAAGGTATTAGAATGATTTTCAACTCTCAGACACATCAAGTGGTTGTTTATGTGTATACCAGTTCTATGGCTCTTGTGATAAATTGGAACCACATCATGAGTGGGCTCAATTACTATTTTGGAAAATTGCGAATTCTCAACATGCTCAATAAGCTGCGCAGACTGTGAGGAGGAACATGGATGCATTAGAATATGGTAATTTATTTTTAAATATCTTTCATCTTATGGAAAATAAAACATAAGAGCCAATGAAGTATATGTTGTGAAAGTCTAGATGTGACAGAGATATGGTGATTATTAGTAAAGTAGAGAATAGTTGGAGAATTAAGGGAGAAATAAATAGTCTTAAAAATGGCATAGCGTAGTTAAAATATATTTGATTTAGTTTCAGACAGTTGCCAGGGAGAGGGATCAAATCAATAATTAGGGAGCAGAAATTGTATCAGAAATCAAAAATTAATGATGATGAGAATCTATAATTCACAACCTTTTACTTCAGATTTAGGGACAGTTTCTTCCCAGCTGTTATCAGGCAACTGAATCATCCTACCACAACCAGAGAGCAGTCCTGAACTACAATCTACATCATTGGTGACCCTCGGACTATCCTTGATTGGACTTTGCTGGCTTTACCTTGCACTAAACGTTATTCCCTTGTCATGTATCTATACACTGTAAATGGCTCGATTGTGATCATGTACTGTCTTTCCGCTGACTGGACAGCACGCAACAAAAGTTTTTCACTGTACCTCGGGAAACGTGACAATAAACTAAACTGATTAACCAAACCCTAGTTGATGTGGAAGCATCTCCTTTTCGTTTGTCTGGTAACACTCCTGTACCTTGGGATGTGCCAACTTGCTTGAAGATTCATGTTGTGACTTCAGCCTTCCAACATTGGATTGAAAGAAAATTCACAATATTGAGTTGAAGGAAATTCCTGTTCACCTGATACACATGCCCAACATAAGGTCTCAATTTAAGCACTTTAATTAAGATTATGCCCCAAGCCATTCTTCTGCGCTCACAAGTGGGTCTTGAGCAACCAAGATTGGAATGGTTTGCCATTTATGGCTTCAATCCAATTTGTTTTCCAATAGTAAAGAGAAGCTAGCAATTAAAAATCAGGCTCATTACTTACAATGTAAATAGTGCCAAGTGATTAGAGGCTCAAATCAATACCAAATTAAAATAAATGACTTACTTAGCAGGATCAAATGCAGAGTTTGTTCTTTAAACAATTAGTTTCAAATTGTCTCCCTCTTAGATATAATTTGTGGCTTTACAAAGAGACAACGAGAACTGTAGATGTTGCAACTTCCTGTACATGAAACGCTCTTTCACTCAGAATCCGCTAAGTCCAACGTTGTTTACAGCAGCTGTCGGCACATACATAAAATGGCACAGTGTTGCAGCTAGTGTTGCTGCCGCCTGCAGCTCCAGCAAAACCGATTCAATCCTGACCTCCAGCACTAAATTTGCATCTTCTCTTTGAGATCGTGTGTGTTTCCTCCAGGTTTACCGGGTTCCTCCCATCACCATGTGAGGGTTAGTATAGAAATGCTGCCTGACCTGCTGAGTTATTCCAGCACTTTGCGTCTTTCTTTGTAAACCAGCATCTGCAGTTCCTAGTTGCTACCATGTGGGGGTTTAGTAGTTTAATAAGCTCCTGTAAATAGCTCTTGTGGTAGAATCCACTGGAGGAATTGATGGGAATGTGGTGAGAATAACATGGGAATACTGTCAATGGGTACTTCAAGGTTAGTGTGGACTTGATTGGCCAAAAAGCTTGTTCTGTGCCGTGTGATTCTGTCTAACTATGAAACTACTAACTAGGTCTGAAGAAGGGTCTTGTCCCAAAACGTTGCCTATTTCCTTCGCTCCAGAGGTGCTGCCTCACCCACTGAGTTTCTCCAGCATTTTTGTCTATCTTCGATTTTCCAGCATCTGCAGTTCCTTCTTAAACAACTAGATTATCTCTCTCTCTGTATAAATGCAGTGATTTATGTGGAAAAAAGGTGTAACATTTGGGTTTATTTATTTATGATAACCACAGTTTTACTTCTGTCTGATTTTTGAAAAGGATGATTACTTTTATACTGGTCATGCTAAAGCAATGGGTTGATAATGAGAATTGAGCATAATTTGAAACTGATCAGCTGTTTACTTTGTCTATTTTATTCTCTCCCAAAGAGTAAAAGCAGATTAAATGATGTCCGTTTCAAAAAAGAGCATGATTGCTCTATTTAGTGCAGCGGCACAGAACTTGATTTAGACTTTAGTCTTTAGAGATACAGTGCAGAAACAGGCCCTTCAGCCCACACACTAATACTATCCTACACACAAAGGACAATTTATTATTTAACCGAATCGGATCAACCTCCAAACCTGTACATCTTTGGGGAGTGTGAGGAAACCAGAGCACCCGGGAAAACCCACCCGGTCACAGGGAGAACGTATAAACTCCATTCAGCCAGCACCCGTCATCAGAATCGAACCTGGGTCTCTGGCGCTGTAAGGCAGCAACTTGTTGTGCCGCCCTTACGTATTGACTAATCTTGTTTGTGCATCAGCATGGGTACAACACTAATACAATCTAAATTTTATATATTCAGGGTTTATAGGAGATATTTTTCTCTAACAATATAATATTGCATTATATATTATAAAATGATAGATATTGGCAAAATATCTAAAAAATTCCTACCATTAGTTTCTTAATGAAATTTTTAATGAGCTTTTAACCACAGAGCTCACTATTAGTGTTAAGCAAATCAAAATTATTTTTCTCTATATACACTATTAAATGTATTAAATGAACTTAAAGAAGTCCAACTATCTTGGACAATATCCTTCCTTAATACTTTACAACAATGAATTTTGTACAATTTTGATTCTAATTGGCTAAGTGCTCTGCTGATAAATGTATTTTGTGCAAAAAATTCTGATCAATCTAATATCGGAAAACTGCTGCCCAATTCCTTACAACAGTTTTTATTGATTTTGGCAAGTTAGAATGTTTTCTTTGTTCCTTCAATTACTTAACAATATTGCATGATAGAGACACATGAGACTGAAGATGCTGTGATCTGCAGAGGAGAAACAAGCTGCTGAGGGACCTCAGTGGGTCAGGCAGCTTCTGTGGAGATAGAAGAATAATTGATGTTTTGGGTCAAGGAGTGTCTCAGGAGCAAGAGTGTGGAAGAGAGAGAGAGCGCCTGTAAATGGAGGTGAGGGGGAAGGGAAAGGCAGAGGTTTGGCAATTGATAGGTGGGATCCAGGTGTGGGGGCAATGATGAGTAGATGGAGCCAGGTGGGGAAAGGGAGATGCGAGGTTGGGATGCAGTGACAGGTGACCAGATAAGGGAGGAATGCTGAGCAGAAATATTTCACTACAGCCCTTTGTTACATTTGGATCTCGTGTTTTCTTTGAAGATTGAACAAAATGCTGGAATAACTCAGCGGGACTGGCAGCATCTCTGGAGAAGGAACGGGTGAAGTTTTGGCACGAGACCTTTCTTCTTTGTATGCCGTCTTATCACAAAAGTGACATGGAAAGCTGCAGAAATTAAACGTGTTTTGGGTATTGTTAATGATGCCAGGTTCAGCAGTGGCCACATCGACACTCGTGGTAGGGTGA
>CM075978.1:16335211-16425466 GCA_038087875.1 Malacoraja senta | reverse complement strand
AGAATGGGGTTAGGATGGAGAAATAGATCAGCCATGATTGAATGGCAGAGTAGACTTCATGGGCCGAATGGCCTAATTCTGTCCTTATCACATATGAACGTGAACTCATGTAAAGCTTCAAAAGAATTCATATACCCTTATTCAATTTTCTTTTATGAACACTCTTTCAACTTGTAGAATAAAGTCACGTGCCAATAACTGGCAATGTCACTTACTTATGAAGACACAAGGAACAGCAGATGCTGGCTTACAAAAAAAAACA
The DNA here is from genome assembly GCA_038087875.1 of Malacoraja senta. Lineage (NCBI taxonomy): Eukaryota > Metazoa > Chordata > Chondrichthyes > Rajiformes > Rajidae > Malacoraja > Malacoraja senta. The sequence goes on along the minus strand of CM075978.1, from coordinate 16,425,204 downwards.
CAAAGTGCTGGAGAAACTCAGCAGGTCTGGCAACCTCTCTAGAGAACATGGATAGGTGACATTTCAGATCTGAAGAAGGGTCCTAACCCAAAGCATCACCTATCCATGTTCTCCAGTGATGCTGCCTGACCCGCTAATTCACCCTAGGACATTGTCATTTTTTAAAATGAAATGGCGTATATGATTAAAATTAATAGGCTTTATATACAGTAGATGTTCTACTTTAATTTTATTTTGGATAATTGAACTGACAAAATTTCAGACTATTACAGAGCGAAGGCAATTTAATTTGCTGCACAGCGTTTCATAATTTGAAATCTTGTATGATTTCTGTTTGTTGGCTAATGTCAAATTTCTGATAATAAGTTGTGGAGCAATAGAACCTGAAAGGAGTTGATGCAAATGTGGAGAGAATGAAATGGGTTAGTGTAAAAATGGGTGCTGGTTGGTCGCTGTGGACTCAGTGAGCTAAAAGGCCCATTTCTGTAGCGTCTCTTTATAACTCTCCAGCACAACTAGTTTGAGACTTGCATTTGCTATATGTATGGATTGCTTCTCCCTCATTAAAGAAGTTTCCAAAAATCACAAACTTTTACAAATCAATATGATGCAATAAGTGTCATATATTTATGGCAAATGTATTATTTCTTGCATGGCTGAAAAATACATCCACGCAGCTAACCACCCGCCTCATGAAGGGTAAATAAGGGTGTGTAATATAAATCGACCTTTCCAGAAGTGCCCGTGTCCTGTAAGTTTAATTTAGAGACACAGCGCGGAAACAAGCCCTTCTGTTCACTGACGAGCCATCACCCTGTACACCAACACTACCCTATACACACTAAGGATAATTTACAATTTTACCAAGCCTATTAGCCTACAAACCTGAACGTCTTTGGAGTGTGGAAGGAAATCGGAGTGCCCGGTGAAAAGCCACATAGGTCACGGGAGAACATACAAACTCCATTAAGACAACACCCGTAGTCAGGATCGAACCCGGGTCTCTGGCGCTGTAAGGCAGTAACTCTACCTGCCACCCTGTCACCCTAATTAAATAATTTGCTCTAATTAAACACATGCACAGACGTAGTTTAATGCATCTATTTCGGTGCACACATCCGCCTGTCCCAAGCTACTATCTTCTATTAGCATCCTCTGTCAAATAGTCACATGCAGAGATCCTTTGTAAAGTGAAGTGGCCCTTTCATCTCATCCTTGCCCAATCTTACTTTTATCTGTAACTCTGTATTAAATTGTTCTGACATCTTATTCATCAACTGTATCCCCTCAGAGCGTGTAGGAAGGAACTGCAGATGCTGGTTTACATTGAAGATAGGCACAAAATGCAGGAGTAACTCAGCGGGACAGGCAGCATTAGAGATGCTGAGTTACTCCAGCATTTTGTGTCTATCCCTTCAGAGAGTATTATCTACCAGTGTTCTCTACAAATTCTTGACTGCCCTTCCTTTCCATGATTAGGCCAAGGTTGCTCAGTTCTTATCCATTCCAAAGACATTACTGTTGATAATTCTTCCTCAGAAAAATGTTCCATCATGAACACAGAAAGATCATGGAACATATTAGAATCATAGTGTGGAAACAGGCATGCCAACCAGCATGCTCCAACTACAGTCGTCCCTCCCACCTGCCCACATTTAGCCCATATTCCTCTAAACCTATCCCATCCATGTACCTGTTCAAATGTTTCTCAAACGGTGTTATACAATGTTTAAAGTAGCCTAACAAAACTGTAATTGGTAAAGTCGCAGAACTATTGATTAGTTATTTTGTTTCTGTATTTACTATGGGGACTAAAATGTGACAATAAAGGAAGATTGATTTTTAAGACATATGTGACACCTAAGATTAGTTAATTCAAACTTGAAAAGATAAAGCCTAAGGTATGGATGGATTCCATTTGTGCATTCTGAATCAATCAGGGGAAAAATACCAGAGAAGCAATAGCAGATATGAAAATTCAAGTCAAGTCAGGAGTCATGAGAGTTTTATTGTCCTGTGTCCCAGATATGACAATGAAATTCTTACTTGCTGCAGCACAACAGAATATGTAAACATAATACAAAATGGAAGATACAAGTTCAATGTGTCTATAGACCATAGACCATATAAACACAATAAATAAACAGATATTGTGCAATAATAATAATAGACTGTTATTATTCAGAGCTTATTTGATATTGTGTTTAATAGCCTGATGGCTGTGGGGAAGAAGCTGTTCTTGAACCTGGATGTTACAGATTTCAGGCTCTTGTACCTTCTTCCCGATGGCAACGGTGAAATGAATGTGTGACCAGGATGGTGTGGGTCTTTGATGATGTTGGCAGCCTTTATGATGCAGCGACTGCGATAGATCCCTTCGATGGTGGGGAGGTCAGAGCCGGTGATGGACTGGGCAGTGGTCACAACTTTCTGCAGTCTTTTCCGCTCCTGGACGTTCAAGTTGCTGAACCAAGCCACGATGCAGCCAGTCAGTATGCTCTCTACTGTGCACCTGTAGAAGTTCCAGAGAATCCTCCTTGACATACCGACTCTCCGTAATCTTCTCAGGAAGTAGAGGCGCTGATCTTCGGAAATATGCATGCGCAGGAATTTGAAGTTTTTGACCCTTTCCACCATTGATATAAACAAGATTGTGCATCTCTATCCTTCCCCTTCCAAAGTCCACAATCAGTTCCTTGGTTTTACTGGTGTTGAGAGTCAGGTTGTTGTGCTGGCACCATTTGGTCAATCAGTCGATCTATACTCAAAATTCAGCAGGAAAGGGAATTATACCAGTGATTCGCAGACAGCTATTGCTATTCTAAATTTTATTTTAAATATCACAACATGATATAGCATGGAATGAGGCCAGATATCCCATCATGACTGTGCTGGCTCTTTGAAAGCAATTTCAAATTCATCCCAGATCTCTGCACTTTCCCCAAATCATACATTATTTTCTGCTAGGTATTTAAACAACTTGTCTAATTCCCCTTTGAAAGACATTATTGAAAAACTTCTAAAATCCTTTTAGGCAACAGATTCAGAACATAACTCCTGGCTACATAATTATATTTACCAGCACATAGCCTTTAGTTCTCTGACCAATGTTTGGTTTATGCAGCCTCACCATATAATTGAAATCTTTCATCTGCACTCTCCCTTAAACCTTAACAGCTCTTCTAAAATATACTGGCTAGATTGACTCTGTCTTTCAGCTGCAACTAATGAGTGTTTTATAAGGGTTTTATGTATCTTCCCCTTTGATTTTATTTTCCTATTAATAAAGCCAAAGATGATAGTTATTTTAGAAGCTTCTTCAACTTGTCTTGCCACTATCATAGACTTATCTATGTCTATCTCTATGTCTCTCTATTCCTGCAAATTCTTTAAAACTATACTAGTTCATTTATAATATTCTCGTTGCTTCTAAACAAAATGATTCATTTCATGCTTATATGTTAAATTTCAGCATTATGTCTGCACATTCCACCAGCCTGTTACATCCTACCCAAGACATTTTCTATCCACACATCAATCCACCCTTCAGCCCAACTTTCCCACACAGACCAACATGTCTCACTAGTTCCACCTGCCTGCATTTGGCCCATATCCCTCCAAACCGGTCCTATCCATGTACCTGTCTAATTATTTTTTAAACATTGCAATAGTCCCTGCCTCAACTGCCTCCTCTGGCAGCTCGTTCCATACACCCATCATCCTTTGTGTGAAGTCCCATTAGTTCCAAACAGAGCTCATTTTGGTGAAGTGTGAGGTAATGCATTCGGGAGGTGCAAAAAGGCAAGGGAATATACAATACGCGGGAGGATATTATAAAAGAAAAAAGGGATCTTAGGGGTACATACTGACAGATCTTTAAAGGCAGCAGGCTAGATCTAAATTATGGTCATAAGCTCACATTGTTTATCACAATTCAAAGTCTTATACCACCTGAAACACTTTGAGATTATGCCTGCCACACTCAAATCCAGGTGCCTTTATGAAGCGAAGCACAAAATATAAGATAAGGAAGATCATGCCTGGACTGTATATAACCCAAGCTAAACCACAGCTTGAGTATACAATTCTGCTCACCACATTACGGAAAAGGTGAAATTACAATGTAGAATATGCTGGAAAGCTGTTGATAGAAGCAGTAAATTTTAACCATGAGTAAAGGATGGATAACCTGGGGTTATTTTCATTGGAACACAAGGGGTTAGGAAGACACAATTGAAGAGTATTACATTATGGGGGAACAGGATGAAGGAAATAGAAATAAGTAATTTCCTTTAGCAGAGAACGCAAAAACCAAGTTGCATAGATTTAGATAACCGAATGGAGATGAAGAAAGTTGCATTGACAGAACGCAGGTTCTGGAATTAACTGCCTAAGGGTGTTGTTAAGTAAAAATTCTTATCACATTAAAAAAAAATATGATGTACATTTGAGCTAAGATCTATAGGGCTATGAGCAAGTCACATGATGGTGGAATTAGGCCAGGTAGCTCATTTTCAACCAGTGCAGACAAAATGATCTCAATCAGCTCCATCTGTCAGAAATTCTACAGATGATTCTATTTGATGTGACTTGGTGGCAGATTTTTCGATTTTTAGTTTAGAGATACAGCATGAAAACAGGCCCTCCGCGCCGTCCAGCGATCACCCGTACACTAGTTCTATCCCACACATTAGGGGCAATTTACAGAAGCCAATTAACCTGTAAACCTGCACATCTTTGGAATGTAGGAGGAAACCGGAGCAGCCGGAGGAAACCCACACGATTACAGGGAGAATGTACAAACTTCATACAGACAGCCCCCATAGTCAGGATTGAACTCAGGTCACTGTCTCTGCGCCACTGTGCCACCCTTACTTGGAGCTTGGAGCTTGACTTCCCGACGTGATCCTACAAATGGTGTTGGTGGTTTAGTCTAGCAGAGGAACCACGTGGAGCTGTGAGGGAAGACGGACACCCACTTGGCCAGCCAGATCAACGCTAGCGATCAATGGGGTAAAAGATGTCACAGCCAGATGGCCCTCACGTTGTTTTACAGTTCTCCTGTGCAGCAATTTGGGACATTTTATTACAAGAAAGGTGCGACATAGTTAAAAGTTGTTGCTGTTTTGAATAGAGTTTTTAACATGATACGTTCTGCCATTCAATAGCATTATGCTTATATCTGAGGAGACTGAAGAAGAGTTCTGACCCTAAACGTCACCTGTCCATGTCCTCCAGAGATGCTGCCTGACCCACTAAGTTACTCCAACAAAGAAGGGTCTTGACCCAAAATGTCACCCATTCCTTCTCTCCAGAGTTACTCCAGCTTTTTGCATCTATCTTTGGTTTAAACCAGCATCTGCAGTTCCTTCTTACACACTTTGTGTTCTTGTCAGTACTGGACGGTTGATGCCTGAATCTTTGTCATTTCCACCTTTACTTCACTTAGTAACCCAGGTTGTATCCCATGCAGACAAGGTGACCTTCCTATTTAGAGCATCTCCCATTTATCCATTTCTGTCCTGTCCAATTTCTCTACGAATTCTTCCTTTAACTTCCTCATTAACACTGTCCTCTTCTTTAGTGAAGACGGATGCAGAGTGCTCATTAAATACCTCAGTCATGATCTCTGCTTCCAAAAGGATATCTTATTTTTGTTCTTCAATCGATCTTCATACATTTTCTTTGTCTTCCTCATTTCTTTTTTTAATTCATTTTTGTATTCATCTCAATATTTTAATGAACAATGAACAGAATATCAATCTCAGACATATTGTCCCTGCTCCAATTCAAGTCGTCTGCCTTTTGACATTCACGGTCTTGTTTTTAGTACATTTCTACAGCCTCCCCACCTCTATGCAAACTGCTTTCTGAAGCCTTTTTATTTTGGGAAAGGATGATTTCATCTCTATTTTTGTTGACCACACCCATTATGTTGAATTTCATGCAACAAGCCTTCAATAGACAATAGACAATACGTGCAGGAGTAGGCCATTCAGCCCTTCGAGCCAGCACCGCCATTCAATGTGATCATGGCTGATCATTCCCAATCAGTACCCCGTTCCTGCCTTCTCCCCATATCTCCTGACTCTGCTGTCTTTAAGAGCCCTATTTAGCTCTCTCTTGAAAGTATCCAGAGAAACGGCCTACACCGCCCTCTGAGGCAGATAATTCCACACTCACAACTCTCTGTGAGAAAAAGTGTTTCCTCGTCTCCATTCTAAATGGCTTACCCCTTATTCTTAAAGATCCCCTCTCATTCTTCTAAATTCCAGAGTGTACAAGCCCAGCCGCTCCATTCTCTCAGCATATGACAGTCCCGCCATCCTGGGAATTAACCTTGTGAACCTACGCTGCACTCCCTCAATAGCAAGAATGTCCTTCCTCAAATTAGGGGACCAAAACTGCTCACCATGGGATCTGGCAATCTACCTGGCAATCTTTGGTTCTGAACCAGACTCTTACCTGATCTCCTGAAATTAGCCCTTGTCTGGTGGTGCTGTGAGTATTAGACTGTTCCTTGTTCTTTTCTATCACTACTCTAATGTCATCGTGTCCATTATTTATGACGTGCTCTCTATCACCCGGATCATTCCACAAAAGTAGATTCACCAGCACTTCCATACTCACTGAGCAGGGAATAAATTAATCAAGAAAACTCTCAAAGGTCCTCCAACTTTCTGTTAGAAGTCTGTGTTTCAACGGTGAAAGAAGAGTTGTAGAACATTTAAATATCTAACCATTGTGAGATTTGAAACATTGTAGGATTCACGATTGAAGATGTCTCTAAATTTAAACTCTAAGAGGAACCATGAAATGTGTAGAAGGCGCTGCAATGATTTGGACTGGTGGATGGTGTGACTGCTGATGAGGATGTGTCAGGAAGTGAAGGACAACATCTGTAGGTTTGGGGGTACTTACCTAGATCAACATTCAACACAACGAAATAGGTCGGTATTTTGTTTTATGCAGCATTTATGCAGCAAAACAACTTCATTTTGCTAAACAACCAAAATATTGCCTGCACATGTCAAAACAGTCTCTTTGCCCAGTCTGTGGTTTGGCAAATCCCACGGTAATGTTGCATGAAATTTAACATAATGGGTGTGGTTAACAAAAAACTGGGATGGAGCCATCCTTTCCCAGACCTGTTATGCAGGTTTGACTCAAACTGAAAACAATCATTTGCTATTCTTCTGCATTCATTACCTGCATAATAATATTCTGATCAATCCATATCCAAGAACTATAAGGGTGGCATGGCGGCGCAGTGGTAGAGTTGCTGCCTTACAGAGCCAGAGACCTGGGTTCAATCCTGACTACAGGTGCTTGTCTGTATGGAGTTTGTACGTTCTCCCCGTGACCTGCATGTGTCTTCTCCGGGATCTCTGGTTTCCTCCCACACTCCAAAGAAGTACAGGTTTGTGGGCTAATTGGCCTGGTATCTTTGTAAATTGTCTCTAGTGTAGATAGTGCTCATGTGCAGGGATTGCTGTTGAGCACGAACTCAGTGGGCCAAAGGGCCTGATTCCGCACTGTATCTCTAAACTATAGTCTGCATTTTGTTTCTTTCCCTTACTCTGTCCATTTTACTTGAATTTGGCTTGATTGTATTTATGTATAGTGTTATCTATAACACCAGGGGCGCCAAATGATTGGTAGCCTCGACAACAGTGTTTGTTTTTTTGTCTTTTTTTTATATTTAGTGCGTTTTATAAGTTTGTGTAAATGTTCTCTGGTTTGTTTTATGTTGGGGCAGTGTGGGGGGGTCGGGGGGAACTTTTTTTTTCAGTTTCTTACCCTGCGGGAGACGCAATGTTTCCGGGTCATGTCTCCGGTCGCTCTGCGGCCTACCATCGATGGAGCTGGAGGCCTCCTCGGACTGACCTTGGGCCCCACCATGGGGCGCGGACTTAATATCGAAGCCGATCCCTTGCCTGGGATCGTTCCAACCACGGCCTGCGGACTTACCATCAAGAGCTCGCAGTCGGGAGCTCCAACGAACGCAGAGGCTCGACCAGCCGCGACGCAGGGTTCGATCGCCTGGCACGGGGGAGCTGACATCCCCCCGATGCAGGTGCTGGATTGCCCCGATGCGGAGGGTCCAAAACGCACCAACTACGGGTGTCAAGATCGTCCCGTCAACGGAGGGCTTGAGGCCCCCGACCGCGGGAGAGCTAAGGGAAGGGATTGAACTTTTTTTCGCCATCCATCACAGTGAGGAATGTGGAGGAGTCTCTGTGGTGGATGTTTATGTGAAAATGTGTTTTGTGTGATCTGTTGCTTTTTATTTGTATGACTGACTTGGCAAATTAAATTCCTCGTATGTTGGCTAATAAAGTATTATAATGATTGTGATTGATTTGATTGGATCGCATGCAAAACAAAGCTTTTCACTGTACCTCAGCACATGAAACAATAATAATCTAACCTAAGAGTCAAGAGTTTTTAATTCTCATATGTACCACACTTTTATGACTGCAATTTTGAGAAATGGCCATTGTTTCTGATTATCTGATTAAAAATGAACCAGAAGGAAAGCAGGTCTCCAGCTTCCGGTCAGCTGATGGAAGGCTTGATTCAACTTCAATGCACTGTTGGACTTCTCATAGTACCTTGCTAGGAGTGCAAGCATCTGTTGATTTCCCATTGACTAACAAGTCTTGTTGAGGACCAGTAAATTCACTGGATAAAATCAGCAAGAAAGAGCAGTAATGTAGTTAATAAATTATTTTAATGATTTTATTCTGCACTTACGTGCCTTATACAATTTATTTTACAGAGCGACACCTTGGCGCAACAGTAGAGTTGCTACCTTACAGCATCACACACCCGGATTTGATCCTGTCTACGGGTGCAGTCTGTATGGAGTTTTACGTTCTCCCTGTGACCGCATGGGTTTTCGCCAAGTGTTCTGGTTTCCTCACACATTCCAAAGACGTACAGGTTTGTAGGTTAATTGGCTTCTGTAAATTGTCCCTAATATGTAGGATAGAACTAGTGCATGGGTGATCACTGGACGGCGTGGACTCAGTGGGCTGAAAGATTTGTTCCACACTGTATACCGACAACTATCTATATTACTAAAAGTAAGATCTTGACCGCTTTTGACTCACTGCGATTTGATTTCCGAGAGAACGCCGCCACTTAATGCCGTCATTTTTGGCCACCTCGCTCAGAGCCCCCCTCCGCCGGACTGGACCAGAGGATTTTTCCCATCGATGAAAAATTAGAGAGATATTAATTTTTTTTAAAATTGCCATTCTCTCTGCTGCCCCTGCTGGTGGGAGGGGGGGACTATAAAACCCGGAAGTGGTGTGCCTCACTCAGTCTCTGCAAGATGGAGGAAGCGAGAGGGTCACGTCTCTCTGAGCTCTGAATAGCACTGAACACATGTCTACTCAACCGTGAGTGCCCTTAATGTGGTTTGAAAATGAAAATATGGTTGCTTTGAAGTAAAAAGGCACTGCAAATGGTTGTTTGGGGGGTTTGGGTTGAAGTAAAAAGGTACTGCAAATGGTTGTTTGGGGGGTTTGGGTTGAAGTAAAAAGGCACTGCAAATGGTTGTTTGGGGGTTTTGGGTTGAAGTAAAAAGGCACTGCAAATGGTTGCTTGGGGGTTTTGGGTTGAAGTAAAATGGCACTGCAAATGGTTGTTTGAGGGGTTTGGGTTGAAGTAAAAAAAGGCACTGCAAATGGTTGTTTGAGGGTTTTGGGTTGAAGTAAAAATGCACTGCAAATGGTTGTTTGGGGGGTTTTGGTTGAAGTAAAAATGCACTGCAAATGGTTGTTTGGGGGGGTTTTGGTTGAAGTAAAAAGGCACTGCAAATGGTTGTTTGGGGGTTTTGGGTTGAAGTAAAAAGGCACTGCAAATGGTTGTTTGGGGATTTTGGGTTGAAGTAAATATGCACTGCAAATGGTTGTTTGGGGGTTTTGGGTTGAAAAAGGTACTGCAAAGGGTGGTTTGGGGGGTTTGGGTTGAAGTAAAAGGGCACTGCAAAGGGTGGTTTGAGGGTTTTGGGTTGAAGTAACAAGGCACTGCAAAGGGTGGTTTTGGGGTTTGGGGTTGAAGTAAAAAGGCACTGCAAAGGGTTGCTTGGGGGGTTTGGGTTGAAGTAAAAAGGCACTGCAAAGGGTTGCTTGGGGCATTTGGGTTGAAGTTAAAAGGCACTGCAAAGGGTTGCTTGGAGCGTTTGGGTTGAAGTAAAAAGGCACTGCAGATGGTTGCTTGGAGCGTTTGGATTGAAGTGAAAATGCACTGCAGATGGTTGCTTGGGGGGTTTGGGTTGAAGTGAAAAGGCACTGCAGATGGTTGCTTGGGGGTTTTGGGTTGAAGTGAAAAGGCACTGCAAATGGGTGTTTAGGGGGTTTTGGGTTGAAGTAAAAGGCACTGCAAATGGTTGTTTGGGGGTTTTGGGTTGAAGTAAAAGGCACTGCAAATGGTTGTTTGTCTAAACTTGACAACTTCCTATTTGCACTATATTGATTTTAGATAAAACGCTACCACTTAAGGCTGTGATTTTTGGCCATCTTACTCAGTCCCCCTCCGCTCATCAGGTGCAGAGGATTCTTCCAAGTCGTTACTTGGTAAAGTGTGATTAACATTGCTTGAACTATGTTTGTTACATAAATAAATATTTGAAATCAATGACCTGTAAGTAAAACAGACTTAAATTACTAAAAATAACTTTTAAAAACTCTAAACTGTTTTGTGGATTAATAAGCATGCAACCCCTTTCAAGTTGAAGAAGTGAAGAAGGCTAGTGGCATGTTGGCTTCCATAACAAGAGGAGTCGAGTATAGGAGCAAAGAGGTCCTTCTGCAGTTGTACAGGGCCCTAGTGAGACCACACCTGGAGTATTGTGTGCAGTTTTGGTCACCGAATTTGAGGAAGGACATTCTTGCTATTGAGGGAGTGCAACATAGGTTCACAAGGTTAATTCCCGGGATGGCGGGACTGTCATTTGTTGATAGAATGGAGCGGCTGGGCTTGTATACTCTGGAATTTAGGATGAGAGGGGATCTTATTGAAACATATAAGATTATTAAGGGATTGGACACGCTAGAGGCAGGAAATATGTTCCCGATGTTGGAGGAGTCCAGAACCAGGTGCCACAGTTTAAGTAGGCCATTTAGAACGGAGATGAGGAAAAACTTTTTTACCCAGAGAGTTGTGAATCTGTGGAATTCTCTGCCTCAGAAGGCTGTGGAGGCCAATTCTCTGGATGCTTTCAAGAGAGAGTTAGACAGAGCTCTTAAAGATAGCAGAGTCAGGGGATATGGTGAGAAGGCAGGAATGGGGTACTGAATGTGGATGATCAGCCATGATCACAGTATGGCCTACTCCTGCACCTGTTGTCTATTGTCTAAAGGATATCCATTTGTGACCTTATTCTCAAATTTTCCATCTTAATTATATTTTCATGGAGACCTACAAAAGTCAGGTCCACACCAACTGCTAATAAAGCTATCCCAGTAATATCCTGCTTCCCTTCCGGTTCCTTTCCTTCAAGAACCATTCCATTCTCTTTCGAAACCCCAATCAACTTCATTGTGGTTTATTGGGGGCCTGGGTGTAATTTTGTGCGCAAGGCCAATTTCAAGCACTTTTTTTTTTGCCACTCCAAAAGGATCTTACAAATGCAAGTTATTCAGAATATAACTCGTCAGCTTCAGAACCATTTAGAATAATATCAATGGACTTGCATCTAAACACAACACAAATGAGCAGATGCAATGTGTAGGAAGGAACTGCAGTTGCCCAGTTTAAACCAAGGATAGACACAGAAAGCTGGAGTAACTCAGCAAGTCAGGCAGCATCTCTGGAAAAAAGGAATAGGTGACGTTTCGGGGTCGAGACCCTTCTAGCAGATGCTCCAGACACAGTTCCAAAGCATTTAGAAAGCCAGGTATGGGTCAGGACCACTTTTGTCTCGTGTCTTGAGAAGATAGCTGGTTGCACAATCGATGCACCACAGCCTTCCAGATATAGTTGAACATTGCAAACTGAGTAATTCTCCTAGGTACCTGCAAGGTGCCAGCTGCAACAAAATCAATAAGTCCAATTATCTTCAAGTCTACACTGTAGTCAGTTGTATCTGGGAATAATATTCCATGTTGGATTCAATGTAAGAAAACAGTCAGCTGTAAATGCATTTCTACAGGGACAAAACCAATGAAGACATGTTGCTTTTTAAGTCACACTGTTGGTTTATCTGATATAAATCACTTGAAAGGGAGAATGGAATGTTTTTGCACCTTTATGATTCATCTTATTTAAAGCTCCAGAAGGAATGCCCTGCTCAAAAATTTGATTTTTAAATTAGGTTAATGAAGTCAGTTCTTTGTAACAGTATTTAAACCTTGTTCAGCTGAGAACCCAGACCAGGAAATTGCAGGTTGCTCAGTACAGAAAATGATATTTTAGCTTATTTTTACTGACAAAATCTTTACTAATTGGTTGAACTAGTGTTTTCTTCAATGTTCACTGATCAATTATGCATGATTTAAACTGAATAGAGATAAATTGAGCCTCCAGTAAATTGACATTTATGTACTATTTCAGGCTGTGGTAACTCACAATAATCTGTTAGCATTAACAGATATGAACCAAGAATTAAATCACTGGCATGCAAAATACAGAGCAACAAACAGTATACCATAGCATTCACATTCAGATTTCACTGCCGGAATATTTCCTTCCATAAAAAAATAAGTCTATGAAAGGATATAAATATCTTCTTTCATGAACAGGATGCAAATTAGGCAGAAACAGTCTAACCACCAAATGTGCATCAGCATAGGAACATGGGGACTGGGTCCATGATGGGAGCAATAGACAGCTCATCTAATGTCTTTCTCCTTGTGTCTACAGAGCAAGTTGAGCATTATCCTCAAATTTTTAATTACTTCTTTGGATATGTGAATACAATTTTTTAATACCCATTTTCAGACTGCCTCTCCTAAAGATGTTTATTTGTGTCAGGATATAATTTCATGAGAGCCTAGCAGGCTGCTGCATTCTACATGTCAGTTATTTGTTCCACAGTGGTGAACATGCTGCATTGTCCCTTCTGATTGTTGCTGTGGGCTTTAACTCTTTAATACAACATTCTTCTTAAAGCCACTTCTTCAGTATGCATTTCCATGTGACAGCCTTTGCTTAATACCACATAACTGCCTAATAATAAGTGTTTTAATGAAATGTAGATGCTGGTTTACACCAAAGATAGACACAAAATGCCCAATTTCTCTGTGGTTTCTTCCTTTTACTTCCTCATTAACATAGTCCCCTTCTTTAGTGAAGACAGATGCAGATTGCTCATTAAATACCTCACAAAATTACCTCACAAAATAAACACAGTCTGAGGAAGGATCTGGACACGAAACATTACCTATTCCTTTTCTCCAGAGAAGCTGCCTGACCCACTGAGTTACTCCAGCATTTTGTGTCTATGCCTAATAATATGCATCTTTCTGCATATTCTTTGTGTTCTCCTGAATGTTTCCAGAATTTCGTTATTTATTTTAGATTTCAGCATCTGCAGGGTATTTTTCATTTATGTTCATAACCTTATGTTGTATCAGTCCTGAATTGAGTATGTGGCCACATATCTTCTAACGCAGCATTCAGCTTTATAAATTCAGTCTTGACTCACTCTCTGCTTCTCAAAAACTCCACTCATTTTGTTATGTTTGGTCTTCAAATGGGGAAATTGGTCCATGCCACTGGGATGAAACAAGCTCATGGAACAATCAACGGCACCTTTCACACTACAGTTATTTTGTTCCACCGAGATGAGGCAAAAAGGATTCCAACTTATTTCAAATCCATATTGAACTACTGGTGCAGAGCAATTTCATCCCTTGCCAATTACTCCAGAACATTTCTGCTAAGCCACTAACCTCTCATAATCCACCTTTCAACTCAAGTTCCATCAAAACTCTGCTTTAGACGTTACTTTACTTTAGAGAAACAAGGCGGAAACAGGCTCTTTGGCCCACCAAGTCCGTGCCAAGCAGCGATCACCCTGTACACCAACACTATCCTACACTTAAAGATTAATAATAATAATAATAGATTTTATTTATATAGCGCTTTTCAGGACTCAAAGTCGCTTTACAATTGAGAGTCAGGAATAAACAAAACAAAATAGAGCAGTAAGACAGAGGGGAGGGGAACATGGGACTAAGGGATTTGTGCCTGGAAGGTCATGTTTGACTAATCTTCTTGAATTTTTTGAAGAGGTTACTCGGGAAATTGATGAGGGTAAAGCCGTGGATGTTGTATATATGGACTTCAGTAAGGCCTTTGACAAGGTTCCTCACGGAAGGTTGGTTAAGAAGGTTCAATGGTTGGGTATTAATGGTGGAGTAGCAAGATGGATTCAACAGTGGCTGAATGGGAGATGCCAGAGAGTAATGGTGGATGGTTGTTTGTCAGGTTGGAGGCCAGTGACTAGTGGGGTGCCACAGGGATCTGTGTTGGGTCCACTGTTGTTTGTCATGTACATCAATGATCTGGATGATGGTGTGGTAAATTTGATTAGTAAGTATGCAGATGATACTAAGATAGGTGGGGCTGTGGATAATGAAGTAGATTTTCAAAGTCTACAGAGAGATTTATGCCGGTTGGAAGAGTGGGCTGAAAGATGGCAGATGGAGTTTAATGCTGATAAGTGTGAGGTGCTACATCTTGGCAGGACAAATCAAAATAGGACGTACATGGTAAATGGTAGGGAATTGAAGAATGCAGGTGAACAGAGGGATCTTGGAATAACTGTGCACAGTTCCCTGAAAGTGGAATCTCATGTAGATAGGGTGGTAAAGAAAGCTTTTGGTGTGCTGGCTTTTATAAATCAGAGCATTGAGTATAGAAGTTGGGATGTAATGTTAAAATTGTACAAGGCATTGGTGAGGCCAATTCTGGAGTATGGTGTACAATTTTGGTTGCCTCATTATAGGAAGGATGTCAACAAAATAGAGAGAGTACAGAGGAGATTTACTAGAATGTTGCCTGGGTTTCAGCAACTAAGTTACAGAGAAAGGTTGAACAAGTTAGGGCTTTATTCTTTGGAGCGCAGAAGGTTAAGGGGGGACTTGATAGAGGTCTTTAAAATGATGAGAGGGATAGACAGAGTTGACGTGGATAAGCTTTTCCCACTGAGAGTAGGGAAGATTCAAACAAGGGGACATGACTTGAGAATTAACGGACAGACGTTTAGGGGTAACATGAGGGGGAACTTCTTTACTCAGAGAGTGGTGGCTGTGTGGAATGAGCTTCCAGTGAAGGTGGTGGAGGCAGGTTCGTTTTTATCATTTAAAAATAAATTGGATAGTTATATGGACGGTAAAGGAATGGAGGGTTATGGTCTGAGCGCAGGTATATGGGACTAGGGGAGAATACGTGTTCGGCACAGACTAGAAGGGTCGAGATGGCCTGTTTCCGTGCTGTAATTGTTATATGGTTATATGGTTATGGTATGCAGAGGTGAAGAGATGGGTCTTGAGGCGGGACTGGAAGATGGTGAGGGACTCAGAATTTCGGACAGGTTGTGGGAGGGAATAGACAATAGACAATAGACAATAGGTGCAGGAGTAGGCCCTTCGGCCCTTCGAATCATTCAATGTGATTATGGCTGATCATCCCCAATCAGTACCCCGTTCCTGCCTTCTCCCCATATCCCCTTACAATTTTCAGCAAAGCCAATTAACTTACAAATCTTTGGAATGGAAGAGGAAACCAGAGCACCCAGAGAAAACCCACACAGTCATAGGGAGAACGTACAAACTCTCTACAGACAGCACCCGTTATCAGCATCAAACCTGTGTCTCTGGTGCTGTAAGGCAGCAACTTTACCATTGTGCCACTGTATCGCTCCTAAAAGTGGAACAGTGATAGTCACTGCAATGTCACTTGCAATGAAGGAAGCCATTGTCAGTAGATACAAGCACCCAGCGGTCTCAAAGGATAATACTGGTGCTCTGAGGCAGCAACTCTACTGCTGTGCCACTGTGCTGCCCTCCATACTCCAATCAAAATCAAGTCCCTCCCAGTTATTTCAGAAGACTTGCTGACCTAGATTGGTTCTTCAACACCTCAAGTTTAAGACTCTTTTCTTTGTGCTTAAATTCTTCACCGCATCTTCCATTTCGATCTCTAGGCACTCAACCTCCCTGGCTTTCTTGTACCCTGACTCACCAAATGGGCCCCATGTGAATGCAGCTGGAGAAACAAAAGGTTAATTTATTGCACATTAAAATCAAATAAAACTACAGATGCTGGAAATCTGAAATGAAATCAGAAAAGTTTTCAGGTCAAATACTTTTTTTATTCCAAAAATATTTTCTCTTTTTTTTTTCCACAGATGCTGCCTGAGATACTGCATATTTCCAGCATTATCTGTTAATTTATTATAAATATTCCCAAATTAGCCAAACCACTTTGTCCAGTGTAAATATTGTCATTGAAATGTACATTTAAAAATCTTTTGGTGTACGAAATCATGAGAGGAATAGATCGGGTGGACGTAGAGTCTCTTGCACAGTGTAGGGGAATCGAGAATCAGAGGACATGGGTGTAAGGTGAGGGGGGAAAGATTTAATAGGAACCGGAGGGGTAACTTTTTCACACAAAGGGTGGTGGGTGTACGGAACAAGCTGGTAGTTTTTTGTATTTTTTTTTTAAATTTTATTAGAAGTAAGTACAATCATATGGCACCAAAGTGCCTAATATATATTGACGTAATACATTTTATGTACAGCTTCTTATTTTTTTTATTATAATGAAGAACAAAAAGAGAGAATAGATAATAAAAGGTAGAAAAATGTGTGATATATAGTGTGTGAAAAAGAAAAAAAGGGTGAAAGAAGAAAAGTGAAGAAAAGAAGATAGAAAGAAACAGAGTAGAAAGTTTAAAAAAAATTAAGGAGATCATTATTTATAATCTTGACCATCCCTCACCCAGTCCTGGAAGAGTTAGCTTCTACAATTGTGTTGCACGATATGCTTCCAAAAAGACGACAAATGGAGACCAACTCGTTAAGAATTGGTCTGATTTATCTATTAGGAGGAATCGCATTTCCTCAAGGTGTGCGGTGTCCAACGTGCTTGAAATCCACATTTTAAGCGTTGGTATTGGTGTATTTTTCCAAAATTTAAGTATTAGTTTTTTTGCCATTATTAAACCATAATTAATAAATAAATTTTGAGATGAGTTCAATTTATTCCCATCTACCATTACTCCAAATATAATCATTTCAGTATTAGGTTCCATTTTTATCTTGAATAATTTTGTAAATATTTCAAAAATATCACTCCAAAATTTATAAAGTTTTATGCAGGAAACGAAAGAGTGTTATAGTTGTGTTTTGGGATAAATATTTATCACAAATGGGGGACATATTTGGATAGAATTTATTCAATCTAGTTTTTGAATAATATAATCTATGTAAAATTTTAAATTGAATTAAATTATCTTACATTAATCGAACATTTGTGTATATATATCAAATACTTTTTCCATGTTTCCTTCATAATTTTTATCATTAATTCTTGTTCCCACTCTTCTCTGCCTCTGTCAATGGTAGGTCTATATTTAAAATACTATTATATAAATATGATATTAATTTCTGTGTCAGCCTTAATATTCATTGCTTCTTCCAGTGGATCAAAAGTTATGTTTTGATATCTTTGTATGTATTTCTTCATGAAGTCGCAAATCTGAAGATATTTAAAATATTGGTTATTATTCAGTTTAAATTTTAATTGTAATTGTTGGAATGATAACACGTTTCCCATTTCATACATATCACCGATCCTTTTAATTCCCATTCTTTCCCATTGGTTATATGTTTTTATCAATAAGAGATGGTTTAAATGAAGGATTATTCACTATTGGCATTAACAATGATAGATTTCTTAATTTTAGAGATAATTTTATTTGTTTCCAAATTCTTATTGTATCATGCATAATTGGGTTATTCTTATATATTGTGTTGTTCAGTTTTATCGGGGAGAAGAGGATCACTCCTATGTTACAAGGAGAACAATCCTCTTTCTCCATTCTTATCCATTCTGTCTGTTGGGTAGAACTGTCCAACCAGTAAATTATATTCTTAATATGCATTGCCCAATAGTAATGCAAAAAGTTCGGAAGTGAAAGTCCCCCGACATCTTTTGGTTTACATAAGTGGTTTTTTTTAATTCCGTGCGGAGGAGTTAGTTGAGGCAGGTACTATTGCAATATTTAAGAAACATTTTGACAGGTACATTGATAGGACAGGTTTAGAGGGATATGGGCCAAACACAGGCAGGTGGGACTAGTGTAAATGGAACATGTTGGTCAGTGTGGGCCTGATTCCGTGCTGTATAACTCTATGACCTGAAGAAAAGATTATTTGCAGATAGACAGCAGTTATGGAATCATCATCCATGCAAAAAGGTGGTCATTTGGCCTATCATGTCTGCACCAGCTCATAAGAGCAATGAAACTCATCCCATTCACTTGCCCTCACCTTGTAATGCTGAAAACTATTTCAACTAATCTACTTTTATTGCTGTCCGATCAGTGCTTTCCTTGCCCTAACCTAAATACTTGCTGCAGCGAAACATTTTTCCTTGTGTTAGTTTTTTGGTTGTTTATCAATCACCTTCAATCCATGTCCCCCAGGTTTTAATCCATTAACCAGAGAACATTATCTTCGCTGTCTACATCCTTCACAATTTCAAACTCCTTTATCAGATTTTCACTCAACCTCTGTTCCACAGTGAACAACCCCAGCTTCCAGTCTCTGTCCAGAATCAGTTACGTATTTTTGTACCATTTCTGAATCCTTTACTGAACACAAAACTACACAATAATGGTTAAACAAGGGTTCGTCATAACTCAGGTAACTGAAGAACTGAACTGAAGGTAGTCAAAAATGCTGGAGAAACTCAGCGGGTGAGGCAGCTTCTATGGAGCGAAGGAATAGGTGGTGTTTTGGGTCGAGACCCTTCTTCAGACTGATGACAAAAATGCTGGAGAAACTCAGCGGGTGAGGCAGCATCTATGGAGCGAAGGAATAGGTGACGGTTCGGGTCGAGACCCTTCTTCAGACTGACCTGACATAACTGAAGAAGGATCTCGTCCCAAAACGTCACCCATTCCTTCTCTACAGAGATGCTGCCTGTCTCGCTGAGTTACTCCAGCATTTTGTGTCTATCTTGTGCTCTTTGTCCTGATTATAAATCCCAGGATCCTTGATTTAATTTATACAAAACACTTTCTCAACATGACCACCAGTTTCAACAAACGCTGCAATCTGCAGTTCCTGGTGTCACCATTCTACTGCTTTGCTGCAAAATCTCCTGAATGTATGCCCACTTTGAAGAAGTTCGCCTCTCTCAGACAGTTCTGTGATTGCCCTCTCTCACTGCTCCCCATCTGTGACCATCAATCAGAAGAAAGGCCCTGACCCGAAACGTCGCCTATCCATGTCCTCCGGAGATGTGGACTGAACCTCTGAGTTACTCCAGCACTTGAGTTTTGGGCCGCACACAACTCTGTCTCTCAATCTGTCTGAAGAAGCGTTTCAGCAAAATACCCTCATAAACAGTTTGCACGGCCGTGAAATTCTATTGGTAATTAAAGCACATCTGATTTCAGGGTGTTACTTGTAAACAGTGCAGTGTTGAGGGGCATTAGAAATATATCGCAGCGACCACGAATCTCCAATACTACCAACCAATCTGCTCATTACAAAAGTTCTAAAATACATCCAATATCTGATAATTTATAATTTTATAAATATGACCAATGATACTGTGTGATTGCTTCTATTTTGGCGCAAACAGATTGCTTCTGTTTTGTTGGACTGCCTCTTTCAATGCAACGAAATTCGCGTTATCCATCGCGTAGGTTTTGAATGTAATAGAATGTCATCGATTTTCGAGAAGCCGAATAAGATGCTAAATGCTAATCTGCTTCTCAGCGAGTCCTTTCGCAGAGAGTTTTATTATAGCCCCAGGTAGACACAAAAAGCTGGAGTAACTCTGGGTCAGACAGCATCTCTGAAGAAAATGAATAGGTGACGTTTTGGGTCGAGTCCTTCTTCAGACCTCAATTGATTGCAAAAGGGTTGCAAAAGATCCCTGCAAATGTTCTGTTCTTAGTTCAAGGATGCTTAGGCTAATTAAAGAGACGTTTATAATCCGAAAATTTTATCACTTTAAGATCAACAAGAAGCATTAGAAGGCGAAAAACTACAGGTGCTGGAAATCTAGAATAATACCAGGAAATCACGCAAACGCTCAGCAGGTTAGACAGCATCTGTGGAAAGAGAAGCAGAGTTAACGTTTCAGGTCGAAACGGGAGGCATTTGAGTTCCGATGAAGGACGATGCATTTCGCGTCTCCTTCCACAACTGTCACCTAACACCCTGCGTGTTTCTTTTAAGAGATGAACTCTGCCGCCGATTATTAATGATCCTTCGTGTAAATGATCATCTGAAAGAAAAGGTTAGTGGCTGCCGATGCCGTGTGAGGGAGCTAAAATGGTCTGGGTCTCATCGACGCATTGAGGTGGTAGTAAGGTGCTACAACAACGTGAGGAGTAACAGCGACCCGTAACGGCAAGAAAAATACCACTCGAGTTGATAGCTCCTGTTGCGAATAGTCCATATTTTGATCAGATTTACCAATTAGCGAATGGAGACGTGTGGGAAGTTGAAATTCCAACGAGCCACAACATAATTTATATAGAACGGCCACCTGGTAACACGGTCGGATGCTCGTACTCACTAACTGGACCAAACGGAGATAAGTGTAGGAAAGAACTGCAGATGCTGGTTTAAACCGAAGGTAGACACATAATGCTGGAGTAACTCAGCGGGACAGGCAGCATATCTGGAGAGAAGGAATGGGTGATATTTCGGGTCGAGACCCTTCTTCAGACTAAGGGTCTCGACCCGAAACGTCACTCATTTCTTCTCTCCAGAGATGCTGCCTGTCCCGCTGAGTTGCTCCAAACGGAGATAACTTATAAAAGCAAAGCAGCCGAAACGAAGCCCTCCCACCCTCAAATCCCACCCTTTCAAATGTAGTAAACACTGACAGCTACAATCTATAGCGCCAGATCTTAAATTGTATAAATTGAAAAGCTTTCAAGTTACATTAGTCTGAATATGTGGATGCACCTGAGCGTGGAGTGAATGTGTAACCCTTCATTTGTAATCCATCCTTGAATCCAGTGGGTTGTGTGGATTCCCTTATCTTAGATATAAATCGTTCGGCACAAAAGATCACGCGAAAGAGCGAAAACGGCGTGTAGCGCACGGACATATTTATATCCCATTAGTAACTACCAGAGTTACCACCACAGACACCAGCGTCCACGCCTCCGTCACTACTGCACGGTTTTTAATAATCAGGTCCTTTAATTTATCCGGCCTTTTGGAGGTCTCTCGCATCAGTTTTGAGAGACTAGAACTGGATTGACAATGAAACTCAGAACTGTCCTGTGAAAAAACAAATCGCCCACTTCTCTCAAGTCTTTGCTCAGAGTTATCTGTCATCCGCCCCAGCATTGGAGCGGCTCCAAAATAACAAACGCAAGCACAGTTTCCCCCAAACAAGTACCACTATGTGATGGTCGATGTTTTTTTCTACTCCATGCATTCCACATACGTACTGGCAAGTGTTTCACCCTTTTGTTTTTACACCGTCATTCGTAGTTTTACGCAAGTCTTGTTCAATGGTTCAATTAAAACAAATAACAGTCTTCAACATGTAGGGGATACAGATTTCGTGTTCGCATACATCTTCGCCGTAAGTTTTACATCGCTTTTCTGAAGCTCGAATAATTTAGTGTTCCCCAGAATTAATATTTCTTCACGTTTAGCGGTCCCCCAAGGTCCAATCCCGCTTTGTTTGACGTTGAGTTTTTAATGAAACAATCGTTTCCGTGAGATGTCAATTAAGACAGGTCCGAAAGGAAGTCCCTTAACATAAATAACATCCAATTTATAAAAGGTCTTGCTACACCCCGAAAGATCTATTCGGATGTAATGTGCTACTCCGCTAATGAACAGTCCGCTAATGTACAGAGTAAATAAAGCCTCGCGTTCTACCGATCAATATTTCATCCTACAAAGTGTTCTAGCGCATCGCTGCGAGTGTCTGCTTACCGCTAGATCGCCGGACAATATTTTCCAAAAAAGTATTCTGCGGTGCCACCAGCCCTCTTTTTCCACCGGGCATCCTGGGTTTGCAGAGTTTTTGGAAGATGTTGCTAGGCGGCGAGTGCTTCCAGCGACTCCGGGCAGATGGTCAGTTTTTGGTGGGAGTGGACTCATAGTAGCGCCCAGGCTGGGGCTGGGGCTGCGGTTGCTGTCGCTGTTGGTACATCGCTGGCACTGGCAGCTCACTGCCCAACGTCGCAGCTGCGCAATGCGCTCTCGACGCTGCCACACCGCTTGCAGAGGTAGGGGGACAGGCGGTGGGAACAGCTCCTGGGACATTTCACCATCTGCACTTACCCACCCCAACCCCCATCGATCCCGAGAACCTCACCCCACCCCCCCCCCCCCCCCCCCCACCCACCCACCCACCAGCACCAACCCAACGCATCTCTGCACAGGGACCCCGAGCAGCACCAGGCGTTCATTCCAGATACCAGTGCAATAGCCATTAACAAGGACTTGGCATAGTAAAGGCGCTTCGCTCGTCTCTTTCAAAACTTTTCAATACGTTTCGTAGTCGATGTCAACTCTTGTAACGCAGCAGCCAGTCTCTGCATAGGAAGCTCCCATTGTGCATCTCTTGGGAGGTCTGGGCATTAACGATACAACATCTGAGCAGAAGGATGCAAAATGCTGGAGTAACATAGTGGGTCAGACAGCATCTCTGGAGAACATGGATAGGTGACGTTCCGGGAAGAGTCCCAACCCGAAACGTCACCTATCCATGCTCTCCAAGGATGCAGTCTGGCCCACTGAGTTGCTCCAGCAATGTGTCCTTTCGTGTAAGCCAGCATCTGCAGTTCCTTCTTTCAAGAACTGAACTGGTTGGTGTTATACTAGGGAGAAAACTAACTAATTTAACTTGCTGGTTTACACCGAAGATAGACAAAATGCTGGGTCAGGCAGCATCTCTGGAGAAAGGGAATAGGTGGCGTTTCGAGTCGAGACCCTTAACTTGTGTTTGTTTACTCTGTGCAACCAGGGACCAAAGATACTCACTATGGCCACTGCCCCCCCCCCCCCCCCCCCACACACACACACACACACACACGTAGTAAATCGTTAGATCAGTGTCGTCTCTCGGCTGTATCAGTCTCAGCCTGGGAGTAATCCCTGCACTAGGCACGGCGGGGTTGTGGTTGTAATTATATCTGTGGAAAGGATCAGATACGAATTCTTTGGGAAGCACATGACCGATTATATTACCATTAATTTCACCAACAACTAAAGCAATTTCTTAAACACCTTTAACCCAGTGAAAAGCATACGCAGACTATTTCACAGAAGTATAATTGCACAAGATAAATCTCCAGCTAAGTGAGAAATTAGGGGACAGGACTGAGGTTCAAAAAAGTTGATCCAAGGGTGGACCAGACACTGTCAAGGGAGAGAGGGGGAGAGGGGGGAG
Source organism: Malacoraja senta (assembly GCA_038087875.1). NCBI lineage: Eukaryota > Metazoa > Chordata > Chondrichthyes > Rajiformes > Rajidae > Malacoraja > Malacoraja senta. The sequence continues at coordinate 16,401,576 of CM075978.1, read as the reverse complement.
CGAGTTTAACAAAAAACAGAATGCTGGAAGAACTCAACAAGAATCAACATTTCAGGACAAGACCCTGCATCAGGGCTGAGAGGAAAGATTGCAGGTATATAGCATTGCAAGAGAAGAGTGGTGAGTGGAAGCAGATGGGAAAGAGAATGTTTGGCAGATGGAACTAGGTGATGGAGGGAGTGGTGGGAAAGGAAAATTGAACAAAGTTGAAATACCTGGTGCCTAAAAGGCTAGACAGCCATCAGGAGTGTAAAGGATGAGGGAAATAGAAGAGTTAATATCATATAATTTGAGCAATTTGTGGGATTGAAGAATGTGACAATGACAGGGAGACAGATGGTTATGGGATGATTTAAATGTGAGCATTGGAAATTTAAATTCGAGGCATTGGGTGAATGAGAACTAATGTAGGTTAGCTAGAACAGTAGTGACGAGTGTGTGGGCACTTGATTAATGGTAAGTGAAAGCAAGAGAGTTATGAATGAGTTGAACTTTACAGAGCAGGGTGAGTGGGAGGCAGACTAGGAGAGCATTGTAAGATTCAGGACTGCACTTGACAAAGGCATGGATGGTATTTTCAATAGTAGATGAGAGGTGGAGACTTAGCTGAGAGAGCCAATGTTTGAGAAGTGGAGGCTCAGCTCAGAGCCTGATAGGACACAGAGATTGCAAACAGGTAGGTTTCAGCATGAGAAATTGGCCAGTTAGGGCACAAAGTTGTATCCACTTCTCCAAAAAAATCCCCACTTTCTCCTTAGGCAATGAGAGTGGGCAAGTAGCTGATAGGTCAGGAGGGAATGGTCACCATAATTCTGTTTGTTGCAAGATACATAGATAAAGGGAGGACTGCTACTCAGCTCAAAGTTCCAAATTGGGGGGAAACTAATTTTGATCAGATAGGAACATGGGAATGAGGTTGAGACGGAAAAATAGCTCAACCATGATTGAATGGTGGACTAGACATGATGAACCAATGGCTTAATTCTGCTCCTATAAGTATGTGGCATTCAGAAGTGAGATGGGAAGAGTTCAGGGCCTTCATGTTCCTGTTCGAGTGGAGAAACAAAGCCGGCAAGATTAGGGAAACTTGGTTGATGAGGGATATTAAGAGTCAGCTCAGGAAAAAAAAAGATAGTGTTAGGGATAAGTAGCTAGGACCAAACGGGGGCCCTGGGAGGTATAGGGATCTAAGAGTACAGTTCAGAGGGAAATTAGAGGGAATAAAGGGGTCAAGAGACATCCCTGTTAAAAAAAGATGAAAGAGAATCCTAAAAGATTCCATCAGAATATTAGGATAAAATGGATAGCTGAGAAGAAAATAGGTATGGAACCACAAGAAGTACGCAAGGATTTTAATGAATATTTCACATCTGTATATACTATGGAGAAGAACATGAAAGCTGGTGAACTCAGGGGTGTTAGCAAGTGATATCCTGGAGCATATCAACATTATGAAAGAGGACATGCTAGAGGTCTAAAATGCATTAATGTGGATAAATCCTTGGAACCTGATCAACTGTATCATGGAACATTATGGGAATCAAGAGATGAGATTGCTGGGGCCTTGGTAGATATTTGGGCCTTCTTTAGCCCATAGATGAAGTACTGGGAGACTGAAGTTTAGACTTTAAAGGTGCAGTGTGGAAATGGCCCTTCAGCCCACCAAATACAGGCCGAACAGTGATCACCCCATACACAATCACTATCCTACATACTAGGGACAATTTACAATTTACTGAAGCCAATTAACCTACAAACTTGCACGTCTTTGGAGTGTGGGAGAAAACTTAAGCACCCAGGGAAAACCCATGTGGTCACAGGAAGAAAGTCTAAACTCCATATAGCCAGCATCCAGCATTCTTGCGCTGTAAGACAGCAGCTCTACTGCTACACTACTGTGCTGCCACTATGCCATGTCTTTATTTAAGGACAACAGAATAACCAAGGAAACTACTTGTTGGTGAGCCTTGCATCAGTGGCGGGAAAGTTGTTGGAAGGGATTCTGAGGGACAGGATTTATTTGCATTTAGAAAGGCAAGGTCTGTTTAGGGATAGTTAGCAGAGATTTGTTTGTGGGAAATCATGTCCCACTAATTTGGTTGAGTTTTTTGATGAGGGCAGAGAGGTGGACGTTGTCTACGTTTATGTTAGCGAGACCTTTGACACAATTCTACATGGTAGGCTGTCCAGAAAATTAAAACACAAGGGATTCAGGGCAGGTTAGCAAATCGGAGGCAAAATTAACGATGGTAGGAATTGGTGGGTGGAAATGGAGGATTGTTTTTTTATAGATCAGAGGCCTGTAACCTGTGGTGTGCCAAAATGATCAGTGACGGGTCCTCTGTTGCTGGTCATATACATTCATCGTTTGAATGAGAATGTAGGTGGCATAGTAAATTTACAAATAACACTGAAATCGGTCATAGAGTGGACAAAGGTTGTCTAAGATTACAACACCATCAAGATGAACTGGGAAAGTAGCATTGGACTGGAAGTTGGAATTTAACTCGGACAAGTGTGAAGTGATGAAATTAGGGATATTAAACCAGGGCAGGACATAAGCAGTGAACGATAGGGAGTGTCTTTCAATAGAGAGAACTAGGGGTAGAAATATATAGTTACCTGATCATAGTTGTAGATGAGATATGCATGTGCCTTTAACATAGTGACCTCATACCTACTAACCACTCCCCATATCACAAGTATATCTACAACCTCCCCACCCACAGATCGCTCTCTAGTTCCTGTGACAGACCACGTACAGCTAGTGCTATGTGTAATGCTCCAGTATGAATAAAGATAGTAAAGTAACGACGCCTCGTTATGAATCCTTTACATGGTGTCAGAAGTGGGATTCGAACCCAAGCTGTCTGCCGTCATCCGGCAGGGCTGGCCTGACCGTCGTTCGGCACTGCCGGCTGGTGCCGTGCCCTACTTCCTGATTCGGGACGAGCTCGTACTGCACGACGGCGTGGTGGTGAAGGGTCACAAAGTGGTCGTGCCCGCGGCGCTGCACGACCAATATTTTCAAGTCGCACACCGCGGTCACCCTGGGGCCGAAGCCACCGTGTCTCTCGCCAGGAGCCAGTTCTATTGGCCGGATATGGCCAAATACATCCGGGAGAGGGTCTCCTCGTGTTCCACCTGCAACAGCCGCGCCCCCCACCAGCAGCGTCAGCCGCTTCTACAGCAGCCCGGAGTACCCGCAAAGCAACGGTTTGGCCGAGCGCGCAGTCCGCAGTGCTAAGCACCTGTTGGAACAGTGTGGCGGCATTAACTCCGACTTCCATCCGGCCCTCCTCAACCTTCGGAACATTTCCCGCGACTCTGCCATGGGTTCACCTGCTCAGCGGCTCATGTCTCGCGCTACCAGACTCCCGCTCCCTGTGGCCCAGCGCTCCCTCATACCCTCCATCCTCCCACCTGCGGCGGTTCAGAAACGCATTGCCTTCAGGCACGACGTCCAAAAGCATTCCCATGACAGGTCCTGCCACCCGCTGCCGCGCCTCTTCCCCGGTCAAGTTGTCCGTATGTAGACCACTCCCGGTCACTCCAAGCTCGCTACTGTCGTCGGCTCTGCGGAGTCGCCCAGGTCCTATTTCGTCGACCACGCTGGGGCCATTTACCGACGGTCCCGCCAGCACCTTCGGCTCGTCAACGAGCCGCGTCCTCCTGCCGCGGATCCCTTTGCTCCCCACTGCCTGTTTCGCGTCAGGTCGTTGCTCTGCCCGTCCGTCCTGACATGCAACGTTCTGCTTCTCCTCCGCCCCTTCCGTTCCATCCCACTCCGACTAGTCCTCGCTCGCCTGCCCGCGCTCGTCCGGTCCCGACCCTGCATCCCCTCCGGGTTCGGTGCCGCGGTCTCTTCCGTCTCCTCCCGTTTCTCCCTTTCAAGTTCGTCTTTCCCCGCCGGTGCCTCTTCCTCCTGCAGGAAGGGTGGATGGCGAGACGCGAACCCGGGCGGGACGTCTTGTCAAACCGCCATGGCGATTTTGTTTAACTATCCTAGCGCATGAGCCGTGGTCGCCATGTCACCATTGTATTTGCCTGTCGTTTCAAAGAGGAAAGATGTAGATGAGATATGCATGTGCCTTTAACATAGTGACCTCATACCTACTAACCACTCCCCATATCACAAGTATATCTACAACCTCCCCACCCACAGATCGCTCTCTAGTTCCTGTGACAGACCACGTACAGCTAGTGCTATGTGTAATGCTCCAGTATGAATAAAGATAGTAAAGTAACGACGCCTCGTTATGAATCCTTTACAATAGTGTCTGATAACAGCAGGGAAGATAGTTGCACATGCTTTCAGGCTTGTGTATTATTTGCCTGACAGGAGAGGGGAGAAGAGGGAATAACCTAGGTGTGAGTGGTCCTTGATCATGTTGGCTGCTTTCCTGAGGCAGCCTAAAGTGTAGATAGAGTCTAGGGATCGCTAGTTGGCAAGATGGACTGTGGAGTCTCCACAACAACCTGCAATTAAACACCAGTTAGGTGTTTGCCATCATTGGTGGCAAAAAAAGAATTTGGAAAAACAAATGACAGGATTGGTCACATGGATGTTTGAAAGGGAAACCATGCTTGACAAATTCATGGGAATTATTTTGAGGATTAACTAACAAGAGTCGGACCATTTTAGAAGACTTTTGGCCAGGTTCCATACAAGAGAATCAACTGCAAAATAACATAAAATACTATTATGGTTATGGAACAGGTTGGCAGACTGGGAAACAAAGTGTACAACAAAGGACCTTTTCCATGTGGCAAGCATCAACCAGTGGGGTTCAGTGCCTCTGCCTCAGCTCATCACCATATTCACTATTGATTTAAATGAGTGAATTAAATACAGTTTGCATGCAAGATAAAACAGTGTGGGAGTGTAAGCTGTAAAAAGGCTCCATTGTGGGTTGGACAGGTTGAGAGAATGGGAAAATGCTTGGAAGATGTTGTATAATGTGAATAAATGAGGGAATGTCCACTTTGGAGGTAGAAAACAGGAAAGTAAATTATTTGCAGGGCAGTAGTGTAAGAAAGGGAAGGGACGTGAAACCTTAGTCTTCTTTGTGCAGTTGATAAAAGTGTGAAAGTGCAGCAGACCGTTAAGAAGACAAATGATAGGTCGACCTTTGTAATGAGAGAAATTGATTACAGGAACAGAGATTGAATTGATTGATTGAGAGATGCAGCAAGGAAACAGGTCCTTCTGCCCACCGAGCTTGCACCGACCATTGATCATCTGTTTACTCTAGTTCTATGTTATCCCACCTTTGCATTTGTTGTCTACGCACTTGGGGCAATTTCTGAGGCCAATTAACCTACAAACTGGCATGTCTTTGGGAGGACACAAAGGAAACTCACAGGGAGAATGTGCAAACTCCATACAGTCAGTACCCAAGGTCAGGATCGAACCCGGGTCTCTGGCACTGTGAGGTAGCAGCTCTACCAGCTTAATGCAATTATGCAGGGGGTTGGGGTTTGTGTGTAGCTTTAGTTTTCTTATCCAAGGAAGAATGTTCCTGCGATGGAGGGAGAGCAGCAAGGGTTCATTGGACTGACCCCTGGCATGGCAGAGGTGACACCAAGAGGAATCAGAATGATTGGGCTTATATTCACCAGAGTTTAGAATAATGAGTTGGGACCTCATTGAAACTTTTGAAATCCTGACTGGACTGGACAGATTGGACATTCACAAGATTTGGGAAGTCCAGAATTAGAGGTCACAGCTTAAGTATGAGGAGTACTTCTTCATATCAAGAATGATGAACCTCTTTAATTTTCCTCTAATTCAATAATAATCTCTTTAAAAGAGACAGGAGGCAGTTACAACCAAAATATTATAGATATTCAAGAAAGAGTGAGAAATAGCTCTTGTTACTAAAGACATCAAGGGAAATGGGAAGAAATCAGTAACAGTCCTAAGTCTAGATAATCTGCCATCATCATTTGGAATAGTGAAACAGTCAAAGAGCTGAATTGCCTACTTCTAGTCCTATTTTCTATTTTACACCACCATCTTGCAAGATAGCTGCACCCCTCCATTTCTAATGGAAGAAGTGGCTCATCCTATATACTGTATAGGAGACTCAGGTCTCACAACTATTGCCCTGCAAATAATTATCTGCTTTCCTGTTTTCTACCTACAAAGTGGATAAATGCTTATATATGTATATATATTACACATATATTTTATACATTATATACACATATAGACACACACACACACACATTCTCATTTCTACATGGAGCTCATCTTATTGAACGTGGGTCTGTCACTAATATTCCCTTTCAATATGTATGGGTTTCTAAATGTGCATGATTTTTCTCATTCTTTACTTATTGGCATAATTTTCACATTAGCACCAAATGGAAAATTGTCAGGACTCAGTTACATAAAATCATAATTTTGTTTAATTCATTGTTACCACTTACCTGCCTTGTCCAAGTAAAAAATTATCAATATATCTTATGTCTCCCTTTATGTTGATAAGTACTAAAACAGAAATGCTGGAAGGTTCTGAGCTGGGTCAGACAACAGTCGTGAAGAACGTTAATATAAATGTTGTTTGAACTATCCTTAATCGGAATTTATCAGACTTTATCTGGCACAAGGCCGCACTATGGTAAAGTTGCTGCCTTACGGCACCAGAGACCTGGGGTTTTATCCTGACCATGAGTGTCTGCCTATACGGAGTTTGAACATTTTCCCCGTGACCTGTATGGGTTTTCTCCAGCTTCCTCCCACACTCCAAAGACATACAGATTTGTAAGCTAATTGGCTTGGTATAATTATAAATTGTCACTAGTGTGTATAGGATAGTGCAAGTTTACGGGGATCGCTGGTCGGCGTGGACTCGGTGGGCCAAAGGGCCTGTTTCCATGCTGTATCTCTAAAAACGAAATGCTCTACCCTTTCTCCTTTATCTGTACACTGTGGACAACTTGATTGCAATCATGTATAATCTTCTTTGTCTGGATAGCACACAACAAAAAGCTTTTCACTGTACCTCGGTACATGTGACAATAACAAACTAAACTAAACTAATATTCTTGCTTAAATATGCTCTTAACTGATCTTCACTTCTTCAGGATTTTCCTTCCTACAGAAAGAATTATTCTCCATCTACTCCCAATTCCCAATATCATTTAAAAGCCCTAAATCTAAATGGCTGCTGACCTTGCCATGTTCAATAAATATAATCCAGAGCATATAAATGAATGATGCCAAAGTCCACAGCGTACACACTTGCCAAAATAAAATCAAAAAAATCCTGGAAACGCTTGGTGTGGAGAGAATCTGATTTAATGTCTTGATTCAGTAACCGTTTCCTTGAACATTGCAAGCCACAGACGAAAAGAGTATTTTAAACAAATTCAGCTGAAAAGTGACAATACTGTATTCATATTGGAAAAGGACACATGCATTCACACACCTTCCACATTAATTAGACTCCAGACTACTTATTTCTTTAAAACCTATATTGTCAATAATGAAACTTGTTAAGTGTCATTGTATGGGTGTGATTATTGTTATTTTAATTTGTACTGTGACTTGAACTCTTTATATTAAAAAATCCTGATAGTCCAAATGTATTGTAATAATAAACCTCACAAAAGAATTAAAAACATTTAACAATCAAGCTTCTAAATTATTATATGTAGAGCATGGAAATTACCATTTTCTTAGATAGCACTATCAAGGCATTAACCACAGTGAGGGGTTTAAATATCTAATTAAGATTGCAAATCAATCGATAAAGTGTTATCTTCACTGGACAGAGAAAACTATTGGTCAACAGCAACAATGGCAAAACAACAAAGCTAAATTAATTATTTTTTTGAAAGCTAAGATCAGAAGTTTCATAAAACTCAAACACTGTTTGCTACTTGCATCATAGACCCAGATGCTATTTAAATGAATCACTATAACTTAGCAATCACTATACCCACCCAATGGCTTCAACAAGAGTCTTCCCAGTCTAGGTGTGTTGTGTGAACTGTCAAAGAAGAATATGTGGTGGGATGAGATGGAGCGTTGTTACCCAAAGTATTGTTGCTGGGAAGACAAGGAGGGAGATATTATTGGGTGGGAGCTACTGAGCAGTTAGCAATACGCCTGAAGACTTTTATGAGGTACTAAAAAAAACACTGAGCTGATTCTGGATGGATGTCAATCCTTTTGAGAATAGTTGGTTGACAACAATGGTTAGGAATGGGAGGATACATACGACCGACTGGCACCTTAAAATGCACAGATTCTGCAACATACCTCTATTGCTAATCTACCCTTTCCTTTGAAAACCGAGGATGACATTACTAATACTGACTGACACACTCCCAGTTATTCTTTTGCTTAGTGCCCAGTTTTAACTGATTATGGGGTTTTTTAAATCAACATAAAATTCATCATAACGTGTCAGTTGATACCCTGCTTTGAATAATGTAAGGCTACGCATGTAAATCCAGGATCTCTAAATTTAAGAAATATACCGGGCTTTTCTGTCAATTTACATGGAATTGCAAACATGCTTTAAATAAGTTTGCTGCCTTGGATTATTAGCAAACTGACAATTGTTTTGCCTGACTAACCTCATGTCCCTCTTTTCAGGAGAGTTGTAAATAAATAATTTGGATTGCTTGTGCTACTAGGCTTTATTTTAAAGTCTCTGCTGCTGCAATAAATCCATTTGGGCTGCAGTGTAATGGACTGGCAGGCAGTACCCTTCTCAGGAATCTTTTGAGACATTTTGAATTCAATGCCTATTGAGCTTTTGGAGCTCTGTAACATCACAAAGTATAAACTGAGTCATTCTCTTTTACTGCTCCAGCAAGTTACCTGAGCTTGTTTGAACGTTAATAGACCCCAGAAAGAAAGAAAAACACAACTTGTATTATTTACTAACTTCATTGGTTTATGTTTTTGATTCAGTCAGATGTGGCTGTGTGCTAGCTTTATACAATAACTGTATGTCTGTACACCATTGTCACAATCCAGTCCCCATCCAACTTTTAGTTTTATACTTGGACTGATTTCTCAGTCAGCAGATCCACATCAACCCAGATTCTAATACCTCACCCACCGATAGCAATAAAAATATATTTTATTAATAGTTTGGTGACTCCACAGTAATAATAATTTGAAGAACGATTGCATTTCATAAATCAGAACAAAAGATCAACACTGTTTATCAAAAACTGCTGTTTGGCAAACATCTCTTCTAGAAAATGACCTTATTCCTTCTACAAATAATAAAGAATCTAAATGTCACAATAAACATCAAATCTTTTCTTCATTCAAGCTTTTTGAAAGATAAGTCTATTTTGAAAGCAATAAAGATCCTACACATATTATCGAATTACCTGTAGTTTATTATCCAATTCATCTACAGGAATGAAAAGGCCATCTTTGATGACCAGTCCCTTGTTATGAGGTGATGTTGAACTGTCATCATGAACTGGAGAAAAGGAATAGGTAACGTTTCAGGTCGAGATCCTTCTTCAGTGTGAAGAAGGGTCTCGACCCAAAACGCCACCTATTCCTTTTCTCCAGAGGTGCTGTCTTAAGTGTTAATTAAGAGGAACTGGTTGGATCTCTGTTCTAGGAAGAAACAGAGGGCTCTGAGGCTTTCCAGGTGGAGAATGTAAGATTAAAGAGACTGGGTGTCTCAAGAAGTGTCTCGACTGATCCATGTTCTCCAGAGATACTAACTGACCTGCTGAGTTACTCCAGCATTTTGTGTCCTTTTGGACATCCACAAAGATGGGCAACGGGAATCAAGGTATGAACGTTTTTTTTGTTCAAGATTTCAGCATCTGCACTCTTTTGTATCTCCAGTTCAAATGTAAAAAGATGTTTCTCTCCTGTTCTTTTTCCTCGATTGCGAACATGGCTTGACCTACTGAATTGATGTCCAATTAAAATTTACCAATTTTAAAGACTGTGGGTTTTTTAAGGGTAAAAAGGCAAAATACATATGTTCTGACTTTGGATGTTCTTAAATGTGCTCTGATTAAAAGAAAAATGTGCAGATACTGTAATAAATATATTGTCCTGTTTTTTTATTGTGGTATTAAAAAGAGTTAGTGAAATAAGAAGTAGCAGTGGAGTAGACAAGAAAACTGTGGGCACAATATTTGTTATGATCCCTAGTAAGTGAGGAAGAACACATAATAGCAAGCATGCAATTACTGTCAAGAGAATTGACACTTTTAACAACGCAAGAACATCAGTAAAATTAATCGTAATACACTTCAATCATCAGTTTTATTCTAAATCTTTGTCTAGCACTTGAGATTCCTTCTACCTTATCTGCATGAAGATTATTGTGATAAGTAGAGCCAGGATTTTGCCATAAATGCCATGTGCCTTTTTTGATGATTTCACCAGGATAATGCCTTTTTCATAATCGAGTGCCTAAATTTTATCAGACTTTTTTTTGCTATTTTGCTAAAAGTTCGTGCTATTTTCTCTCGTTGTACCGTGATTACAATGACGTTTTCTATGTTAACATGTTAATATTAATGTTATTATTAACGTGTTAACATAGTATAACTTACAAGAAAACTTTCACCACCTGGGCGAAACCGGGGGTGCCACCATCGGTCGTTCATTCATTTGTGTCGCTGCCCCCTGGTTCAGTCTTCTCCAAGATCTATTTACGAAAGAACTGCAGATGCTGGAAAAATGGATGGTAGACAAAAAATGTTGGAGAAATTCAGCGGGTGAGGCAGCATTTATGGAGAGAAGGAATAGGCAACATTTTGGGTCGAGACCCTTCTTCAGACTGATGTGGGGTGGTGCGGGAAAAAGAGAGGAAGAGGCAGAGACAGTAGGACTCGAAGGAGAGCTGAGAAGGGGAGGGGAAGGAGGGAGTAGACAAGGGCTATCTAAAATTAGAGAATTCAATGTTGATACCGCTGGGGTGTAGACTACCCAAGCAAAATACCCAAGCTTGTCTCCTCACTACATTTACTGCTGGCTCCGGTCACAAATCTGAGTTTTCGAGTGATTTGTGTAAGGCATTCATTGATGCTGGAATTCCACTGTGGAAATTGGAAAACAAATCTCTCAGAGGTTTTTTAGAGAAATACACAGAGGAACATTTACCAAGCAAATCATCACTATGGAAAAAATATGTTTACTGCAACTTCAACATTGTTGTGCAGAAAATTAGAGACGAAGTTGCATGCAACAAAATATGGATCCCAATAGGTGAGACAACCAATGCTGTGGGGAGATATGTTGCCAATGTGGTAATCGGTACATTGGAGGTAGGTCAACCATCAAAGGAGTATTTGTTGACATCGGTAGTATTGGAGAAGTCAAACAGCTCAACAATTGCTCAGTTGTTTACATCTTCACTTGCCCGTTTTGACTAGGTGGGGTACATGGCTCTCTGCTGTACTTTGGCCAGAAGGTATAAAACACGAGAATGTACTTCTGTTTGTGACTTAAAATTTTATTCCCCAAAATGTTGCATTTGACATGCTTAGCTCAAGGACTTCATAGAATTGCCAAGCACAGGCGTAGCTTGTTTCCAAATGTCGATCGTCTAGTTTCCAATGTCAAGAAAATCTTCCTCAAAGTACCATCACGTATGCAGTTGTTCAAGGAAATGGCACCCGAGATTCTGCTACCTCCTCAGCCTGTTTTGACTAGGTGGGGTACATGGCTCTCTGCTGTACTCTACTATGCTGCAAATTTTGAAAAGGTAAAAGAAATCGTCAACTGTTTTGAAGAAGAATCTGCTGCAGTCAGGATCGTCAGTGAAATCATGCAGAAAAAGTCCCTCCACTGCAATCTTGTGTTTATTGCTTCCTATTTTGCAAACTTCTCACAAGCTATCACTTCCCTTGAGAAATGTGGCGAAACATTAGTGAATAACGTGCAGGTTTTCAACAAAGTAACTGACGATATTTGTAATGTTCCTGGCGATGTAGGTAAAGATATACAAAGAAAATTTGAGAGTGATTTTAGCTAACAAAGATCTTGAAGAAATACAAAATATAGCTAAAGTTCTCAAAGGTAGTTGTAATGTACAAGATATCGACTTGAATATAGAGTCTGTAGCTTGTTTCGGGTATGCACCAGTGACCTCAGCTGGGGTAGTAAGAAGTTTTTCACAACTGAAGCATATTCTGTTTGATAGATGGCATAGTTTAACACCAGATAATTTGAAAAAAAATGCAAGTAATTATGTGCAACCAGGCAACTTTGGTCATTTAATGTAGTATACCTTTACATTACTATTTTTAACCATATTTTGCTGGTGGAAATAAATACCTTTTTCGTGCCTTTTTTGTAATTTTATTATGCCTTTTTGCCTGCCTATTTCAGAGGTTTTTAGTGCCTAAACATCCTGGGTCTAGTGATAAGGAAAGTTGATCCCAGTTATTTTAGCCACCAATTATTTACGCAGTGTTTCAACTCATACATAGATTAAAAAGAGGATAATGTAATCATTTTGAACTATTTGCCTTTTAATAATTTTACAATGGTGAATGTTCCTACCAATAAGTCATGAGAACTACTGCTAATTTTGGTTTTATGATTACAGTAAATCTATTTTATTAAGTTTTATTATTTGAATCATTGGATGGTCCAATGAGGTGGTATGACTCCATTTTGTACATTGCCTGATTTTAATGATCGTCTATTGCATATGAACTTGAGAAACAGAACCAGTAAGTCTGCAAGCCCTCACTGTCAATCAATATCAATGCTGAACTAGCAATATTCCTCGGTTACTTGATTCTGGTCCAATATTTCTTGGTTACTTGATTCTCCTAGATATCCTTCCTTGGTAGAGAATTCCAGAATATAATGATTAACATTTAAAATAGCAAGCTCTTAAAATATGATAAACTAAAACATTACAAAACAACTCAGAACAAATAGTAATCAAAATATAAATTTTAACCCAGTCGTAGATTAATACAGCACAGAAAGAGGCCATTCAGCCAATAGTCATTGACTATTAAATTAATAGACCATTAAATAGTAATCCACACAAACTCCATTTACCAGCACTTGGCCTGTACTTTTTAGGTGGTCCCTCATCATGGACGATAACTTGCTTCTGCTCCAGTTTTATGGATTCTGACAGGAGTGATAAGGCTCATGTGCGAACCACAGACTCTTAAGTTTAGGTCCATTTTGTCACATGTACCAACGTTCAGTGAAAACCTTTTGTTTTGTCTGCTGTCCAATCAGATTAGACAATACTATACATAAATACAATCAAGTCAAAATCAAGTACAATAGTTAGAGCAAAGAGGAGATTTTCAGATGGAAATTAGATTGAGAAAAGCAGAATGATTGTATCAGACGACATGGTGGCACGGCAGTAGAGTTGCTGCTTTACAGCGCCAGAGACCTTGCCTACGTGTGCTATCTGTAAGGAGTTTGTTCATTTTCCCCGTGACCTGTGTGGGCTTTCTCCGGGAGCTTCGGTTGCCTGTACATCTTGCCTCCAAAGACGTACAGGTTTGTAGGTTAATTGGCTTGATAAAATTGTAAATTGTCCCTATTGTATGTAGGACAGTGTCAGTATGTGGGGTTCGCTGGTTGGCACAGACTTGGTGGGCCTGTTCCTAAGCCTGGTCAGTATGTGGGCCTCTCTAAATCGGAAAAATACTGAAGACATCAGATCCTCCTCTTAGAAGAGCATGCAAAGAGTCACCACCGGCGTCATCTTGCATCTGCGATCCTCCACAGATGAAGCCTCTTCCACAGGTTCCTGACAGGGCAGTGGCAGGTTTGTGACCAGAGTGCTTCTTCCTCTGTTTACATGCTCCCAATGCTTGGACATAAGGTTTGCAATACATCTCAAAGTGCTCATTCTACACTTTTGAGTTTGCATGAGCCAGGGAGTCCCATGAGACAGATGGGAAGTTGTCTTATTTCATGGAGGCTTAGAGCACAACGTGGAGGCTTTTCCCCTGCCTGCCTGATAATCTCTCCCTGTGACTGAGCTTAGGATAGAGGGTCTTAAATCCTGGGTCTTTCACATTTCATCTTCATGTCAAAACAATCTAAATCCTTTTGTTTTGAAGAACAAATATAAGAATGCATATAAAAATTATGCAAAGACATTCACATCGCATTTATTTTCCCAGCGTGATATTTGAAAGTGTAAAACCTACAGTTTATACCACCAGTAGGAATATTTATCTTAAGTATTTATTAACTTTAATTCAAAGCTTTGACATCATGCCACTTGATGCCACTTTGCCTTTTTAGTAATCAATTTGAAGTCCTGGCAACTACAAGGTAATATGTTTCAACAATATGTCCACATTTTGACATTGGAACAAACTTTTCAGACATCAAACCAAAGTTACTTTTGGAGATACATCTTACCTTTCCCTATCGTAGGGATGAAAGTTCCACCAGGATTTTGTCACAGAGCTTAGAAAAAGGCCCTATTACCCAAACCATTCATGCCAACCAAGATGTCCATCTAAGCAAGTCCCATTTACCTACATTTGACCCATTTCCCTCTAAATCTTTCCTATCCATGTACCTGTCCAAAGTTTTTTAAATGTTATTATTGTACCTGCCTCAACTACTTTTGCAGACAGCTCATTCCGTATGCACACCACCCTCCCTCTGAATAAGTTGCCTCTTGGGTCACCTTTTATATCTTTCCCTCTCATGTTAAATCTATACTCTCTATTTTTTATTTTTCTTCCCTGGGAAAAGACTATGGCTTTATCTATGGCCATCATGATTTTATATGTCTCCATAAGATTATCTCTAAGTCTCCTATTCTCCAAGGAATAAAGTTCTAGCCTGTCCAAACTCTCCCTACAGCTCAAGTCCTGACAACATTCTCGTAAATCTTCTTTGCACTCCTCACAGCGCCAGAGATCCAGGTTTGATCCTGCCTATTGGTGCTGTCTGTACAGAGATTGTACATTCTCCCTGTGACTGTGTGCTCCGATTTCCTTCCACATTCTAAAGATGTGCAGGTTTATAGATTAATTGGCTTCTGTAAATTTCGCTAATGCGTAGGGTAGAGCTAGTGTGAATGGGTGATTACAACTGCAACATAAGGTCTGAACTCCTGTAATCATTGCATTGAATGATGAAGGCCACTGTGCCAAAGGACTTCTTCACAACCCTATCTGTCTGTGACATTACTTTCAGGGAATTATGTACTTGTACCTCTGTTCTACAATACTCTACCATTCATTCTGAAAGCCCTATCCTGATTTGACTTTCCAAAATGTAACTCCTTGCAATTATCCGAAAATAATGCCATTTGCCATTCCTCGTCCTACTTCTCTAGCTAATCAAGATCCAACTGTCATTTTCGATAACATGCCTAAAATACAACCTATTTTAATGTTATCTGCAAATGCGCCAACCATACCTTGTACATTCTCATCCAAATCATTTTATAAATTAATTAACATGGGTCCAATACCTATTCCTGTGATGCACCACTAGTCACAAGCCTCCAGTCCAAGAAATAAACTTTCACCATCATCCTCTGCTTCCTCCATTTTACTCCAATTATGTTTCTAATTAACTAGCTCTCCCTGGAATCCATGTAATCTAGTCTTCCAGACTAGCCTTCACTGGGAATTCCTTTATTCTTCATAAATGTTGATTTAGTAGCTTTGTTATCCCCCCCCCCCTTAAATGAAATAGCATTTTCCCATTTTAATTGCATATTGTACAATCAGAAGAGAACAAATGCATTAATAATTTCTTGTTGTAGCTTTGTGCTAAATTGTGAAAGTCACTCTCCCCCAAACATGGAAGAGTTACATCATCGAGTCATACAGCAAATAAATAGCCCTTCGGCCCATCACGACGTTAGGTAACTATCCATACTAAAACATTCTCCAGCATTTCTGCGCATTCCTTTCTATGCCGGGGTGCTATAGCTGCTCATCTAAATACTGATTAAACATTGTGAATCAATTGCCTTCTCCAACCCCTCAGGCTGCATAGTCTAGGCTTCCGCTACACCCTTGATAACAATATTGTTCTTCAGTTTCCTTCTAATTTCCCTTCCTTTTACCTTAAATCTCTACCCTCTGGTTATAAACACCTGTGGTGTGAAGACATATTTCTCTTTATCTACCCTGAACAATGTCCCTCATAATTTTGGAAATCTCAATCTTGACTACTTTCAGCTTCCTGCACTCCAAATCCATTCTTTCCAAACTCTTTCCATAGCTGTAATGGTCCATCCCCAGCAACATGCTAAGGAATCTTCACTGCAACCGCTTCGATGCACATCCTTCAGATAGGTGGAGAGCTCATTCGTCTATTTCTTTTGCAAGAAAATAAACAAATTCCATTAAAAAATCAGTCAAATGTCTCCAAATGTGAGGAGTTCACTGCCGTTGTGCTTTCATTTTTGGGCTAGATGGTTTAGTTAAATAATATAGAACTTTGGACTCAAATTGTACCTCTTCAGTTGGATAATTTAAGTTTACCTTAACAAGACATTTTAGATCAAAAGCTGGTATGATGGCCATAAAAATACCTGACTTTTGTTTCAAAAATATTCTTCAGAGGAAATGTGCCGATATCACTTGGTTTATCCATTTGGGACTCCAGACTCACTCGCCTCTGAAATAGCTTAGTCAATCATTGCCAAGAGCAATTATGGATGGACATTAAGTCCTCGTCTTGCAGGAGATGGTTGTCTTGAACAGAGTACAGTTACTTAGTTGTATGTCCAAGAAGGCGCTTAATGCACACACATTAATTATAACACTTCAGTAGGGGGAAGTTATATAATTCCTTCCAAAAACTTTAGCTTATATTCCTTTAAGAAAGTAGCTGAACCATGGCCAAACTTAGCTTCACTTTGACACCTAAATATATTCGAGGATCTAAATTGAAACGTTGTCAGTCCATTTCCTTCACAGATGCTACCCGACCCGAGTTCTTCCAGCATTTTGTTTTCTGTTCAAGATTCCGGCATCTGCAGTCTCTTATATCTCGAAGATAGACACAAAATACTGGAGTAACTCAGCATCTCTGGAGAGAAGGAATGGGTGACGTTTTGGATCAAGACCCTTCTTCAGACTTGTCTCCATCTAAACAACATAGGTGTCGCCATCTAATTTATTTAAATATTTAATTTGAAGCCTTTGCAACTGGATCCTTGACTTCCTCATCAGATCTCAATCAGTGCTGATCAGTAAGAACAACTCCTCCTCAATTACTGGAGAAACTCAGCGGGTGAGGCAGCATCTATGGAGTGAAGGAAATAGGCAATGTTTTGGGTTGAAACCATTCTTCAGACCAAGAAGGGTTTTGACCTGAAACGTTGCCTATTTCCTTCGCCCCATAGATGCTGCCTCATCCGCTGAGTTTATCCAGCATTTTTGTCTACCTTCGATTTTCCAGCATCTGCAGTTCCTTCTTAAACAACTCCTCCTCAATTACCATAGGTGCACTATGTGCTTAGCCCACTGCTCTCCTCTCTTTACACTCATAACTAGGTGGCTAAATACCACTTTAATGCCATTTATACATTTGCTGACAACACCACTGTTGTTGGCCAAATCACGGGTTGTGATGAGACTGCGTATAACAACAGCAACCTCTATCAACAAAACAAAGGAAATAATTGTTGACCAGACAGAAATGGGAAGTTAAGAGACCATATGCCAGTTTTCATTGATGGGTTGGCTGTGGAGACTTTGCAGCTTCAAATTCCTGGCCCTAACATCTCAGATGACCTTTCCTGGGCCCAGAACAGACATGATCACAAGCAGGCATGCCAGCATCTTTAAAGCTACCTGAGCAACAGAGCACTTTGTACCACCTCTTGAACTACCATAGACTTGTTTTATTTTGTGATTGTATTTTACAGTAAGGTTTGGGGGGTTTTTTGTACAGTGCTTTTACCGCCTTACAGAAATCATGTGTAATTTATGTACAATTTATATATTGTCTGTGTTGTCTGTGTCCATGTGCGTGTGATGTTGCTGAAAGGAAGATTTTCATGGTGTCTGTACCTCACTGCACATATGACAATTAACTGGATTTGATTAATTTCCACACACTTTCCCATGGATCCTGTTTCCTTTACAAGCTTTGTTTTTCACTGGCAAAAGATGGGTGGCGGACAGGAGGGAGGGTAATTAATTGCCGACATCTTTTACGGACAGTATTTTGGGTTCAACTCTTAAGATAAATATTTACACATCAAGGAAAGTTCCAATGCCATTGAATCTAGTATCACAGGAAACATCAGTCCGGAAAACTGACAAGGGACAATGGCAAGCTAGTGACATTTTTGCACAGGAACAGATCAAAGCTCAAAACAGATCAAACTTACGCATCAGATCCGGATGAGAATGTACAGGGATGCAACTAATCCTTCGAAATTGATCAAATAATTCATTTTTAGTAATTTAATAACCATACACGTGTGTGACAGGGTGAGTAATCATGATTGTTGCCTCAATGTATCAAATAGGAATTTACAACGCAGATTTAGTGTGTTGTGATTCCACTTTTAGTGAAGGGCTTTAGACTATCTTAACGATGGTTAAAGAGATCTGCAAAAAGGAGGCTAAATAATACATTTGTTTCTATAATGTGTACAATATGTATCAAAATATAGAGATTCCATTGTAATTAATGTTTCAAAATGTATACTATACCTAAAAATGCAGAATCGCCTATGTATAAAATTGTCACCGTTTGGAGAAATTGCCGCTCGTTAACAAAGGTTCAAATTGTATAATTTTCTAATTGCAATAGTTTGATATTTGGAGGCGATAGTCCACATGAGTATCTAGTGGCCCGTGTTGTCATTTATAACAAACAGCGCGATGCTTTAACAAGCACGTTAACAAGAACATTAAAAGTTGGCATTACTTTTCACATTCCAATTCACAAAGTGTTAACCACCCTTTGTGGTCAGATCGGATCGAAATGTTGTATTTAATTAAGACACGTCCATAAACGCATGGGGATCTAAATTATAAAGCTTGCACATTACTTTGCAGTGTTTCTAAACTCCAGATTTGGTTTGTTCTTTCTCGTTTCCCTCCTTCCTTCTCCCTTCTGGTGTGTACATGAGCTATCAGAGTACAGCAGACCTAACTTTAAATAATGCAACGAAACCCGCGGACCCGTCAGCGAAGGAACCCGTCAGCGAAGAAAATCCCAATTTAGGGCGCCCCCAAGTAGTAGGTTTTAAGTGTTTCAAACAAAAACTGAGAGGTTTGGGTTGAATGCTGCGTTTGCAGTTTGTTTTATAATATAGGGGGGAGAAAACATTGCAAGGAAACAGACGCTCTTGGGATTTACTAAAGCTCCTGGCGCAGTTCCGTGACACACACACAGAGCTCCTATTGTACTAGCTGCTGCTTTGCACATCTCCTAATTTGGATTTACCGGGAAACTCATTTCCTGAGGCTGGAGAGGGAGCGCGGGTTGGAGAGAGGCGGCGGGATCCGAGGAAGGAAGGAAGGGAGGGAGTGACAGACAGACAGACAGACGGAGGTACCGGCCGGGAAGAGCGGTGGCCGGCACGAAGGACGATGCCCGGCGCTGGCAAGGAGCCCCAGCGGTCGCCGCCGCCCCTCCACCAGCACCACTACCACCACCAACAACAGCAGCAGCAGCAGCAGCAGCAACAACACAGGGGCATGCTGAAGTGTGTGGTGGTCGGGGACGGCGCGGTGGGCAAGACCTGCCTGCTCATGAGTTATGCCAATGATGCCTTCCCCGAGGAATATGTACCCACCGTCTTCGACCACTATGCAGGTGAAGGAAGGGCGAGGGAGGGGAGCAGAGAGTGAAAGAGGAGGGAAAGACGGAGTGAACAAGGGGAGGGAGTGCAAGAGAGGATCAAGGAGTGAAAAGGAAAGGAGAGAATGAGTGGTGGGAGAAAGTGAATGAGGGGTAGAACGAGAGAGAGTGAAAGAAGGAAAGAGAAAGAGAGGGTGAATGAGTGGAGGAAGTGGGTGAGGGAAGGAAAGAAGGAAAGAGGGGGTGCGGCCTCCTTCAGGACGAGAGAGCCGGGCTGCAGGGGTGACCTGGGACTGCTCGGTGCAGGGCCCGGCCTGCTGACACTCTCTAAGCCAGGGCCTTTCCCCCACCCCCCCTTCCCCGGGTGTGATCCGCCAGTCCGGAGCAGTTGGTGGCGGGAGATGGTGACCGCGGACTCACCGGGAGAGCAAGGCTTGGTTCCGAGGGGGGCGTGTGGCGGCTGCACACCGCCAGGCTGTCCCGCTGGAAATGGGTGCAGCTTTTTTTTGTGTCTTTCTTTCTCTGTAAATAAAAGTGACCTCAGAGTAAAAGAATCCGAGGATGCGGTAAATCGAAACAGTAGTTTCCGCAGCGAGAGAGGAGAAATCACCCTCCTGAAACTTGCTGGTGGGAGTCGTGAGTTCTAAACTGCCCCAGCCACTGACATGGGACATGAGGAGGGATCTTTTTCCCTCCTCATCCGAGTTTCAACCCAGGGACTTGCTGTAAAACAAGTTCTCCGACTGCACACCAGCGAGTTTGACAGGTTGGAGATCTTTCTTGTTCATTTATTTGCCATTATAAATTGTACATTTGTATGGTGGCGTCTTAAGTCATTGGACGCCAATTCAAGGCACTTGCTGTTAAGTTTACCAATGCAGTTACCGGCTCATATTTCATTTATAAATACTTTCTGTGTCTTTCAGAGAAGTTTTTCTTGGGGTTTTTTCACAGTCTATTAACTGAATTTATCTGATAAATAGTTTTAGGACTATATTTTTTGCCCTACACGCTGTTTATTTGAATCATTGGGTCATTTTAAATTTGATTAGTCCAAAAATATTTCATACTTGGAAGTAAATCAATTTGCCAGTATGATTTTCCATCTCTTAAAGCAGATAATTTGCAGCGATTACCTCAATCTATCAGACATAGTAGTGATGATGCCTGAAAATATATTTATTTGGTTTATTTTTGTTTTATTCAGTTATTTCCCAGCTTCCACATCTGCCCAAAGCAGAATCGAAGTGTATTTTAACCTTTAAAAAAACACAAAGTCCTGGAGCAATTCAGCAGGTCAGGCAGCATCTCTGGAGCACATGGAGAGTTAATGTTTTGTGTTAGGACCCTTCTTTGTATTGCTGATGCAATGCATAACAGGGGTTATGGGGAGAAGGCAGGATAATGGGGTTGGGAGGGAGAGATAGATCAGCCATGATTGAATGGAGGAGTAGACTTGATGTGCCGAATGGCCTAATTCTACTCCTATTACTTATGACCTTATAAGACCTACTGGGCATTTCCAGCTTTCCTGTTTTATCCTCTGATGAATTAGGGAAATAATTGATGTAATTGGCATAATTTCTCAATTATATTATTCCTGCAATATGTTTTTCATTATCACATTAACAAATATGACTTTACATCATGCCATTAGTAATGGGTAATCTTTAAAGAGATTGGTACCTGGGTATATCCTGGCTCAATTCCTGCCCTTGAGTCCCACACAAAGTAGTGGAGCCAGTAATCTTGCCGATGCACACTTCTGAGGGAGACCTGAGCTGACAGGGGTTCCCCATTTTCAACAGGAGATTTGTTTGCCCTCTTTAATGGATGTAAAATTCATGAGTCTGTTTGCAGCAGAGCAGGGGAGTTTTCCTGCAGTATTTTTCACGCAATCAAAGTTGGTTGCAAGGATGAATTATTGGGTTGTTATTTCATTGCAAGCAAGTCAAGTAGCATTTAGTGTCACATGCAAAATCTTGCAGTGGCATCACAGCCAGAAATATAGATTGTATATAAATCTCACACATTCTGCAAGTAAATTAAAAAAGATTGTGCAAAAACATTAGTGTAAAACTTTTTTTTTTTTAAACCCAAGTTCAAAACAGTGCAAGAGTGCAAGACAGTACAGTTCTATTGCCAAGGGACAATTAGGCTTGTGTGAATCAGTTCAAGAATCTTGTAGAGAATCAGCTGTTCCTCAATCTGATGGTGTGCAACTTCATGCCTCTGTACCCTCCTGCCTGATGGTTGCAGCGAGAAGAGGACCTAACTCGGATCGTGGGTTTTTGATGATAGATGCTATTTCTTGAGGCACCATCTCCTGTAGATGCTTTCAATTGTGGGGAAGGCTATGCCTGTGATGGACTGGGCTGAGTCCACCACATTCTGCATTCCAGTATGTTGAAATTGCTGTAGCTGTCAGGTAACAAAAACCTTCCGAGCATTTCCCAATCAGAAACCTTGGATGAACTTTGAGATCCGCACACATTCTTCTGAAGACCAGACACCGGGCATTCATGTCTGATGATACAGTGGTCTACAAGAAGTCCAGATATGACCTTGGTAAGGCCATCAAAAAGGCCAAAAGGGACCTGCTCCAAACTGGAGGATGAGACCTGAATGCAATCACCTCCTACAAGGCGAAATCAGGAGGCAGCTCGAATGTTGGCGAAACATCACTCCCTGATGAGCTCAATGCGTTTTACGCACGCTTTGATAGGGAGAACACTGATGTGCCTTCCCAATCTCCCATTCGCTGTGATGGTATTTCAGTCTCAGTCACAGAGGCCGACGTCAGGAAATCCTTCAGAGGGGTGAACCCTCGAAAAGCGCCTGGACCTGATGGCATACCTGGTCGTGTTCTAAAAACCTGTGCGGACCAACTGGCTGGAGTTTTTACGGACATTTTCAACCTCTCACTTATTAGGTCTGAGGTTCCCACCTGCTTCAAAAGGGCATCAATCATACCAGTGCCCAAGAAGAGCAAGGTGACGTGCCTCAATGACTATCGACCTGTGGCACTAACGCCTGTGGTGATGAACTGCTTTGAGAGGTTGATCATGGTGCAAATCAACTCCTACCTCGACAAAAACCTGGACCCACTGCAGTTCGCTTACCGCCACAACAGATCAACGGTGGATGCGATCTCGCTGGCCCTCCACTCCGCTCTGGACCACTTGGACAACAAAAACACATGTCAGGCTGTTATTCATCGATTACAGCTCGACATTTAATACAATCATCCCCTCCAAGCTGGTTACCAAACTCGCAGAACTGGGTATCTGCGCATCCCTCTGCAATTGGATCCTCGACTTCCTCATTCTCAGACCACAGTCTGTTCGTATTGGTGGAAATGTGTCAGACTCGATAACAATCAGCACGGGAACAGCTCAAGGCTGCGTGCTCAGCCCCCTGCTGTACTCACTCTATACTCATGACTGCATAGCCGGTCATAGTGCGAACTCGATCATCAAGTTCGCTGATGACACCACTGTTATGGGACGTATCACTGATGGGGATGAGTCAGAGTACAGAAGAGAGATCGAGAAACTGTCCATATGGTGCCAGCACAATAACCTGGCCCTCAACACCAGCAAAACCAAGGAACTGATTGTGGACTTTGGAAGGAGTAGGATGGGGACCCACAGTCCCGTTTATATCAATGGGTCAATGGTTGAAAGGGTCAAAAGCTTTAAATTCCTGGGCATGCACATCTCTGAAGATCTTTCCTGGTCCGAGAACACTGATGCTACTATTAAGAAAGCACATCAGCGCCTCTACTTCCTGAGAAGATTACGGAGAGTCGGTTTGTCAAGGAAGACTCTCTCTAACTTCTACAGGTGCACAGTAGAGAGCAAGCTGACCGGTTGCATCGTGGCTTGGTTCGGCAACTTGAGCGCCCTGGAGAGGAAAAGACTACAAAGAGTAGTAAACACTGCCCAGTCCATCATCGGCTCTGACCTCCCTTCCATCGAGGAGATCTATCGCAGTCGCTGCCTCAAAAAGGCTGGCAGTATCATCAAGGACCCACACCATCCTGGCCACACACTCATCTCCCTGCTACCTTCAGGGAGAAGGTACAGGAGCCTGAAGACTGCAATGACCAGGTTCAGGAATAGCTACTTCCCCACAGCCATCAGGCTATTAAACTTGGCTCGGACAAAACTATGAACATTAATAGCCCATTATCTGTTATTTGCACTTTTATCAGTTTATTTATTCATGTGTGTATATATTTATATAATGATATATGGACACACTGATCTGTTTTGTAGTCAATGCCTTCTAGAGTCTGAAGAAGGTTTCGACCCGAAACGTTGCCTATTTCCTTCGCTCCATAGATGCTGCTGCACCCGCTGAGTTTCTCCAGCATTTTTGTGTACCTTCTATGTTCTGTTGTGCTGAAGCAAAGCAAGAATTTAATTGTCCTATGACACATGACAATAGACTCACTTGAACTTGAATAATTTCTACAGTACATCTGTAAAAGTAAGAATATTTGTTAAGAGGCTGAATCTTTTTTACTTCTGTGATAGTAGAAGATTATTTTTCACAAATTGATGTGCATTTTGTTACATTTGTTGTATCTGCACATATTTCTGAACTGACATAGGTGGAATAATATGGTCAATCTTAAAGAGGAATGCTGACAACATTACTTCAACAAATAAGTTTGGAAGATCAGTTTTAAAATGTCAACATAGTTACTTGATAGCATATTACTACAAGGGATCTATCTATTCCACTCAAGGAAATTTTTTAAACATGTAAAAGAATAATTCAGTAGTTTGCTCATTACAGATTTACATAACTGGATTTAAGACCTAATAATGCTACCACAAAGACCTACCTTCATTAGATTGAATGATTTAAAAAAAAAGTTATATCATTAGAAATTTATTTTGATGTGCTTATACACATTATTGTGTGCCTATTATTTAAAGAAATGTTTAAACATTTTGCTTGCAAATTACTTTTTAACTCAAAACATATGCTTTTTATTCTAAACTTTCTTCTTTTAAGATATTGATTCCTTTGCCAGAGTACTTTTACAAGTTGCAATATACTTGTACTCCTGATGGTGTGTCCAAATGATTGCTTTTCAAACATCGGTCTTAACAGTGAATTTTAGTGGGTCTTTAAGAGTGACTAAATCATAGCCAAGCCTTGCACAGGGGGTCTCAAAATTCACTTCAACTTGTGGCACTGTGATGACAAGTATAAGATAGTAATAGACACAAAGCCCAACTTACTTTTACTGCTACTCTGGCTTCAAGTTTAGCCTTTCCCCTATAAAATATCTAATTTGAGAGAGCAAAAGATACAGGATGTGCAGATCAACAGTTGGGTTCAGAGCCAAACACAATAAGCTTTTGTTCTTGAAATTACATCATGCTGTATTGGGTGGGGTGGCCACTGTTGTAGTTTCTGATTAAACCTCATTATTTTTATTTTTAACTAGAATCAGCATCTCTAAGTTGTAGATCTTAAAAGGGAAATAAAAGCATGAATATTGGTTTCAACAGTAGATGAGATCAGTTATTACAGTCTAAGCTGAACTGAGCTAGATAAATTGGCATAGCGTACAATACATTGCGCAAAGTTATATAAGTGGTTTATCACATTTATTAACATTGTTTAAGAAAGAACTGCTGATGCTGTAAAAATCAAAGGTAGACAAAAATGAAGGAGAAACTCAGAGGATCAAACAGGATTTATACCTAAGAGACACTCATTTAATAATTTGAGACGTTTGCTTAACATAATGCATTCACATAAATCTTATGACCAAGAGTTAGCTATCATCTCACTGGACGCAGAAAAAGCGTTTGATCAAGTAGAATGGGACTATATGATCAAAGTATTGCAAAAATTCCAATTGGGAGAAAACTTTATTGCATGGATAAAACTACTATATAACAAACCTACGGCTAGAATACTAACTAATAATATATTATCTTCAAAATTCGAATTATCTAGGGGCAACAGACAAGGATGTTCACTATCACCGCTGTTATTTGCTTTGGTAATTGAACCCCTTGCTGAAAAAATAAGAACACACTCGAATATTCACGGTTATAACACAAAATATTCAAACAACAAACTATCCCTATATGCTGATGATGTACTACTGTACATCACAAAACCACAAATTAGTATACAAAATATATTAAACTTAATTGAGGACTTTGGATCCTTTTCAGGATATAGAATAAATTGGAACAAAAGTGAAATTATGTCGATCAAACCAAAAGACTCAACACATCTCAGGAAATTCCCTTTTAAAATAGCTATGGAAAAATTCAAATATTTAGGAATTGAGATTACTAGAAATTACCATGATATGTTTAAAGCTAATTATAATCCCCTACTTAAGAAATTAAATAATCTGATTAAATTTTGGAAAACACTTCCGATGTCCTTAATAGGTAGGATAAATGCTATAAAAATGATTTTCTTACCACAAATCCTTTACCTATTTCAATCAATACCTATATATCTCCCAAAAAAGTTTTTCAAAAAACTGGACTCAGACATTACAAATTTTATATGGGATTACAAATCCCACAGAATACAAAGAACACACCTTAACAAACGAAAAGAGTTGGGGGGTCTAGCGCTCCCTAACTTTATGTATTATAACTGGGCAGTAAATATTAAAAATATGATTCACCTGCTGGACAATTCTGCCCAGCAGGTGGACTGGATTATAATGGAAAAAGGGGATTGCTCCCCGAATAATATAGGAGCGATTATTCTCTCTCCAATAAATTTGAATAATAAAAATTATAATAAAAATCCAATTATATATAGCACTATTAGAACATGGAAGCAAATAAAACAGAATCTAAAATTAAGAAACCTATCTCTCTTAATACCAATAGTCAATAACCCATCGTTTAAACCTTCAATCATAGATAAAGCATTTATACAATGGGAAAGAATGGGAATTAAAACGCTCGAAGATCTGTATGAATTAGAAAAATTACTATCATTCCAACAACTACAACTGAAATATAATTTGAAAAATAATCAATATTTTAAATATATACAAATCTGTGACTATTTGAAAACACACACAAAAGATTATTATAATACGCCTTCCGACTTACTAGATGAAGCAATGAAGACAAAGGCGGAATCAGTTAATTTAATATCATACTTATATAATATCATCTTAAATATAGAAATACCCACAACAGATGGAATTAGAAGAGATTGGGAACAAGATCTAGGTATAAAAATTTCAAAAGAGAGTTGGGATAATCATTTATTACAGGTGCATAAATGCTCGATCAACGTACGACATACGCTTATCCAATTTAAAACATTACATAGATTATATTATTCAAAAACCAAACTAAATAAAATCTTTCCTAACGTCTCACCAATCTGTGATAAATGTATATGTCAAGAAGCTACCATAGCACATTCTTTTGTTTTTTGTACAAAAATCCAAAAATTCTGGTTTGAAATATTTGATATTTTTTCAAAATTAATCAAAATAAAACTGGTACCAAAACCAGAATGGATTATTTTTGGAATATCGGAAGGTATTCCTGAATTAAACGTGTATCAGAAGAATTTACTCAATTATGGGCTAATAATGGGAAAAAAGCTTATACTTAAATTCTGGAAAAATGCGCCCACACCAACAATAAAAATGTGGACATCAAATATGTTGGAAACATTACATCTGGAAGAGATGAGATTCCTCCTAGTAGGCAAAGTAGATCAATTTCAAAAGACGTGGTCTACGTTTTTGGACCTATTACAAGCATGAGGTGCAATAGTAATTTAGAAAAACAAATAAATAAATAAAAGGTATCTGGACCTGGTAATGGGAGGTAAAATAAAAATAGACTTGGTTGGTAGTTCCTTCTCTATGAAGTATGGTATAAGAGTTATAATAGAGCGATTGTTCCTTCTTTCTTTCTTTTTTTTTTTCTAGGGTCTATTTTCTAACTTTACTTCCTTCTCTAACCTCTTTTCTAAGGGGCTTTCTTTTCCCAACACTCTTTTGCACTTCACAACCTTTGCGCACTTTCTTCACTTTTCTTACTTCTTTCTTTTTCTTTCTTAAAGTTTAAAAAAAGTGAAGCGGTACAAAAAATGTATTAATATATACGTGTTGTACATTACTGTAATCTACCGTACTTCTAAAAAATAAAAAAATAAAAAAAAAAATAAAAAAAAAGAAACTCAGTGGGTGAGGCAGCATCTATGGAGAGAAGGAATAGGCGACGTTTCGGGTCGAGACCCTTCTTCAGACCCTAACATTGTGGTAGGTTACTTGGAAAATATTAGAGAACCATGTTATTCGTTGATAGAAATAAAAGGATTTACCTGTAGAAAGGAGATGAGGAGGAATTTCTTTCATCAGAGGATGGTGAATCTGTGGAATTTGTGCCACAGATGGCTGTGGAGGCTGTCATTGGGTAGTTTTAAAGAGGAGATTGACAGATTCTTGATTAGTAGGGGCGTCAAAGGTTATGGGAAGAAGGCAGGAGAATGGGGTTGAGAGGGAAAGATAGATCAGCCATGATTGAATCGCGGAGTAGACTCAGTGGGCCGAATGGCTTATGAATTTATAAAATGTTTTCTCCTTTTTGCTGGTGAGAATATTCTTGGTTTTGCCGTATGGCAGGTTACCACTTCTTTGTTATGTGATGGGGATGGAATTGATTGAGATTTCACTGACAAATTCCTTGTGATGGAATCTCTGCATGTTAATGCACGGTTGCAAGACCATTGCTCCTTTTGTTCAGAACGGTCCTGTTGCATTTTTAGGTGCATGTCTTTCAGCCTATTAACTGAACCAATTTTAAGTTGTAAAATTAAGCGTTGTTTGTGAATACAAGGTGATCTGGTTTTGGTGTCCCATTTAAAAAAAAAAAAAAAAACTCCTCTTTAAAGATGTTGATTGTAAACCATATGAGAAATAGCTGGTTCCTTATTTTATTCCCTGTGGACTGTAAACATTAGATTTGCATTCCATTAGTATGAACCATGCTGCCAGTTGGTAAACTCTCAGTTGGTTAATATCCAGCAACTATGATAATCATCGCCTTTATGAATATGAAATATTTCATTTACACAATGTGCTTCAATTTATTTTGGCTACTGTTTAGATGTTTTTCTTAATGAGTATGCAGAGGTGCCAAAGAGTTATCCTGGGACCATTACCGATATTTGTCATTGCCGATAACATCATGGTTATGGATTCTGAGTTTTTTTGTTATCAAATGCTCTTTGTGGGATCATGTTATGCGCAAATTGACTACCATGTTTCCTGAATTACTTCATCAATTTAAAGGGCTTTAGGAAGGCCTGAGGCCAAGAAAGGAACTGTGTAAACATAAAATTGTTTTAATTATTATTCCATAAGATATGGATATTGTTACTCTATCAGCATCCCATCCCTGTTTACCCTTGTGAGGGCTGTTGTGAGCTGTCCCCATGAGTGGTTCAGTACTCCCACAGTATGGGCGACTCCTGCATTCATGCCTTTCTTGTTACGTAAATTTGCCCTTTGCAGACTTCACAAACCACAACCCTAAAATTTTGAGATTCAAAATAAAATTCACACAGAATTTATGTATGGGTGTGTGGGGGTGGGGGAAGAATAATTTCACAATTTTTTTTCCAACTTGCATTTTTGTCGCATCAGCCGATGAGGCGGCTGTGCACTGTGGACAATTGTGATCCCGACTGTTTTCTTGAAAAGTTCCAAGATCTTAATCCAGCCATTTCAAAAGAATCATAATTAGATTTCCTAGTCCGGATGATAGATGACTTGGTTGGGAACATGGAGGGAGTATTCTCAGGCAGTTCCTTCTGGTGAAGGATGACTTGCTTCCACTCCATTTGGGGGGAGATTGCTGTTACTTTAACACAAGATGCATTTTAACACTTTTATTTTTACAGTAAGCCACTGTACATCTATTATAAAAGTACTTTTGTTCTATCTCTTCAGAACTCTTTTAGCTAATCAATTACTCATTCTTCTACTTCTGGAAGTCAAAGTAATAATGTCAAGACAATGCAACAGTTCAAATCCAGCTGTTAATAAGCGATAGTTAGTTTCTCATTGCAATCAGTAGGCCACCCTCGGTTATGACTGACCATGGGTGATGCATCCTCTGCAGGTGATGTGTAGTCGATGTCATATGGGCGATGTCATATGGAGGACAGGCTGTTGCCCATGCAGCACGTCCCCCCCCTCTCCACGTCGCTGATCGATCCAAAGGAACAGCAGGGCCGTTACATTTTAGCACCAGCGCCATCGCAGGAGCTGCCAGAGCGAGGTTGTAGACAACGACGAACTGCCTTAGGGTCTCCGACGCCGGAATTTCTTGAGGTTTACTCCTGGAGCCTTTTCCATGACTGGATATGGCCACAATGCAGTTGAGGTTTTAAATCAGAGTTTTCCCTCTCCCAGATGGACTGCCTTCCCAGGCTGACGAGCCCCATCTGCCCGAGACATGTGGGGGCGGGAACGTCTACCTTCCCGTGCAGGTCTATAGCACCTGCCCACTGCCCAAATTGCAATAGAAACACACTAACTGTATTGTGACCTTGCACAACTTCTATGGACAATATCCTAGAAACTCAGGATCAGCAATTTCATCCAGTTCATAGCCGAACTACATAGTCCAGAATCGTCAAATCTATCATCACTGTTGATTTAGCCGAGTGTGGGCAAGGTAATTGGATACTGCTCAATCAGTATCTGTGTCCCAGAGTAGAGGAAGGGAAATCAAACAAAACTGAGATAACAGTACTCTGGATTGCACATGCAAACTTCATCCGAGGATAAGATTAGCTTTGCATGCAATGCTGCCAAAAGTAAAAAGACCTACTGATATTTGCAGTTCAAGCAAACACTTGCATAGCTCCCACTGGACCATGCAACATAACTATTGCTGCTCTTGGAGAATGAACTGGTGTGCAAAGGAGAAAAAAGTTCACTGCAATGAGTAATCCGTGTGCTACAACATTTTTATTTGTTGCTAATTGAATTTACTCTAGCTGGCAGTTGAACTTGAGACAAAACAACAAGGATCTTGACTAGTGCTGTGATTCTTCATATAATTTGTGTAATTTCTAAACTGGCTGCAAAATTAATCCAGAAACCAAAATTTATTTTCAGCAAGTGACCTCACCTACTGCTATAGTCGTTTAAAAAAAAAAAATCTGTTTCCTTATACAAACAGTCCATTGGGAAATTATGTGGTCATTCTGGAGGAGAATTCTGAAATAACTCAAAAGATTTTGTATCTTAATATGGTACATTTAATGTGGACTAAATTGTTGGTGTCCCCAAACTTATACCAAAGGCAAATCATTTTAGTCAAGACTTACCTGTGTGTTTGAAAGAAATATGTAGGAAGTAACTGCAGATGCTGGTTTACACCGAAGATAGACATAAAAAAAATCTGGAGTAACTCAGCGGGTCAGGCAGCATCTCTGGATAGAAGGAAAGGGTGATGATGAAGGGTCTCAACCCAAAATGTCACCCTTTCTCTCTATCCAGAGATACTGCCTGTCCTGCTGAGTTACTCCACCTTTTGGTGTCTATTTAAATAAATAGTTCAATAAATTCAGTTTTATTTTCAATTGCTCAACTATCAATAATTTGACAAGTTTACTGAAAGTAAAATGGAAGGATAGAACCATGAAATATGCTGCTGCCGCTCTCATGTGTCATTGGGATAATATTTAATTGGCCCCATGCTAATTGGCATTGACCGCAATGTATAATTACCATTTGTAATGAATTATCCAACCAGAGCAAGCAGAAAAGTTCTGCAACTCCAGCTGAATGGATCTGCACAGATGTGTTCTCGTTTCAAAACGTCTGCAGTAGCTCAAGCCAATTTCTATTTTCTTGTGATTGCAGCTTTTCAGTAACTTATTATTTATCAAATTAGCCAACGTGGCTCATGATGTAAATCGAATGGTTTTGTTGCTGAAATGTAAGCCGACGACAAAAATAAAGCAAGAAAATTGATATGACCAATTGCAACCCATAAAGCATATTGAACGGTGAAAATTGCAATCACAACTTGAATACCTTTTGAAAGTGTGTTATGGCCACAGAAGGAAATTTGTTCAAACAAAATTTGTTCAAACTGTTTTAGCCACCATAGCAAATTATGCTTTCTGTAATATGCTCTAATTCTGAGTTGGGTTTGGTATTTATTGCCAGCTAAAAATGTACTGCATTTTATTTAGCCGCAATGGGCTATATTAGGCAGCAGCAGTACAGAGATCCATTTGTTCAACTTAATCTTAAATAAATGGCCATAATTATGTTAGTGCACTAATTTAAATTCAGTTATCGGAATCAACTCACCCTTTTATTTGGTTTATAGTATTCACCTGGTTTTAGAATGGTTATTAGCACATTTCTTAAAATGTATTGACATAGAATATAATTTAACCAAATCCATGGGACACCATTTTCACAGTTATTATTATTTTTCAGCTTTAGTCTGTAATTGCAGCAAATTAAGTTCAGCTCATAAACACAAACTGAAAAAATAGCTAATGTTGTAATGAATATTATCCAACCAGTGGCACTCTGATTAAAGTTATAGTTTGCTGCCGTGCTTTGTTTTATAAAACAAAAAGAAGATGTTTGTTTATCATGCATACTTCAAATAATAATGTCGTTCAGCATGCATGTTTTCCAGTAACTGTATATAATCAATATGAAAATATTTGATATTGTAGTTTAATTTTGCGCCTTTGAAAGCAATCATTTTATTTCACTTACAATCAGAAGATAATATTGCAGTTTATTCCTTTCTGATATCCTGAAAACATGCATGTTTTAACCATACCTAAGTGATGACAATGTTTGCTCATGAAGCAAATTGAGGCAAATTTGAGCTAAAAAATGACCATTGGAAGGTGTTCAACCTCCAGCATCTACACTGCAGAACTAAAGTACGGCAAATCTCAGCAGTCAAGCAGCAGTGTCCAGATGATGTATGTGCTGGAAGGATGATCTCCAAGCCATCATTGACATTCTCTGAAGCATACAAGAGGATTGGTTTTGCATTAAAGATCTGCAAGAGTAAGGTCCTCTTCCAACCTCTCCACACTGTACAACATCCAACAGTACAGATTCACATTTACAGGACCACATTTTCCAGGGTGAACAGTGCCCTCCATAATTTTTGGGACAAAGACCATTCATTTATTTATTTGCCTCTGTACTCCATAATTTGGGATTTGTAATTGAAAAAAATCACACGACAACCCATAAAAATTGCCCTTAGGGGCAAGTCAACCTTGACCCAAAAAAACTTTGGGTCTTGAGTTTGATAATTAACAATCCAAGGCATCGAATCAGCAAGGGAGGCGTGTGACATAGATAATCCTATGTTGATATCCAAAGTAATATTTATGCCAAGTAAAAATATAACATGAAAATGTAGAATTCTGAACTGAACAAGTTAATATTGTACAATAGTTGATGGAGCTAATTTATTGTGATGCATGTGTTTGTTATTACATTGACTTGTTGACTAATATAAGACATCTGGCATTGCATTCAGATGTACTGACGGTCAAAAGTTTAAAAAAATAAATTGGCTTAAGCAGTAAGCTAGTTAACTTGAATCTGTAAACTTCTTCTTGGCATGCCTGTCACAAACAATGTCTTTAACTATTACATCACAAGATAAAGCGTTCCAATGTTCACAATTTTTTAAAACTAAATCACTACTGAAAGTTCATTAGTTGGCACATTTTATATAAATAACACATATACACTTACCTCTTTAGTGTATATGTATGTATATATTTGTGCATACAAAAAAAGCACAGGAATCAGCCAATAGCAAACTCCATTTTGATTACATGTTGTTGACGAGATTTTGGGGTCAGCGTGAGATGATGCTCCATGCTGACTGCAAAGAAAAGCTGCCTGCATGTCCAGCCGGCAAATGTCCAGCCGACCCACTAACCTGTTGCCAATTCATGACAATATGTGGCATCATGTAATCATGAGGTAGACAAAAGTGCTGGAGAAACTCAGCGGGTGCAGCAGCATCTATGGAGCGAAGGAAATTCCTTCGCTCCATAGATGCTGCCGCACCGGCTGAGTTTCTCCAGCACTTTTGTCTACCTTCGATTATCCAGCATCTGCAGTTCCTTCTTAAACATGTAATCATGAGGGGTGGGTGAAGCTGAATGGGGGGTGGCACAGCTGTTTAACAGGTTGAAGCCTGATCTCTGCAGTTTGTAAGTTTGACCTGTGACCACAGAGTTCCCTCAGGTGCTCCAGTTTCCTCCCACATCTCGAATCCGGACAATTAATTAGCCAATGTAATTTTCCCCTGGTATCATAAGAACATAAGTGATAGGAGTAGAATTATGTGCATCAAGTCTACTCCACCATTCAATCATGGCTGATCTATCTCTCCTTCCTAAACCCATTCTCCTGCCTTCTCCCCATAACCTCTGACACATGTACTAATCAAGAATCTATCTATTTCTGCGTTAAATATATCCACTGACTTTACCTCCACAGCCATCTGTGGCAAAGAGATGCAGATGATTTATTTTTTCTTGAGTTGTGAGGGGGAAAAGGGAGAGAGTTGTGGTAATTATATGACAATAAATGGAATTGGTGTACAATTAAAGTAAATTGGGTACCTGGTGGTCAGTGCAGACTCAATGGGATGAAAGGCCTGTTTCTGTGTTGTATGCCTAGCTGTATTGAGGATTTTTTATTAACTCAGGTTTTTAACTGACTATTAAATATTTTATGGGAACAAACGTTTGGGACATTTATGATGTTAGAGTAGGAATTTAAAAAAAAAAAAACAGATGTAATAACAAGGCTCTGCAGTTGTTGGTTCACCAAAGAAAGAGACAAACTGCTGGAGTAACTCAGCGGGTCAAGCAGCATCTCTGGAGAACATGGATATGAGATGTTTTGGATCAGGACCCTTCCTCAGTATGGTGAAAATATCACCAATCACCAAGTTCAGATAAAAGGTCTTCAGCGTGAAATATCAACACTTTTTCTCTTTCCACACCTGTTGCTTGACCTGCTGAATATTTCCAGTATTTTCTGTTTTAATTTCAGATTTCCAACAGTAGGTTTGTTTGAGAACATGTTCTCAAACAAACCTGCTGTTGGAAATCTGAAATTAAAACAGAAAATACTGGAAATATTCAGCAGGTCAAGCAACAGGTGTGGAAAGAGAAAAAGTGTTGATATTTCACGCTGAAGACCTTTTATCTGAACTTGTTGCCAAAGGAGAGGAGAGGCCAAAGGAAATATCTCCAAGATGAGGGCAGGGTTGCCAAGATGACCCTGTTGTTTACAGAATTGCCCTGTTAACAGTTTAATGAAGCAACTGGAGAAACAAGTGAACATAATATTGTCGTTGAAGGGAAATGCTGGAAATGGAATTCTGTTAGGGAGGGAAAATCTGATTTCTAGATGGATTACCTTTAGGATAACTCGCTGCTTGTTTGTATCAGAAAGCTCTGATGCTCCTTTGCAGAGACGTGGGAGATATGTCCCATTGATTCTAATGTATGTGAAGAGATGTGAGAAACTCACACAGGAATCCATTGATAAAAAGGCATCTTAATGATATTAAATTTAAAATAGAATTTGAAGGCTTGTTAATTAAGAATATGTTTTGAAGTATTTGTGTTTTAGTATATTTCGGGCCTGATGAATTTGGAAAACATGTGGCAATTCCTCAAAGCATTTAAATGTTTTTAAAGCCTTCAATATCAGTTTCTGATAAACCTGCAAAAGTAACAGCTGGAATTCAAACTTATTTCCCTCATTTGTTGATCTTGGCTGACTTGAGGTGCCATCCTCTAGCCCAAGTGTCAAGCAGGTTCCTGCAATGAAGATTCTTCCCACTGTTCTACTGAACTAGTCATCGGAGATATGATGATTATATATATTTTTTTAAACATACTGATGATGGAAGGTAGACACAAAAAGCTGGAGTAACTCAGCGGGACAGGCAGCATCTCTGGAGAGAAGGAATGGGTGACGTTTCGGGTCAAGACCCTTCTTCAGACTGGTTAGGGATGAAGTCTGAAGAAGGGTCTTGACCCGAAACGTCACCCATTCCTTCTCTCCAGAGATGCTGCCTGTCCCGCTGAGTTACTCCAGCTTTTTGTGTCTATGGTTTAAATCGGCATCTGCAGTTCCTTCTTACACATACAGATAATGGAGGTGGGATGTTTGTGAAAAGTATCAGAGCTGTCAGATCACCTCCATTGGAAAGGAGGAGGCCTTAGAATGTCTGGTCCAAAAATATCTGTCAATTTCTGGTCCAAAAACAGAAAATGCTGGAAAAATTCAGCAAATCAGACATCTTCTCTGGGTCAAAGTTTGGGGCTATGGTCCTTAGTCAGGATATCTAGTCCAGGAAAATTCCCTGGCTGGAGTAAATGATGGGTTGCCCAGCAGCAAGTGCCGTGTTGTTAACTTATTCTTGTGCCGCAAGGGAATGAAAGATTAGTTTAGTTTATTATTGTCACCTGTATCAGGGTACAATAGAAAGCTTTTGTTCGCATGCTATCCAGTCAAAGAAAAGACAACATGTGATTGCAATCAAAGTGTCCACAGTGCAGAGATAAAAGGTACAACATTTAGTGCAAGATAAAGTCAGGTTAAAGGTAGTTCAAAGGTCTCAAATTATGTAATTGGAAGGTCAAGACCACACTCTGATGAGAGAACAGTTCAGTTAACCATATAACCATTACAGCACGGAAACAGGCCATCTCGGCCCTTCAAGTCCGTGCCAAACACTTTTTTTTAACCTTTTTTCTTCTTACTTCCCCCTAGTCCCATCTACCTGCACTCAGACCATAACCCTTCATTCCTTTCCCGTCCATATACCCATCCAATCTATTTTTAAAGGATAAAATCGAACCTGCCTCCACCACTTCCACTGGAAGCTCATTCCACACAGCCACCACTCTCTGAGTAAAGAAGTTCCCCCTAATGTTACCCCTAAACGTCTGTCCCTTAATTCTCAAGTCATGTCCCCTTGTTTGAATCTTCCCTACTCTCAATGGGAAAAGCTTATCCTCGTCAACTCTGTCTAACCCGCTCATCATTTTAAAGACCTCTATCAAGTCCCCCCTTAACCTTCTGCGCTCCAAAGAATAAAGACCTAACTTGTTCAACCTTTCTCTGTAACAGTTGCTGAAACCCAGGCAACATTCTAGTAAATCTCCTCTGTACTCTCTCTATTTTGTTGACATCCTTCCTATAATTAGGCGACCAAAATTGTACTCCATACTCCAGAATTGGCCTCACCAATGCCTTGTACAATTTTAACATTACATCCCAACTTCTTTATTCAATGCTCTGATTTATAAAGGCCAGCACACCAAAAGCTTTCTTTACCACCCTATCTACATGAGATTCCACCTTCAGGGAACTATGCACAGTTATTCCTAGATCCCTCTGTTCAACTGCATTCCTCAATTCGCTACCATTTACCATGTACGTCCTATTTTGATTTGTCCTGCTGAGATGTGGCACCTCACATTTATCAGCATTAAACTCCATCTGCCATCTTTCAGCCCACTCTTCCAAATGGCTTAAATCTCTCTGTAGACTTTGAAAATCTACTTCATTATCCACAACACCACCTATCTTAGTATCATCTGCATACTTACTAATCCAATTTTCCACACCATCATCCAGATCATTGATGTACATGACAAACAACAGTGGACCCAACACAGTTTAATAACAGTTGGGAAGAAACTATCCCCGATTCTGGTTACACTGGTAGAGGCAAATGTAAACTCAGAGTTACAGTTAGATTAGCCACAATCCTATTGAAGGGCTTGAGGACCAAGTGTCCTGCTCGTTGTTCACATGTCCTTTAGCCAGCATTCTCTTCCTGTTGAGGCCTACTTATGTAATTGAGGCCCACATGTGTTCTTCATGCTTGTGTCATGGTTATGGGAGCAGTGATGATCGCGCAGACCTGGGAATGTAACAGCTCTGATCTATAATCTTGTTAAGAGAATGGTGTCCAATAAATTAATTTTATGTTCTGCACTATCCTCATTCAGTGTCAAATGCATTTTGTGATCAAGCATTACACTTTCATTGGATTATGATATGTGTATTTTTAAAAAACAACATGTTCAATCTTAATGGCCTCCATCTTTGCAGAATATTCCATGAACTGTATGTCACACTAATGTCAAGTTATTGTAGCTTTTTAAATTCTTATTCATTTAGATAATGTTAGAGTTAGATTTAGCTCTTAGGGCTAAGGGAATCAAGGGATATGGAACAAAAGCCAGAACGGGGTACTGATTTTGGATGATCAGCCATGATCATATTGAATGGCAGTGCTGGCACGAAGGGCCGAATGGCCTACTCCTGCACCTATTTTCTATGTTTCTAAGCTAATCCCATCAATCTTTTATTCTGTGTCATTTTATTTTGATAGCATTTAGAAAGAGATTTTTTGTATGTGAGGCCTGGGCTACAGAAGACACAGCTGTCAATGCTGAGATAAGATGGGGAGGAGGGAAAGAAATGGTTGAGTCCTATTCCGGTGTTTCAACCTCTTATCTATCATAAATACTCCTTCCAATATCAGTTTTATATGCTCTATCTCAATTTAACTGGGGTTGTGATGTTTTTGATACTCCTCCACTGCTGCATCCACTCCACTCCACATGGTAACACAGTTTTCCTTTTATTGGTAAACACATCTTTCCTTTTCAACAGCAGGCAGCCATTTTTATGCTTTTACTCTTTCAGTTGAATTTCAGCAACTGTTCTCTGTGGCTTTGCATGTCTAGTTAATTCTATATATCTTTGTCTAATCCTGGCTGAGAATTATAGGTCCAGTTTTCTAAATGTTGATAACAATGTCTGGGCTAAAAATGAGATCTGATATTTTAAGGAAAACCAGTGGCAGAGTTATGTTGTAGATTAAGTGATTAGTTTAGCATCGCAGGTCACTGGGCCAGTGGGCAGTGGCACTGGTCTTGTTCCAATCTGTTGGGGATTTTAAATAACAGATTTAAAAGATATTTGTGTAGGAAGGAACGGCAGATGCTGGTTTATACCGAAGATAGACACAGAATGATGGAGTAACACAGCAGGTCAGGCAGTATCTCTGGAGAAAAGGAATAGGTGACATTTCTGAAGAGGAGTCTCGCCCCGAAACATCACCTATTCCTTTTTTCTAGAGATGCTGCCTGACCCACTGAGTTACTCCAGCATTTTGTGTCTACCTTCTATTTTCAACATTGCTTTATTGCTTCCCACTAGTTCCAGGTGCTCCTTTTGAGAAAGGGAAGCAAGATACTTCTCTCTGGTGGCAAGATGACTCTGAACTGGTGGGCCTGGTGTGCAAGATTAGGACTGAGACAACACTGATGGGTCCTCTTATCCGATAACTGAGCCAAACAGTTGACTCAGGGGCAGGGTGTGGCAGCAGAGAGCAGATTCATTTTGTGATGTTTTGGATCATTGATCTGAAGACACAAGTTTGAATCCCACCATAGCCGGGATTAAAAAGCTAGATTCTGCAATAGTAGCAAGCAACCACTTGTTTCCAGTAGCAACCCATCAGGTTCATTGGATGTCCTCCAATGAAGGAAATCTGCCATCCTTAGCACTTTTGGGCAGTGTGTTTCTGGACAGAGTCTGAAGAAGGGTCTGGACCCGAAACGTCAACCATTCCTTCTATCCAGAGATGCTGCCTGTCCCACTAAGTTACTCCAGCTTTTGTGTCTATCTTCGTGTTACTCCAGACCCTGGTTGACTCTTAATTGCCCCTGAACCGAGGAATAAAATGGGGAAGAGCAACAAACACTAGTATGGTCAGCATTATCCAAAACTCGCAGTAATCCAAAGCACAATGCAGTATGAAAACGTATCTTACATGCTGTCCAAGATGCCCGTCCACGCATTTATTGTGCTTTTATTATTTGTTCACATCTGGAATGGTATTCTTTATCCCAGCTTCCTGTGACTCTACTTAATTCTAGATGATCAATAAGATAATATTGTAAGAACACTGCATGAATGCCTTAATGAAAACATTATCAATAGAACTGGTTCTCAACCCTTGGTGGGAACATTAACATCCTGTTTATAACAAGAGATTAATCATGCCTATATTTGCTTTGGTGAACCTACTTATAGAGTCATAGAGTGATACAGTATGGAAACAGGCCCTTCACCCCAACTTTCCCACACTGGCCAACATGTCCCAGTTACACTTGTCCCGTCTGCCTGCGCTTGGTCCATATTCCTCCAAACCTGTCTGATCCATGTACCTGTCTAACTGTTTCTTAAATAATGGATAGTCCCAGCCTCAACTACCTCCTCTGGCAGCTTGTTCTATACACCTACCACCCTTTGTGTGGAAAAAGCCACCCCTTGGATTTCTGTTAAATCTTTTCTACTTCACCTTGAACCTATGTCCTCTGGTCCTCGATTCCCCTACTCAGGGCAAGAGACTTTGTACAACTACCTGATCTATTCCTCTCATGATTTTGTACACTTCTATGTTACAAAATTTTGAGATTTAAAAAATAAAGTCTGCAATTTATCCCATCAGATAAAGCATAAAAAGAAGTTTAATTTGACACCTAATTCACTTTCATATCTTCAGTATTAAAAAAGTTATGGCCATTTTCATACTCGGAAATTAGCATCTTGTTCCCTATTGCTTTTCCATTGACTTAACACAAAAGCTGTGATCGAGGACAGTCAAAAGCCAATAACTTTCTTAAAAATTAAGAGAACTGAAATATTATAGATTGAAGCATTCTGAAACAAATATGAAACAATCTTACTTAGATGACATGAAATTAAAGCATATAATTAGTTAGTTACCTAATTGTAGCTAATTACAAAATTCAATTACTAGATCTAAACATCTATCAATTTCTTAAGAATAGATTAACATTTTTAAATAGCCTAAGTGTCCAAATAACATTCACACAAGAATTCACAATATAACATAATTTTTAAATCTCATTGTCATGGATTTACAGGCCAAATGGAAGGAATTGAATGTTTAATACCTGTAAATTAATGGGCATTTAAATCATCTTGCGAGTGAGGTTTTCTGGAACGCGATCATTTGGAACGTTGATTTGCGGTGAATTTAACCCCGTATCGGCATGAAAAGTTCTGCCGTTAGTTCGCGGAAAATAATCACCGTTTCGCATTAAAAAATATGAATTAAAGGCTTCTTAAGAAGCACTTTTATACATTAAAATAAACTACTTTCGTTTACCTGTCCCGTGTGTGAAATCCGTCCCCGTTGTCGGCGTTGACAGCTTTCGAAGCTGATTTTAAAATAACTCCAGCGCTGACATTGTCGAGTTAATAAAAATAAAAAATACACAAAAGCCCCGTAGGAAAGATTTTTCAGCAAACGTTTGTACTCCAACGAAATATAATACAGGACAAGGTAGGAGAAACCTGCGTTTTAACCCCGCCCCCCCACCCCCCCTTAAAGGCGCCAAAATCGCACACACGGCCAGTGGCAGAATTGCAGCGCCGCTGAAGGTAAGTATTGTAACATACCTACGAGTCTATAAGATTGCCCCTCATCCTCCTGCACTCCAAGGAATAGAGACCCAGCCCACTCAACCTCTCCCCATAGCTCACACTCTCTAGTCCTGGCAACATCCTCGTAATTCTTTTCTGAAGCCTCTCTAGCTTGACAATATCTTTCCTACAACTTATTAGGAATGCATAATTTTAAATGCATAATTTCTGAGTGCTCTTATTTAACTTTATCAAGCATCACAGAAGAGATGACTAAAATGAATTAAGATGTGCTTATTAACCTTTAAATCGGAGTAAATAGTTAGATTCAGCATTACTTGATTATTAAGGGTGTCGGCGGTTATGGGGAGAAGGTAGGAGAATGGGGTTGAGAGGGAAAGATAGAT
Source organism: Malacoraja senta (assembly GCA_038087875.1). Classification (NCBI taxonomy): domain Eukaryota; kingdom Metazoa; phylum Chordata; class Chondrichthyes; order Rajiformes; family Rajidae; genus Malacoraja; species Malacoraja senta. The sequence continues at coordinate 16,359,878 of CM075978.1, read as the reverse complement.
AGTCATGATTGACTATCCTTTCCTTCTCTTCAATTCCTACCATTCCTTCCTACACAGTCATGATTGAATGGCGGAATAGAGTTGATGGGCCGGATGACCTAATTCTCCTCCTATAACTTATGGACATTTGTTTCATTCTTGTGTATGATTGCACTCAATGACACGCTGAACAAGCGTTTCACTGTTATCTCTCATGAGGAAGAAGAAAAATATTGCCAGGAAAGTTGAAAAAAATATTGGTAACAACAATTATTTGCATAGTTCATTTATCATTGGTAAATGCAATCAGTTGCTTTGTAGGAGTGTTGTTGAAGAAAAAGGAGTGATTGTGGCATGACCAGTAGTTACGGAGTGATTAAATTCAGAGATGTTTGAGAGTCTGGAATTAAAGGAGTGCAGAAACTTCAGAGGGGTGTTATAAAACTGGAGGAACATATGAAGAAAGGGAGTGACATGCCAATTAAGGTATTTGAAAACATAGCTAAAAGATTCTGTTGCAGTTAAGTGATGTCTCAAATTAGTTAATCAAACTTCTTGCATTTCTACATAAATTGCAAATAATTCCACTGTGTGCCATTTATGGAGGCTGTGTTAATAGATGTGCCTGCCTGTGTTATCCATTCATAAAGTAAGTAATTTTTGGTAATTTTTGAGATTTGTCTGATTCTGTACATTGCATAGTATTTTAATTGAACATGCTGTGATTCTGCTTTCAAGTAAGACTACCATCTGCTTTAACATAACAAATTTCTATGCCTTTGGGTTCCTTTTCAGATAGTATTACTGGGCATCAGCTTTCTCAGCCAGCAAATTTTTTTTTCGTTAAGTTGTGATATTTTTCTTTTTGAAAAATGTTAAACGTATAAATTGCAGACGTAGCGGACCTATTTAAAAAAAAATAAACTTTAAGTTTGAACATATTTGAATGTTTTAAGTACTCTTTATGTATTTATTTTTCAGAAAACTGGAAAATGTAGATGGAAAACTAGTTTGCTTTAAATAAGAACTGCGTCAGTTAGCCGATCACTCATGTTAAAAATAAATTCCATTTACAGAAATGTTTATGCTCTAGTAATAAATATTTCCCAGTTTCAAAGCTAGTAACTTCACATTTCCATGATTTATGTTCCAAGTTATTACTTGCTATCCATGGGGGAAATAATCCTGTGAATAGCAACTAACTTGATACTTTTATCTTGCAGTAACCATCACCGTTGGAGGAAAGCAGCATTTGCTTGGTCTATATGATACTGCTGGACAGGTAATGGGAAAGCTGAACTCATATTTTACTCTGTGTTGGGATTCTTCCATTTGTATATGTTTTTTTATTTATTAGATTCGTCAAGGTGATGTGGTAAATCCAGTTCTATAGTTTAGTTTCGATATAGAGCACAGAAACAGGCCCTTTGGCCCACTGAGTCCAGTGGTCCCCGTGCATTAACACTATCCTACAAACTAGGAACAATTTACCATTTACAGAAGCCAAATTAACCTACTGACCGGCAAGTCTTTGGAGTGTGGGAGGAAACCGGAGCACCCGTGGAAAACCCACGCGGCCACGGGGAGAACGTACTATCTCCGTACAGACAGCACCCATAATCAGGATCAAACCTGGGTCGCTGGTACTGTAAGGAAGCAACTCTACCGCTGCACCATTGTGGTGCCCTGTAATGAAAATGGCATCATTTAAATGGATGAAAACCACTTAGTAAAGGAAACTGTTTATTACTACTCATTCCATCAACACGTTTCATAATTTTAAGTACTTCTGCTAGGTCTCCAATTACCTTCTATGGTGTCAAACAAAGAGAGATAGGGACAGAAAAAGAATACAGAAATGATATATCCCCCCCCTTCTTAATTTCCACACTTTTACTATCTTGCTTTCTCACTCGATCTCTCTGTCTCCCGCTCCTGGTCTCTCTCCATGGCAGTTTGAAATGTTCTGTCTGGAATTGTGCACCATAGTACTTAAGCTGAAACTTAGCCAATAATTTTGTGAAGACCGATACAATGTACTCAATGAGTATCTCATTCATAGACTGTTATTCCAGAAGGCCTCCTTTCATCTTTCTAATTGATTACATTATATTTTCTATCTTATGTTTGCCACTGATATTTTTTCAAAGTCTCTGTTTCCCTTTTTTGTGTTTTAATTTCCCCTGTACTTTTCAGGTTTTCAAATCAATTTTGCACCAGGCATTTGTTTAAGATTTCTTTTCCTGTTTTGTTTTATTTTATTTTCTTGATCGTCCAGTAAAATATGGTCTTGAGTAAAAGACAAAGTGCTGGAAGGCCAGGCAGTGCCTGTGGAGGAGATGATCAGGCTATGTTTGGTCTTGGATGTTTTATGCAATATGTTGGTCTGTACCTGGACCATCTGTGTCTCTGAAGCGTGCTATTAATTCTGTGAGCTGCTGTGTTTGCGCTTATGACTATCACTATGGGACAAGAACACCCAGAGAGTTGTGAATCTGTGGAATCATCCAGAGAGTTGTGAATCTGTGGAATTCTCTGCCACGGAAGGCAGTGGAGGCCGAGTCACTGGATGTATTCAAGAGAGAGTCTACTCACTGCGGACTACTCACCATCGTGGAGCTGGCCGAGTTCGGAGCGTGGAGAGCTGTGGTGGCGCGCGGCTGTGACCCGACCCCGGAACTTCGGAGGCTCCAGCCGCGGGTCTGGTGGACGGAGACATCGGGAGTTCGCGGGTCCCTGGTGGGAGACGGCTTTTCGGGGCTTCCGCAACGGCAACTTCTCCCGCCCGAGTTGCGGGGTTGAAGATGACCTGGAGTTGGGTCTAACATCGCCCGGCGCGGCTTTAATGGCTGCGGGACTTGCTAGCGCTACCGGGGGCTCCAACATCAAGACCCGGGGCGCGGCCTTGCATCGCCCGGCGTGGCTTAAATGGCTGCGGGACTTATTTTCCATCGCCCGCCGGGGGCTCTGACTCTGACATCGGGAGGAGAATGGGGAGTGCAGGGGAGAGATAAGACTTTGCCTTCCATCACAGCGAGGAGGAGATTCGCTGTGATGGATGTTTGTGTAAATTGTGTTGTGTCTTGGTTCTTTTTACTTGTTTGTATGATTGCAGAAACCATTTGAGGTTCAAATGACAATAAATGGTATTGTATTGTATTGAGAGTTAGATATAGCTCTTAGGGATAACGGAATCAAGGGATATGGGGAGAAAGCAGGAACGGGGTATTTATTTTGGATGATTAGCCATGATCATATTGAATGGTAGTTCTGGCTTGAAGGTCTAAATGGCCTACTTCTGCACCTATTTTCTATGTTTCTATTTATGGATACCCAATGAGCAAGAGAAGCCAATATATGGCAAAAATACTTTGCAGTGGTGTGTTGCATTGTTTGAGTGTTAGTGAATAATATGATACAATCATGTGTTTCAAAGACGTCTCCATTTCCACCATGTCCAACCCCTTTTGTGTTCTCTCATTGTTCAGTGATGCATTAATATCATGAGCGGCGAACCTTTCCTTGCTCTGACCTGTACCCTGTCCTCTTGTCCTGCTAAGTGTGGACATAGTGCTGGGACATAAAAGTTGGAAGAGGCCACAGAAGAGTGGCAGGCAAATGGCTAATGCTTCCTAGTGTGAATAAATGGAATGTGTGCCTTTCAATTCAATAGGTGGTAAGCTGGTCAATTTGGAATATGAATCACAGTTTGTGTGACACTGCACTTTTAATTTGAAGAGGTTTTAATGACATGCTCTGCTCTGGTAATGCAATCCAAAACAAAACGTGCTGGGAACACTGGGCAGTCTGGTCAGCATCTATGCAAAGCGAAACAGTTATTGTTTTAGATTGGAGAACCAGGAGTTCTCCACTTTATCCAGATTGTATTTAAATGACTATCTGTCAGAGCCACCCTAAATTGTTCACTCTGGATTTTTTGAAATAGTGACTTAATTTATTTGGTTGGGGAAGAAGTTTGACTTAGTGGCAAGTTATCTCACCAAAGCTCTCCAATTTATGAGCGAACGTTATATGGAATTGAAATTTGCTCTACACGTGAACTTTAATGTTTATAAAGTTTAGAGATTCTTGGAGTATTTGGTTGTATAAGCATAATGATTTGGCAGCAGAGTTTTGGCTGCCTTTCAAACTAGACCTTTTAATCTTAAAAGCTCATAATTTTTTAGAAAATCTGTAGATTTTTATGCTGCGCCCATGGACATGTGACCTTTTGCTTGCAGCATAACAGTAAATACAAGAGCAGCTGTTGTAATCTGGAAAACTTCTGTCAAATGGTTCAGTTCGCCAGCAAGACACCATTCAATCTCTTTAGTTTGTCCTCTACCCAGTAGATGGAGTGTCCAAATTATCACAGTATTATTCTTTGTGTGTTACCAATTGATTTGGTACCTATTCGCATGCAGACGTACCTCCTGTAGATTGATAATAGCATACTTATTTTCAATAGTCCATATTAGGTAAGTAACTTGCAAGATGATTTGAAAAATACTATGATGATTCACTTTTTCATTAAAGGGCAAACTATAAAACAATTAATTTACAATGATACAGAACCCCCAAATAAAAACTGAAAATCCAACATTTACTTAGCAAGTCAGGCAGTGTAAAATGTAAATTTGGTGAATTTGATGTGAAGTCATCGATCTGAAAAATGAACTGTTTCTGCACAAATGCTTCCTAAATGTTGAATATTTCCAACTCTCGTTTTATTTGTAACTGCATCAATATCCATTTACAAGGTAAAATGGTATGGTGAATGATATTTATCAGTTTAATCGCCAGTGCAAAATTTTGCTTGTATTGTATGTTGTGACTGTTCTGAGAAAATAAAGACAATCTGAATGCACAAGCAATAGTTCACTGAGTGCATGTTATCATTGCAACTTAAGAACAACCTGAAAAAGCTGTTTATTTCCAGCGTGCCATTGCGTCTTGTTCGTAGATTGATTGTTACGAAATGTGACTGCCACAATAGAATGATGCCCATGACAACAATGCCTACAATGACAACACTGAATGCAGGTTTCCAACCACATGAACACATTCTGTGAAATTGGTAGGAAGGAACTGCTGATGCTGGTTTAAAACGAAGATAGACACAAAATGCTGGAGTAACTCAGCGGGACAGGCAGCATCTCTGGAGAGAAAGAATAGGTGACATTCCGGGTCCCACGAAACGTCACCCATTCCTTCTCTCCAGAGATGTTGCCTGTCCTGCTGAGTTACTCCAGCATTTGGTGTCCACATTCTGTGAAAGTGATTTGTTAAGTTATTGTTTTGCTGTTTCAATAATAGAAGAATTGCAAACTATATGTTGGAATTTATGGTTTTTAATTATTTCTCGCTATATTAATTTATTCCAGGAGGACTATAATCAGCTGCGACCTTTCTCCTATCCAAACACTGATGTGTTTTTGATCTGTTTCTCTGTGGTAAATCCAGCATCTTACCACAACGTTCAAGAGGAATGGGTGCCTGAGCTTAAAGCATGTATGCCACATGTGCCTTATGTATTGATTGGAACCCAGGTATGCTAATCCCATGGTAGCTGGCCACGAATGTGATTTATTTCATCCTAGCCTCTGTTTTCAGAAGAATATTGGTGTAACAAGGGAACTAATCAGAAAAATAACTCTGCTTTGGATATGACAAAGTTGGTAACAATACTGCTACACCGAATATCCAGTTGTTTACAAGCTATTCAGTGAAAACTTTACTTGTATGTACCTTGATAAGTACTAGAGAATATTGATAAATACTAGTGAAAAGTTAAGTTAAAATATTTAAAATTGAACGTGAAAACCTTAACGTGAACGTATTAAATATATTTTTAGATTGATCTAAGAGATGATCCCAAAACATTGGCCCGATTAATTCATATGAAGGAAAAACCTATCACATATGAACAAGGTGTGAAGCTCGCAAAAGAGGTAATTTTTTTTCTCACTTTAAGCAATTATACATCAAGCTGGTAAATACTTTCATGAGCAAGATGCATCTCATCTAGATACATTTTTGTCACAGTGACTATTCATAGTAAAGTTATTAAGTTGTGTATTGGCATTGGTGATGGAAGTTTCAAAACGATACAATAGAACTTTATTTATCCCAGGAGGGAAATTGATCTGCCAACAGTCATAAAATACAAGATACATGAAACATGAAATTAAAGTGACGAGTGGAAAGGATTGGGGATGTGCAAAGATTTGGGGATGGGGGTAGGGGAGGGGATGGGAGGGGAGGTGGAGGAGTTGTACAGTTTGATAGCCACAGTAGCAAATTACTAATTTGCTAGTAACTAGGTTTTTCCAGAATGGGCTCAGGCACAGCTCAGAACACTGGGCAGGGTTTCTGTCGGTTAGCATTCATATTTGTGTACATGCTTAAAGATGTCTTACTGTTTGTAATGAGAGAGAAATGCCAGCAATAACGTACTAAAACTTGTACGAGTAAACCACTGGGGTGATACAGTAGAGCAGTGGGTAGAGCTATGCCTCACAGCACTGGAGACCTGGGTTAGATCCTTGCCTTGGGTGCTGTCGTTTGCACGTTCTCCCTATTACGTAGGTTTCCTCCGGGTGCTCCCATTAATTAGGTTAATTAGCTTCCTAGTAAATTGTTCCTAGTGTGTAGGGAGTGGATATGAAAGTGGGATAACCTAAAACTAGTGTGAATGGGTGATTGTTGGTTGGCGTCGACTCTGTGGGCCAAAGAGCTTCTTTCCTTGGTGTACATCTAAACTAAACTAAATAATAGAGAATCAAATGCCATTTTCTCATAGAATCCTACTGCACAGAAGGAGACCATTCTGCCTGAAATATCTCTGTCAGCTCATTGAAAGAATCCTGCAACAATGTTTTTCCCATACCCAAATCTATTTCATTCAAAAAAACAATATTGTTGTTAACTAGAATACTAGTTTGATATCAGTTCAGATGCTAATTGAGACAAGTGCTGGTTGCAATATAATAACTATTTATGTACACTATGGTCTTACTCGTGGCAGAATGGTGTTGATCCACTTTATTAAGCAATCAAAGAATAATTTGCAGTGAATTAAATATTCAAATAAATTTTAACAGATGCTGTGAGTACTGTTTAAATTCAGAATAACAGCTGTTCTTCGCATGCTATCTAGGCAATGTACAATCCTTCTGCCTCAATTGACCATTAGAATTTCCAAATTATGACAGATAATTTCATCCCGAGTTAGCATTTAAGTGAAGGCAAGAATTATTATTAACTTATTAAACTTGGACAATATAATTGTCCATTTAAATCAAGCGCACATCAGCATTGGTGGTTAGAAATTTAGCCACTTGGATAATTTTTTTGAAAGTGGTAGATGTATGCCTCAACCAGCAACTTAGATTCTCTTTTACATGTTCCATACGTGCTCTCAATTTTACTACTGCTGCCAGCATAAATTTTGATGATAAATATATTTGATAGTAATCACTTTTTTCATGGATAAAGCTGCTGCTTTCACAGATTGAAATGTTTACTATTTGTTTTTAATAATGATAAACACTTTTTTTCAACTTGTTCTGCCAACTACAGTGCAACTGGACATTCAGATCAACTAGTATAGAATGTAGTAATCTGAGCAGTTTGGATATAGTTGTTTTTTTATTGCACCCTGGTTTGTAGAAATGGGAAGCCTGCGAACTTTGGTTCATATGCTTAAGTATTAAATATTAAAATATGTTTTCAGGACTTGTGATTTCATTGTAACATGTTCCACTTAAGCATTGATTAAAAATCATAAATTGGGTAAAGCAGTGAGCCAAAGAGGAATATCTAATTGGGTCTGCATTTGGGGGTAAAATAGCTTTTTAAAACTTGTAAATGTTTTTGTTTGCTCTTTCAGATTGGAGCACAGTGTTATTTGGAATGCTCTGCACTCACGCAAAAAGGCTTAAAAGTAGTTTTTGATGAAGCAATTTTGACAGTTTTCCACCCAAAAAAGAGGAAAAGAGGTTGTGCAAAATGCCGTGTGTGTTGTGCAATTATCTGACGGAGTACAAGAGGGCAAAATAACTTTTAATACAAGAAGGCAAGTTCTGGGTGACTAACAAGAACGAAGCTGATTGTACAAACAGACAGCATTTCACATGAAAGTTTTTGGGGAAAAGGAAAGCATTCATTTCCTTGTTCCTCGGTGTGATGAAGAGATGGAGAATGCGTCCAATAGGAACGGCTGCAATAGTGGACTAACAAAGTATCAAACCTCAACAGAAGCCATATTAGTTTACTGATAACTGTCATTCACTTTTCAAGTTGCCAGGGGTGTATCTTTTCTCAAGCCTGGCTGGAAAGTACTGAGCCATTGTTTTAAAAAAAAGAAGAACTATCTGCGTCATGGCAAAGATGTGACTAGGAAACCTGAGGAGCAGTGGACACAAAGGTGCTGTACAGAACGCATTGAAGCACTGCAGTGGAACCCCATTACTTTCAGCTAAGCTTTTCCGTGGCCTTATACAGCTTACTATAAGCACATACCGCAGTTTGAAGACCTCAGTAGTATTTGTTCATACAGTACTGCCTTCCTGAAGCCGGGTGAGCACTAATACAATTTGCAATAGCAATAGCCATCTGAACTCTAGCAGCATGCAGAGATCAATGAATAACTTAATAGTGTGTAAGCCATTATTTCAGAAACACAGCGATAAAGGCGATCTTCAATGTTTATTCAAAATACAGTAATACCAGCATGACATTTTGAATTTAAAACAATATATAAAACGAGGTTGTGTTACCCAGGGTTCTCTAATTTCATGACAAAGAACTAGACTTGAAGTAATCCTTGCTCTAAGCAACCCAAAATAGATGATTTTTTTTACAGCATCTGATGCTTTGCTTTGGGCCTGCGATAGTCTTATTTTAGCCAACTGATTGCAGAGATGTAGCTTAAGAATAGTGTCTCTGCTAAAATATCAAGTAGCACGTTAATGTTACCAAGGTTTATTTAAGTTTTTTTTAAATATACAGAGTAAGTATGCTTAAAAATTGTGTTTATGGTTTCTCGCAAGGAGCTGTAAATGCACGACACATTGGGTTGTGGAATGCTGTCCTGATTCCTTTACCGTGAAAATGTTGAACAGAGGAAATTGTCTCCTCACTGGAGGAATAATATATTTGAAAAGTGTGCCAATATTTCACTCCTGCATAAATGTTGGCTAAGAGTACAGAGACACATTAGTAGAAACCATTGCTTGCCCGTTCGTCTGTGGTTACACGTAGCATGTTGAAGCTATCAGATAAAAATAGGGAGGAAATAAATGACTTTAAATCCTTTTCCAACATTGGCATGCATTTTAAGAATCAATAAATTACTTTATTGATATAAATTATCTTCAGATACCCCTATGCTGTCCCTGCACTTGTGACTTCTCTTGCAGTTCAATAGACCATGAGAGGGTGACTTGGTTAGAACTTTCCCTCAGCATCTCCTTCCCATTGATCAAGCATCTGATCTGTATTATCTGTTCCAAAAATTCACTTGAAGTTTTCATTTCTTTAATGAACAGTGTTTTATATTTCACCATGCATTATTTTCTGCAGATCACTATAAAAGGTTTTCTTCAGTGGAGTAATACAGTAGAACAGAAAGTAGGCTACATCATTGATTTTTTTGAGCCAAACATTATTGGTTTAGGATAAATCAGATAGGAAGATTTTGATTATGGAGTTTAATTGGGACATTATTGCTAATATAGTTCAAAATGATATTCTATTTGATCAAATTATATCAGCCCAGTGAGTTTGGATTGTGGATTCTCTGAGTTAGACATGCTGCAGCAATATCTTGCTAGACCTTTCTATTGATTGTGTGTGAGGTGCTAATGGTGCTGGGAGGCAGCAGGGCATCTGTGGCCAGGGTGAACAGTGTGATCCTCACCAGTGTGACTTAAGAATTGAGAAAGAAATAGAAGGAAGATAGAGAAGGTGTAGAGTGAATTAGTGTTGACTAATTGTAGAAGTTCAAAAAGGGAGGGTAAAAAGTCTGGATTAACAGAAAAAAAGTGACAGCAAGTGACAGAAATGTATTTTATGTAAGTTTCAGGTCGGTCTCCTTTTTATATTGATCTACATTTGAATGCCATTTGGGTATAAATTGGCTGAGTTGATACTGCCCACGTTGTGATGCCATTTGCCATGACTATCAATCCTGTTAATTTTTCATGCTTTGTCGTATGGGTAGCTAAAGGCATTCTTCTTTATATAAAAAATACGCAGTAGCTGGTGATTTTAAGATGTAATTCGATGGAGCATTGATGGTCTGTAAACACACCAGACTAATTAAAAAATGCTTCCAAGTACTGGAATTTGAAGCATTTTAAATGTCTGATGTGCTTGCACACTATCAAGACTCATCGAAATACATCTGAATTGCTCCAGCATTTTGTGTTCGTACAATAATTTACTTTCCAATTCGCATTACAGTGTAAATCTTTGGCTGTTCTTTTGTAAACATTAAAGATGTTGGAATGAGCAATAGTCCTTAACGTCTAATCGAAATAAAATGATGCAATTTAGGGTTAATTATCATTCAAAGTAGTCTCAGGAATTATTGACAATTGTGTAGACACAAGAAACTGCAGATGCTGGAATCATGAGTAAAATACGAAGTGCTGGAGCTGAACTCAGTGGATCGGGCAACATATCTGGAGGAATGGATAGGTGACGTTTTGGGTCAGGGCAGATTTTTTTGTATGTGATCTTTACAGGGTAGTTAAACAGTCTTTGAAGTGGGCAGCACATTAACAGAGTCTTTGATGTCTATGACATGGCCAATGTAGGCAAGCATCCCATGGATTGGAAATTAAAAGCTACTCATGAATGGTATGGTTTGGAAATGAAATGTTACTCATGAATCAAACATTGAAAGTTTTAAGTGAAGGGAGTTTTGATAATTTAGGCTCAAATGAACATGTGTAGATCGCATTAGATTGTATGTAATCCAATAGCCCCTGTGTGAAGTAGGGTGATTCAATTTTTCCAGCTGCTGTTTCCAAGCTATAAGGAAGTGACATTCTAATGGGCTGCCCACTCTGCTTCCTTCCAACTGCTGAATTATTAAGACAGCTTTTCTACCCTCGCAATAACATTAACCCTTCCACAAACGTTAAATCTCCAGGTCTACCGTGATTCCACCTTGTACATCCTTCAGAGTTTTGCTAGCTTGCTGTGACCCAGAGGGCCAACTTCAAACTGTTGATTCTTGTTTCCATTTGATCACAGCACCGGAGGACCAAGCACAGGTTATTTGGTCCTTCACCAATCTTCTCTGACTTATTTTATCCTCCTCCTCTATGCCAGCAAATGCACGATTCCTTGTTCCCTCTCTGGCTTTAATTCCTGCTTCCCATCACTGAGCGAACTGTCAACATACCTCAACCTCAGAAACATCAAATAATGGATAGCGGTACTGACAAACCCACGGAAGTGGCTGGCCTGTGATAAAACATAATCATCAGCAAAGATCAAAATATTGGATTTCACAATATGTTGCATTAAATGGGAGTTACATTTTGGCTTGGCAGCATATTTGAGGTCATCACAATAGCACAAATGTGGGACATGTCTCTTTAAAATATTCTCATTGTAATTCGAGGTGGCACATTGTAGCAGAGGAAGAGTTACTGCCTTGCGCGCCGGAGACCCGGGTTGGATTCTGACTACAGATGCTGTCTGGACAGAGTTTGTGCATTCTCCCGTTTCCACGCTGAACCTCTAAATATCTCTTGAGCTGTAGAAATTGGTGTATTTGCAGGTGCCAGGCAGTCCTGGTGATGAGGGAAATGGAGAGGGTGGTGGAATTGGAGGAGAACGATTGAAGGATTAAATAACGGTTTAGTGTCATATTACCCCCTATGTTGTATGGGAGCCTGATTATATATACCCTGTGCCACAAAGACCACAACCATGACTCTCACCAAGACCACGCATTGCAACATAGACCACTGGGATGGGCAGACAGTGTGACCAAACAGTGGTCAAAATGGGAGTCTAGCAAGGACCCTTTAACTCATTCAGCATGGATACAAGCTCTTCAACCCAACAAATCTGTGCTGACCATCAACCTCGCCGTTACACTAATCCCACATTAATCCCATTTTTAAAATCTCCCCACATTCTCATCACCCTCCCGCATTCTGCCACTCATCTAAACAATAGAGAACCTGGATGAACAGGTGATCGCAGGTGTGAGCAACTTCCACACAGACAGTACCCGAGGTCAGTTCTGGCCCCAGGTCTCTGGCCCCTTGAAGCAGTGGCACTGCTAGCTATGCCACTGTGTCTCCCTTTTGCATGGATTATGACTGGCCGTGTGGTTTGCACCTTGTGTAATGTTAGTGAGCAGTGAAAGCAATAACCTTTTTGATCCAATTTCTGTCAGTAAAGCGGAACCACATGCTGCACAGAAATATGGTATCATAGTAGTATTTGCAGGGATTCCATCCATTGTCAAATAGTGACTGTTCAGCCCGTTAGTGCTCTACACTGTCGGTGAATCTCATAGATATGCTGCTGGTCTAGAAACTGGAATAGTATTTAACAAATCCAATGGTGACTGCTCTTCAGTCTTTCAGTACTTAGACAGTTATATGAGCCTATCTTCTTTTCTGATGGGTTTTTCACCTTCGACCTTTGGAGTGTATTTTTTTTAGTTGATAAACCAGTAACTTACTGCAGATAAATCATTAAGTTAATCAGATACCATAGTGAATTAAGATTGCTTCAATTCTAGATGTATACTGTAATTTCACTCAGGATATACAGTGTCCTCCATAATGTTTGGGGCAAAGACCAATCATTTATTTATTTGCCTCCGTACTCCATAATTTGAGATTGTAATAGAAAAAATCACATGTGGTTAAAGTGCACATTGTCAGATTTTAATAAAGGCTATTTTTATACATTTGGTTTCACCATGTAGAAATTACAGCAGTGTTTATACATAGTCCCCCCCCATTTCAGGGCACCATAATGTTTGGGACACTGCAGTGTCGTGTAAATGAAAGTAGTCATGTTTAATATTTTGTTGCATATCCTTTGCATGCAATTACTACTTGAAGTCTGCGATTCATGGACATCACCAGTTGCTCTGGTGTCTTCTCTGGTGATGCTCTGCCAGGCCTGTATTGCAGCCATCTATAGCTTATGCTTGCTTTGGGCGCTAGTCCTCTTCAGTTTTCTCTTCAGCATGTATAAGGCATGCTCAATTGAGTTCAGATCGGGAGATTGACTTGGCCAGTCAATAATTGACCATTTGTTAGCTTTGAAAAACTCCTTTCTTGCTTCAGCAGTATGTTTGGCATTGGTGTCTTGCTTTAAGAATGAACCGCCGGCCAATGAGTTTTGAGGCATTTGTTTGAACTTGAGCAGATAGAATGTGTCTATACACTTCAAAATTCATTATGCTACTACCATCAGTTGTACCATCAATGAAGATAAGTGAGCCAGTACCTTCAGCAGCCATACATGCCCAGGCCATAACTCTCCCACCACCGTGTTTCAAAGATGATGTGGTATGCTTTGGATCTTGGGCAGTTCCTTCTCTCCTCCATACTTTGTTCTTGCCAACACTCTGATATAAGTTAATAAGTCCGGAAGTGGCGGCGCCTAACGGCAGCGGCTCGACTGCAGTCCGTCTGTCTTTTTTTTATTTTTGTCTAGTTAAATGTAGTTGTTTGTGTTTTTTTATATTGTTTTTAACTGTGTATATGTGGGGGGCGGGGGGGGGGGGAAACTTTAAAAAATCTCTTCCCTGTATGGAGGACCCGACCTTTCTCTGTCGGGTCTCCATTGTCATTGGGGCCTAGCACCGTGGAGCGGCCTCCAACCGGAACGACCTGGGGCTCCAGTCGCGGAGCCTGCGGACTACTCACCATCGTGGAGCTGGCCGAGTTCGGGGCGTGGAAAGCTGCGGTGACGCGCGGCTGTGACCCGACCCCGGAGATTCGGAGACTCCAGCCGCCGGCCTGGTGGACGGTAACATCGGGAGCTCGCGGGTCCCTGGTGGGAGACCGCTTTTCGGGGCTTCCGCAACGGCAACTTCTCCCGCCCGAGTTGCGGGGTTGAAGATGACCTGGAGCTGGGTCTAACATCGCCCGGCACGGCTTTAATGGCCGCAGGACTTGCTAGCGCTACCGGGGGCTCCAACATCAAGACCCGGAGCGCGGCCTTGCATCGCCCGGCGCGGCTTTAATGGCCGCGGGACTTATTTTCCATCGCCCGCCGGGGGCTCTGACTCTGACATCGGGAGGAGAATGGGGAGTGCAGGGGAGAGATAAGACTTTGCCTTCCATCACAGCGAGGAGGAGATTCGCTTTGATGGATGTTTGTGTAAATTGTGTTGTGTCTTGGTTCTTTTTACTTGTTTGTATGACTGCAGAAACCAAATTTTGTTTGAACCTCATTTGAGGTTCAAATGACAATAAATGGTATTGTATTGTGTTGTATTGTATTGTAATATCCTTTTTCCAGAACTGTGGTTGCTCTTTTAAGTACTTCTTGGCAAACTGTAACCTGGCCATCCTATTTTTGCAGCTAACTAGTGGTTTGCATATTGCAGTTTTGCCTCTGTATTTCTGTTCAAGAAGTCTTCTGCGGACAGTGGTCATTGACAAATTCACACCTGACTCATGAAGAGTGTTTCTGATCTGTCGGACAGGTGTTTGGGGATTTTTCTGTATTATAGAGATAATTCTTCTGTCATTAGCTGTGGAGGTCTTCCTTGGCCTGCCATTCCCTTTGCGATTAGTAAGCTCACCAGTGCTCTCTTTCTTCTTAATGGTGTTCCAAACAGTTGATTTTGGTAAGCCTAAGATTTGGCTGATGTCTCTAACAGTTTTATTCTTGTTTCTCAGTCTCTTAATGGCTTCTTTGACTTTCATTGGCACAACTTTGGTCCTCATGTTGATAAGCAGCAATACAAGTTTCCAAAGGTGATGGAAAGACTGGAGGAAAGACTAGGTGCTGAGAGTCCTCTTATACCTGCATTAAACACACTTGAGCAATTACAAACACCTGGGAAGGCATGTGTCCCAAACATTATGGTGCCCTGAAATGAGGAGGAGGAGGAGGAGGAGGAGGAGGAGGGGAGGGCATGTATAAACACAGCTGTATTTTCTACATGGTGAAACCAAAATGTATAAAAATGCCCTTTAATACAATCTGACAATGTGCACTTTAACCACATGTGATTTTTTTCTATTACAATCTCAAATAATGGAGTACAGAGGCAAATATATAAATGATTGGTCTTTGTCCCAAACATTATGGAGGGCACTGTAAATTCAAAGCATTTATGGTATAGATGTTCTACAGAAATGCATATACAACTGACTGCTCTTTTGAAAAGCATACAAACTACTTCTGATATTCTGCGGTAGACAAAAATGCTGGAGAAACTCAGTGGGCGAGGCAGCATCTATGGAGCGAAGGAAATAGGCGATGTTTCGGGTCGAGACCCTTCTTCTGATATGCTGCTCTCTTTTTAAAAACTCAGTCTTTTAAAAGGCATTAACGTTACCCAGGCTTACTGCATGGTTTGTTAGCTGCTGCAGTTTGGAACTGGGACTGTGCTAATATGAAGGTGTTTTGGGGAGTTATCTCTTTTGCTGGGACTCCTTTGCTAGGATCTCTCCGTTACTCATATCATTTAAAAAATATAATTAACTCCTTAATTTAGCTTTAACAGTGAGTTGGAGGCATTTTCTTATGATGTCAATTCCCTCTTCATGTATTACCAATTATGTATTAATCCGTTAAACAAAAATCAAATGAACATGAATTTAACATTGATTATATCTTGATTTTTGATAAAATATAGTCAAACAATACTAATCTCTCATTAATTTTAACTGACGATATATAGTGTAATTCATGTTAACTTAATATAGTGCTTTACACATTTGAGTTATTTTCCCATTTCACTCCATTAGAGGACTGTCTGGAATCACAACACTATAAGTAATAAAGCGCACTACTGTGGATGCTAGATGTCTCAAAGATAAACTGATTTATTTTGGAGCTCAGCAGGTCAGACAATATCTGTGGAAGGAAAATACTTGTGAAAGGTCTTTGACATGAAGCTCGTAACCTGTTTTCTCTCTCCACATATGTTGCCAAACTGCTGAGTATTTCCAGTGTTTCTTGTATTCAAAACACCAAAAATATGAACTGCAGATTTGAAATTAATTTCTGAACAATGCACTTTGGGTGAAATTCATATTCATGTGGTTCAGCCTCACATCAGTATTCTTTGCAAGAATTGGGACAGTGTTTCGATTTCCTTGCAGACCTTAAACTATGAAAGCATCTGACTGCCATTTCTTCATAAATATTACTGATAAATTCTAGTTGGTTCAATGGAATTCGTTCTTCATCTAGATGATCAAATTGCTGATCCTCACAGCATTCTTTAAAATTTCCTAACAAAGTTCAGTGCTTGTTTTGTTACACACGTAATATATGCAGTAGTTGTGCTTGCAGAAATTGATCTGGTAAGAGAGTGCACTTGGTTTTAAAATGTTCATGACACCACAAGTTAAATATGCTTATTTTAGGAGTTAAATTAGTTAGAAATCAGGGTAAACAAAAGACACGCAGGCTTCAAAATATATCGGGTAACCTTTTTTCCACCTTGTACTTGGATGAATATTAGTTAAAATGCATTGTTAATATAATATCACGTTTGTGTGCTGTTATTAAATGTTGAGGCAAAATTGTATTGTTAATGAACCTTCACATATCTTTCAAGTTATTAAATGGGAATGTACCACTGACCTGACATCTAACCAAATGGCTCAACAATCGTACTGTATATTGCTAAGATCGAAATCACGTGGACTTTAATGACCACAATCAGTTTTCAGTCACAAAAATGAAGAGGATGCGCTTGAAGTTAAAATAAAATCATGTAAATGTTTTTTTTAATCAATTTCATAAACAAGCATCCTTGAAATCTTGAATGGTGTAAACAATGGGTAATAACTGAAGTTTAATTGGGTGAAATTCTGTGAATTGAGTTTCTGGAATGATCGATAACTTTGCTTACAGTATCCACTTACATCATGTTAGTGCCTTAATATTGTTTCCATATATTGGGTAAATGCAGGTATTAAAATTTCAAAAGCAGCAATATTTTAAAACCAATAGAAATACATAGTTTAATAGTATCGCAATAGAGAATACAACGTAATTAATCCCATATTTCAGTTTAATTTCTATGCAACAGATTCAAGTATTGCTGTATTAATGGCAATTGCTGTATATGTTTAATCTTTTGTTTAATTCAGTTTATTGTGCATTTTTTGATGAAGTAAAATTTTATTGGATACATCCGTCTTGCAATCTTTTTTGCTCAGCTTGCATATCATCCTTTGGCAAAAATGCAGAATTCTTGATAAGAATTTCCCCCCATTACAGCAAGCACATTATGGATAGTAAATTATTGATTTCAAAACCCATTACAAACATGTTTTCATTCCAGACATGAAAGGCTTTCAGGAGTTACTTTCAGCAGCTTTTTAATTCCCAGTAGAGTTTGCATTCAGCCAACTCAAATAGCAGCAAGGTGATGACCTAGGACTTAACATTCAAATATTGCATTCACTTACATGGCTAATTCGAAGTGCAGTACAGAGACTACCAGGTAGGTGTTTTAAGACCTAGCAGTAATCTTAGATACAAGTCTACCTTTGCCAATGTAATCTGAGTCTTGCATTTTTGTTTATTGCGCAATAATTTGTTGCTATGTTATTATGTAACTAATAATTGTATTATTATTGTGTGCGATTTTCATTAGTCATTCTCGCTTTGCATTACTTTTGGTTCCCACTAGCAATCATTGTGTTGGGACTTACTTTGTGTGGTGCAGGAGTCCCCTGGAGGACAGGTGGAGACTGCATGTTGAGTTACCTGCTACTGTGATTGCTGGTGATTAAAGTAAAGAAACCAACCAGCCTGATTATTACCCACAGCCCAAGGTGGCTGGAGTAAAGTCAAACCCAAAAACATAGGGTTTCACCAAGATAAATCTAGTCCACATAATCGAAAGCTTTATTACATCTTTTTATTATAAAGATTCTCCGTTCACAGCCAGAAATATCTCTAAATGTTTACAAGTATGCAAAAGAGCATTAAAAATAATAGCCTGTTGGCTGTGCAGTGCTTAGAATTGACTCTGCCATTGACTGAACATTCATATCATGTTCCAATCCTATCCCTAAATCCATTAATTCCATTGATTTAAAAAAGAAATCTCTCTTGATTTATTGCATGTAGCCCCATCATCTCCAAGTTACTGATTCAGTTTATATATTGCTGAGACACAAACAGTGATTCTTGGAGCACATCATTGATTATACTCTGAACATCATGAAAACCATCCATTTATTTCCCTTCCCAGTTTTGTCCATCAAGCAAAGCTAATGTGTAGCAACTTACTGAATGCCTTTAAAAATAAATCAGCAAACATACTTGGCAACTGCAGTCCTCTGGGGGTAAAAAAAACCCTCACAAGATTCACAACATTCTGCATGAAGAGATTTCTTCTCATCATTGTTCTAAATGACTAACCTTCACCCTGAAACTATGATTCCAACACTCTTCAAAGCAAATAGGTTTTCAGCATCTGATCTGACAAGTTTAAAACAAAATGTCGGCGCACGTGTTTCTGTTCTGTTCCAGCTGTCGAATATAACTGCTTGTGGCTGCAAAGTGCCTACACTCTGAACTAGGTAAGGAAACTGGGTGGCAGTTTTACTGTTAAGGAGCACGCTGGTGCCATCTGGTGAGGCATTCCGTGATCCGGAGCCTAATCAAACAGAAGGTGCATCATGAGGTGTTGGGCCAAAACATCACCTTCTGAAAAGGCCCGGACACCTTCCTCATTAAAAACCAGCTTATACAGCAGAAGGTGATGGAAGTTAGCCCTGTTTTGTGATTTTCTTTTTAAAGTTTTCTGTTACTCAGTCATACAGCGTGGAAACAAACCCCTTTCGGACCAACCTGCCCACACCGACCAACATGTCCCATCTACACTAGTCCCACCTGCCTGTTTTTGGCCAATATCCCTTTAAGCCTATCCTATCCATGTACCTGTCTAAATGTTGCGATAATAGCTGCCTCAACTATCTCCTTCCAGTAGGAAAGTAAACTATTTTAAGTAAACTTGAAAATTTCACGAAGCCTTCAGAAACTTGTCTGTTACGTTGTCAAGTAAACTTAATTCGATACTTCATGAACTGCACATACATTTTCAATCTGCTACTCTAAAAACTGGTATTTAATATTATGTTTAATAAATTGGCATGTTCATTCTGAATCGGTGTTGATCCTCCATTTAAAAATATAAACATAAAATAATGAAAATGCTCATCAAGTAGGGCAGCATATGTGAAGAGTGAAACAGCGTTCATGTGTAAATTAAAAAAAAACAATGTGCTGTAGGAATTCAGCAGACCAAGCAACATTTGTGGAGAGAAAAGGACAGATGATGGTTTGGATCGAGACACTTCTCTTCATTCCTTGGAGTCATCCTTATGGGCAGGTCAAATATCAGCAACTCAAAATACCAAGTAAGATGCTCTCTTTTTACAGGACCAAAACTAAAAAGGGGGGGGGGGGGGGGTGGTGCTGCCTAACAGCGTCAGAGATCCAGGTTCGATCCTGACCTCGGTGTGGAGTTTGCTGCCCTCCCTGTGGCCGCGTGGATTTCCTCCGGATGTTCTGGTTTCCTTCCACATCGTGAAGACATCTGGGTTTATGGGCTAATTGGCTTCTGTAAATTGCTCCCTTGTGTGTAGAGAGAGTGGATGGAAAAGTGGGATAACATAGAACTAGTCGGGATTGGTAATCAATGGTCAATGTGAACTTGTTGAGCCAAAGGGCCTGTTTCATGCTGTATCACTGAACTAAAACTAAATGAATGAACTCCAAGTTATTAGAAAAAAAGTCCAAGGAAACATACTAAATTAAACAATATTTTTTCCACTGCACTTTCCAATCCTCCAGTCACGAAAATCAACAAGCATACCAGAGGACACTTGTCCATTGTGCAGTTTAAATATAAACTGATAACACACTCCCATAGGGGACAGACAAAAAAACAAGTTGAACTTTGAATTTAGCTTATTTAAAATTTTCCAGACTGTATCCAGGACACATTGACCACCTATGATAGTTATTTGGGATCGACACATAATTTTGCTGGGCCTCTGTCCAGTTAGTCATAGAGTCATAGGAACAGGCCCTTTGGCCCAACCTGCCCACACTGGCATACATGTCCCAGCTACACTAGTCCCACCTGCCTGCATTTGGTCCATATCCCTCCAAACTTGTCCAATCCATGTACCTGCCTAACTGTTTCTTATATGTTGGGATAATCCCAGCCTCAACTACCTCTTCTGGCTGCTTGTTCCACACACTCATCGTACTTTGTGTGAAACAGTAACCCCTCAGATTCCTATTAAATATTTTTTCCCCCTTCACTGTAAAATCTGAATGAAGAGGAAAAGATTCCCTTTTCATTGCAGAAAGCTAAACGGTATTGAAATAACTTTAAAAAGATTTTTCCAAGTTATTTCAACGTGAAAAATAACACCGCAATGAATGAGGGAATGAAATAATAATCTTGAAACAGCTGTGAAATTAGCAAGCATCCCATTGCAGCTGGCTTTGTTCTCTGTGAGAAGCTTCTTCCAGAACTAAGTGGTCTCATGACCAGCATGGGATTACAGCATATCTTCAGTTTAGCCTCCCCCCATCCCCTCCTGGCAGAGAGTGGAAGGCCAGATAAACCGTGTACCCGGACCCATTCATCAGCTTGTTACAGCTTTGCAGCTGGACTTCACTCAGCATGACAGCCTGTTCTGCCATTTAGTTCAGCTCAGGACGTCTATGTTTTATAACATATCCACAGAGGACTCGCTGCTATTTCAATGACCGAGTGCCACCTGTTCGCTTAGAGCCAGTGCGATCTGCCCATTTTTGTTTCCATGTGGTCACATTCTTCTCATTTGGGGCCAGGCAGCCCATTCTGTTCCCACGGGGCAGCTCCTCGTTCCAGGAATCAAACTAGTAAATGACAATGCCCTTCTCTAAAGCAATTATTTCCCTCGGTAAAACTATACACAATACTCCATGTTTGGTCTCGACAAAATCATGTGTTGATGCAGTTGATTCCTTACACTTGTATGAAACTCATTTGTAGTAAACACTCATGCTAAAAACAAGTTGCTTGCTGTACTTGTATGTTAGTTCCAGAATCCCAACTCTCTCTGAGCCACAACTGTGCAGTTTTTAGTTTAGATATTTCATCTTTTCCATTCTTTCTACCAAATTGGATAATTTGGATAATTTCACATTTTCCCATGTTATACTCTGGCACAATATTTTGCCCAGGCACTGCCCCTTGCAATTTGCACATTCTGGTTTTGAACATGACCAAGGATTCTGCTTCCACAACCTTTCAGAATCCTTAATAAGTTGGGTGCAAATATTTTTTCTTCCATTCCCCTCTCCCTTCTAACTTAAATCAATGGCCCCAGCTAGTGAGCTCTCCAATATGAGTCCTGCACAAGTTATCACAGGGTTCCGTTCCTGAGAACTGCTCCTAACCCAAACAATTTTCAAGTCAGAAATGAGGCCCGGCAATACCATAGTGCCATACAGCACAGAAACAGGCCCAATATGCCCATACCCACCAAGATCCCCAATCAATACTAGTCCCACCCGCCCATGTTTGGCCCTTATCCCTCTAAACCATTCCTTTCCAAATGCCTTTCAAATGTTGTTATAGTACCTGCCTCAACTGGCAGCTCGTTCCATATATTTCACCCTCTGTGGAAAACGTCGCCCCTCAGGTTCTTATTAAATCTTTCCCCCTCTCACCTTAAACCTATGTCCCATATTTCTTGATTCCCTTATTCTGGATAACATACTCTGTGCATTTACCTATCTATTCCCCTCATGCTCTTATACACCTCTATAAAAATCATCCCTCATCCTCCTGCACTCCAAGGGATAAAGTACTAGCCTGGCCAAACTTCTCCCTATAGCTCAGGTCCTCGAGTCCTGGCAACATCCTTGTAAATCTCTGCCTTTTTCCAGCTTAACATCTTTCCTATAACAGAGTGACCACAACTGAACAGAATACTTCATATGTTACCACACCAACAATTTGTACAGCTGTAACATAACATCATACAGGGCAGCACAATGATGCAGCAGTACAGCCACTGCCTAACAGTGCTAGAGACCTGGGTTCGATCCTGACAATAGAGCAGTCTGTGCAGAGTTTGTACATTCTCCCTGTGATTACCTCAGTTTTCTCCAGTTTCCTCCCACATCACAAAGACGTACAGATTTGTAGGCAAATTTGCTTCTTTAAATTGCCCCTTAGATGTAAAGATGGGAGTAACATGGAACTAGTGTCTGGGTGATCAATGGTCGGAGTGCACTTGGTAGGCTGAAAGGTCTGTTACCATACTGTATCGCTATCACACTGTAAAACTAACATCCCAACTTCTATACTGATTGATGAAGGCCAATGTATCGAAAGCCTTCTTGACCACCCTATCTACCGGTGACACCAAGGAACTATGTATCTGTACTCCTAGATCCCTCTGCCTGACAATACTCCTCAGGGAACTAGCATGCACTGTGAAGATCCAACCCTGTTAAATTTCCTAAAATGCAACACCTCCACACTTATCCACGTTAACTCCATTAACCATTCCTCGGCCAACTTGCTCAACTGATCAAGATCCTGCTGTAATTTTTGATAGCCATCTTTTATATCCACACTACCATCCAAATCAGTGTCATTTAAATAAAAACACAGGGCAAAGTATAGATAAACCAGGACATTTAATTCAACTGGCATATATTGTTCCCACATGGCAGAAGATGTCTGCAGCAACTGGCAAATCCTGCCCACTGGTCTCCCAAACGCTCCTGTGTTGGAACTGTACATAGGTTGGGCATTTGCAAGGTAAGGCTTGTAAAGAGAAGAGGGATTTGGACCCATGTTGATATTGATGTCTAACCCTCTTGCATCAACCCTACTTACTGGCCTTGAAATCTTAAAATTATTGTCAGGTCACTTTGCAGAGATGGGGTGAATGGAGGGAGCGCACCAGATAGGGTGAAGAAGTAGGCCATTCGGCCCTTTGAGCCAGCACCGCCATTCAATGTGATCATGGGTGATGGGCGAGCGGACCACGTAGAGTGAACCTGGGTACAGGTTGGGCTTAAGCGACTCTGAAAATGAGATGGCAGGGTGGAGCTCATGCGGACCTGGGTGGGATACGGCAGGGTAGAGCACAAGCGGACCTGAACGGGAGATTGCAGAATGAAGTGCGCGGAACTCAAAGGGTGATGGCCCAGCCGACCCCTCCCTGTAGGGTGAAATAGTATGGACAGAGAGGGTGACTAACCAAGGGGTAATCTGCTGCAGGGTGAGTGGAAATGGACCGCGAGATGTAAAGAGGTATAGGACGACGAGCCAGGGCACCGGGTAGGATGAAACAGGATCAGGAATGTGCAGAGGGAGAGGGTGACTAATCAAGGAATGAACAGTAGTAATCTTTCGCAGAGTGAATGGAAGTGAACCGCAAGATGTGTCGAGGTGTGGGTGACTGGTGAATGCTGAAGTAACTCAGCAGGTCAGGCAGTCAGTGGGGCCAGACAACAGTTCTGGAGAAAAGGAATAGGTGACCCTTCATCAGATGTGAAGATGGCCCAGTTAATCCCTGTAGGGTGTAGCAGTAGCAGGTATGGACAGAGAAAAACGAGCTAGCACTAGGGTGAAGCTTACGTTTAAGAATATGAAGTTTAAGAATAAGGGGTGAGCCATTTAGAACGGAGATGAGGAAACACTTTTTCACACAGAGTTGTGAGTGTGGAATTCTCTGCCAGAGGATGGTGGAGGCTGGTTCTCTGGATACTTTAAAGAGAGAGCTAGATAGGGCTCTTAAAGATAGCGGAGTCAAGGGGATATGGGGAGAAGGCAGGAACGGGGTACTAATTGGGGATGATCAGCCATGATCACATTGAATTGGTGGTGCTGGCTCGAAGGACCGAATGGCTTACCTCCTACACCTATTGTCTATTGTCTACTGAAGCAGTGAACAGGCTGAGACTGACAACTCGGCCTTTCCCCTGCTGCCCCGCTACCTCTGGCCCGGTGTCGTTCGCTCTGTGACTCTTCTCAGCCCATTCCTGCTGCAACGCTACCTGGAGCGCTGGCTCGTCACACTTCCCGGTCACCATACGGCCGCATATTCCTTGATTAGTCACTCTTTCCCTCTGTCGGTCCCTGCTCCTGGTTCACCCCACACGGTCAACTAGGCCACCAATTCATTCTAGCTTTGACCAGGAGGCCCTATTGGAATATAGAATACTTAATTGTCACATGTGACTAGGCACAGTGAGATTCATTGCTTGCATACACAATGTATACAAATAGCAGCCACCTATGGGCTGACAAAGTTAAGGGCCGACCCGGGCTTCTACGCGGCGATCCGGGAGGTATCGAGACCTCCAGCTACTTTCCCATCCACAGCCACGGCCCGTCGGGAAAATAGGAAGATAGGAGAAAGTGAGAGAAGGCCTTTCAGTTAATATTGGTAACCAATCTTTCATCACAGCT
>CM075978.1:16146778-16335011 GCA_038087875.1 Malacoraja senta | reverse complement strand
TTTCACCTTCTCCCTTTCATATTGTAGGTTAATTCTTATCTTAATTTGTGAATATTCTCTGATCTTTTTAGTTAGACAGCTTGTTTGTCCTATTCATCTGTCCAAAGAATGTAATGTACAGTTTGAAGTTACATCAAAAGTTGTGCAGTACACTATTTGCTAGTTGTACAGTACACAATACACTATGTTTATATTTATATTAATTCATACCGCGCGGCCAGAAGGCTTCCCGATGGGCCGCGGCTGTGTACTGGGAATGCGGCTGGACGCCTTTATCGAGGCGCAGCGGTCTCGATGCGTCCCAGATCGCCGAGTAGAAGTCCGGGTTGGGGCACGGTCAGGGCCTCGTGGATAGAAGCCCGGGTCGGGACCACGGAGGCGTGAAGTAGGGTGTCGGCAGCGGTGAGGCCTCGCGATGATGGGGTCTCAGCAGTGATGAAGCCTCGCGGCCGGGGCAATGCCTCGTGTGTCAACCCACAGTCGATGGTCGATGAGAGCGTGGAGGACCAGGCATGGCGGGACCGCCGTGAGGGGAGAACAATGGACAATGTGGGGGGGGGGGGTGAAGGACAATGGGAACCCGGCGTGGTGGAACTGTTGGGGGAGGGGGACAAAACGGGGAGCCGGCCTGCTTTGTAACTTTGTCAGCGCCATAGATGGCTGCTATTTGTATACTTTGTGTATGCAAGCAAAGAATCTCATTGTGTCTAGTCACATGTGACAATAAAATATTCCTATTCCTATTTACATTCTAGTTGTTCAAAGACTCGTGCAATTGCAAAGCCTGGCCAGCAGGTGACACTGGTACATGTGCATCGACTGAAAGCAAACTAAAGGAGCTGTCCCACTGCGGGGACCTAATATGCGAGTTTAGACGAGTTTGCCCTCGACTCAAAATCGCAGCATGGTCGACACGTGGTCCTAGGAGGTCCTATGAGGTCACTGGAACTCTCCTTCATGCGCGAGGGAAGTTCCCGAATGCTCGTGGCCTCAGCTAGGTCGCTGACATTTTTTCAGCATGTTGAAAGATTTTCTGCGTGTAAAATTTGGCCGGCATGGTTCTTTTTGACTCATAGTGCAGTGGAGTAGGGTCATTATTTAGTTACAGGCAGTCAAGGGCAGCCTTAGGCAATCTCCTTCGCTGACCGGGCATTTTGATTGGCTCATTGGAGTTTTCAGGACCAGGGAAAACCGACCGGTAGGTAAAATGCCCGCTAAACTTTATTATACTTCTTAAAAGTGTCTCCACTCCTTCTCCTCCCCCTTCTCTCCCCTTCTCTCCCCCTCTCTCCCCTTCTCTCCCCTTCCCCCACCCCCCCCCCCACCATACACTGTGGCAGCCGTTTACCTTCCTGTTCATCGCGGGTGTGAATTTCAGACAGCGCTCCCCCGCTTTCCCTGGCCCCCGCCTTTGCAATGTGATTGTGTGTGTGTGTGTGTGCGGTCGGTCGATCCATCTCGCGGTTTCAACGTGAGTGCCCTCGAGCTTGAAGGTCGAGGGCACTCCTCTTAACTCGTGGATTAGGTCGCCACAGTGGGACAACCCCTTAACTATCTTTTCCCACTTTCTCATCCACTCCCGACACAAAATTTACCTACATTGTGCACGTCTTTGGGATGTGGCAGGAAAGTTCAGGAGCAGTTTCTTCCCAACTACCAGCAGGATATTAAACACTGCAACATCCAAATAAACTCCGAACTACATAGACGTGGGGGTAGACAAAAATGCTGGAGAAACTCACTGGGTGAGGCAGCACCTTTGGAGAGAAGGAAGAGTAGACGTTTCGGTTGGAGACCCTTCTTCATTGTTTTTGTCTTTGCACTTTCGTTGTTTGTTGTTTATATTTATATTAATTTACAATTGCACAAGTCGTTGAACAACTAGAATGGAAATATATCCATACATTTATAAGATCACATCTGTTGTGCTGCTGCAAGTAAGAATTTAATTGTTCGGGACATATGACACTAAAACACTCTTGACTCTTGAGCACTCAGAAGAAGCCCACGTGGCCATAGGAAGAACGTGCAAACACCTCACAGACAGCACCCAAAGTAAGGATCGAACTTGGGACTCTGGCGCTGTGAGACAGCACCACGACCAGCTGTGCCACCGTGCCCCCGCGTTGAGATGGACGTGGAACTGGAGAGGAGGGAACAATACTATCCTGGATCATCTCAACATTATGAGGGTACGCAGGCGACATGAAGCTGGTTGAGGTCCCAAAATGCATAAAGGTGGATATCTCTCCAGGGGGCCTGAGGAGGATGTTACAGAAAGCAAGTGAGCAGATTGCTGGGACCTCAGCAGAGATCCTTGTACCTTCATTATCCAAGGATGAGGTACCAGAAGACTAGAGGATTGTTGATATTATGCCTTTTTTTAAGGAAGACAGCAGGAATAAGGGACAACTACCGGCCAGTGAGCCCTACATCAGTGATGGGTGAGTTATTGGAAGGGATTCTGTGGAACAAGATTTATTTGCATTTGGAAAGGCATGGACTGATTAGGGATAGTCTACATGCTTTGTACATGGGAAATCATGTCTCATGAATTTGACTGAGTTTTTTGAAGAGGTGACCAAGAGGATTGATGAAGACAGAGCAGTAGACATTGTCTATGCGGACTTCAGCATGGCCTTTGACTAGGTCCTATGTCCCTGGCTGGTTCAGAAGTTTAGAACATAGAGGATCCAGGCTGAGCTCACAAATTGGATATAAAATTGGTTTTAGTAACAACATTAGTAAAGTCCACGGTGACCATCGATCACCCATTTACACTAGTTCTATGTTATCCCACTTTCTCATCCACTCCTTATACACTTGGGGCAAATTTACAAAGACTAATTAACCTACAAATCCTCACGCCTTTGGGATGTGGAAGGAAATTGGAGCACCGAGAGGAAACACACATGGTCACAGGGAAAATGTGCAAACTCCACACAGACAGCACCCAAGGTCAGGGTCGAACCTGGCGCTGTGAGACAGTAGCTCTACCAGTTGCTCCTCTGTGGAGGTATGAGGTAGAGGATAGTAGTGGTGGGTTATATTTCAGTTTGGAGATGTAAATAGTGATGTGTCGCAGGGATCAAGCTTGGGTCCACTTGTTTGTAATATGTATTAACGCTTTGGATGAGAATGCAGTTGACATGACTAGTAAATTTGTGGATGACTTCAAAATTGGTGGTATGGTGGACAACGAAGACAATTGTCTAAGGATCTAGATTAACTGGGAAAGTGGACCAAGGAATGTCTGATGGAACTTAACTCAGACAAATGTGAAGTGATTTTGGGAGTTTAAACAGGGGCAGGGCACAACATAGTAAATAGCAGGGAGTGTTGCAGAAATGAGATACCCTAGGGTACAAGAACTTAGTTCCCTCAAAACACAGTGGTCAGGTTGGTGAGGAAGACACATGCAGTGCTTGCCTTCACTGGTTCGAGCAATGATTATAAGAGTTTAGCTACACTTGGGCTACTGTGTACAATTCTGGCCACCACACCATAGAAAAGGCATGATTATGTTGGAGAGCGTGCAGAAAAACAATCACAAGGATGTTGCTGGGATTGGAGGGCTGATTTATAAGGAGAGACTGAATAGGTTGGAACTGTTTTCTCTGCAGCAAAGGAGAGTGAGAGGTAACATGTTAAAAGTTTATAAAATAAAAGGTATGTAGCAAATATCTGTTTCCCACAGTCGGGATGTCTAAAATTTGTGAGAAGGAGGTTTCAAAGGGGATCTGAGGAATAAATGTTATATGATCTTAATGTGGACAAACGGAATTAGTATAGATAGGCATAATGGTCGACCTAGACATCTGAGACAAAGCGCATGTTTCTGCGCTGTATCACTCTATGATTCTATGGCTCATGGAGAAAAGGGTTGAATTAGTGTTCAAGGATTTGATTTTTCTTAGCTGAGGAAGCATGTCTAAAACAAAAATTTGTGAAACATATTTTTGCAACTCAGTATTTTATATGCAGGCGATTGTATCACTTTCAAATATTATTATTTAATTTTTATTAAGAATAATGTTACTTCTTATCCAGGAAAATTAAATTATCAGCAAACAAGCTTTATTATGCAACATGTACTGTTTTTTCTATTTCATTTTCAATCAATGAATCAATGCTCTCCAAGCATTAGTAATTTTCGGTGGAGGCATCATTTTTTAGTTCTTGGGCAAAGTTGCGAAATGTTACAAGGTCTCACACTCGGTGGTTGTGGTTGAGCAGAGGTCACAGTCACATCGCAATGCCACGGGGTAGATATAGAACGGGTCTACGTCAGGGAGGCAGTTGGGCATTTTCACAGTCACGAACTTGGTTTCATTGTAGGTACAGACCCGGTGGTATGCTTCAATGTAAGGAGGATCAAGAATCGGTCTCTGGAAACAGAATTGTAGAACAATGCTTACAAAAATAATCCTAGGAACAATAAGAGGAATAGAGTACAATATACGTCCAAGTATTCAAAATGTAAGATAGCCTAAAGTTCTAACTTTTACGCTAAAACTGGTTGGCATATGGTTTGCCGACAAGACCCTATTATAGATGTAGAAATGTAGAACTGCAGATGCTGGATAATATCAGTGTAATGAACGGTCTCGACCCAAAACCTGACCACCTATCCATGTTCTCCAGAGATGCTGTCTGACCCACTGAGTTACTCCATCACTTTGTCGACCCTACTATAGACCATGGATTCATAAGAAACGAGAACTGGAGGAGACAAATCGCCTCTCAAAGTTTCTAAATAAGATCATGGCTGATCCAACATTCCTCAAGCCTGTTTCCTCCCTTTCTCCATAACCTTCACTGATTAAAAAAATCCATATCTTAGTTTTGAATACATTCAAGGAATCAGCTCCCACAGCTGTCAGGGGCAAGGGAATCCAAAATCACTCAACCTTAAGAGAGGAGAAATTCTTCCTTATCTCACCTTAAATGGGACCACAAGAGGAAACATCCACCCAACATTCACCTTGTCTATATATCCTCTCCATAATTAATTAGGTTTTCAGATGTGATGATCATATTATTCTCTGATTGCTAAATTAAGGGGAGTTATGAAACATTTTGCCATTTTGTGAGCATGTCCGAAAGTTATTCAAGTTGGGAAATTTGTAGAATCAATAAAGCTGTACAGTGTGGAAACAGGACTTTCAGCCCAACTTGTCCATGCCGACCAAGTTCCTGAGTCAGTCCCGTTTTCTTGCATTTCGCTCATATCCCTTTAAATCGTTCCTATCCATGAAGCTATCCAGGAGTATGTGCTGTGGGCAGCACTGAAGATTGGTGCAGCCAACTCCAAGGCTCTGTGGGGGAGGACCACAGGCTAGGTTCCTTCTGCTGCTGCACACTGGGGGCTGGGTGTGGTGGAGCCACCCCTCAAACGAGGGAAGGCGATATCACCCCAGGGGGCCACATGAGTGTCAGGATTGCTGGGTGTAAGGATATTTCTGTGAACACTACCAAAGATGGTGCTAATGAATGTATGTATAGCCTAGGAAAATGTCGGAAGAATTTTTGCACAGAACATGTTTTGTATATATTTTTATTCTGAATAAAGTTTACTTTTGATTATTTTAAATGTCTTTTTTGGACATTGTAAATATAGGCAATGAAAGGTTGGGTCTAAGTACATTAAAATATGAATGTTATACCAGAAACCAGAATCACTCTTGGATATAGTTACCCAGAAAGACACAAAGCAGGCAAGTGACTCGGATGGTGAGTGGCAACAAATTCTATTAGCGAATTGTGAAGTGGCAAGAAGCAAATAACCAATTGGCCCTTCCCTGTTGCTGAAGCCTTATCATTTCATCTGTAATCAGTTAATTTCAGCTATGTTTCATTTTCACTTTACAATCATTACTGTTTGATTTACACATTTTGTGTGCATGGTATGATCTAGCTGATCCAACATTCCTCAAGCCTGTTTTCATCCCGTTCTCCATAGTCACTGATTAAAAATCCATATCTTAGTTTTGAATACATTCAAGGAATCAGCTTCCACAGTTGTCAGGGGCAAGGAAATCCAAAATCACTCAACCCTATGATGGAGAAATTCTTCCTTATCTCACCTTAAATGGGACGACAAGAGGAAACATGGCATGGCATGTGCATGGCATCAGCTCGATATTACAAATAAATGGGGCCGAAATTGAGCAGAATAATGTTTCACACCTCACAGTGGACTATGGCATGCAGCAACCTATAGGCGTGGATGCTCTCTCTGCCAAAAAAAAGCTTAATCTTAACAAAACATTCAGAACATTCTGGAATAAAGAATTTCAGATTCCTAAGACACCATATGAAGGGATTTCTCCCTATCCTAGTATTTGTTAGCCAACCCCTAATTCTAAAACAAGTTCTAGATATTCCAACAAAGAGTAATGGACTCTCGGTATGCCCTCTCTCAAGCCAACTAAGAATTCTCTCTAAACTTAGACACAAAGTGGCTTCAGACAGAATAAGATTCCAGACCCAAAATTGCCTCCTATCCCTTTTTCTACAGAGTCAGGACATACTACATGTGTATTTGAAAGAAATATGTAGGAAGTAATTGCAGATGCTGGTTTACACCCAAGATAAACATTAAAACATCTGGAGTAACTCAGCGGGTCAGGGAGCATCGCTGGATAGAAGGAAAGGGTGGTGTTTCGGATCAGATGAAGGGTCTCGACCCGAAACGCTACCCATTCCTTCTCTCCAGAGATGCTGCCTGACCCACTGATTTACTCCAGCACTTTGTGTCTATCTTTGGTATAAACTAGCATCTGCAGTTCTTTTTTTCTACAAGAATTCTCCCTGCTTCACTGAGATTGCCCGATGCTTTTGAGTAGTGCCCAATCCTACTAGATTATTCCCCCGGACAAGGATTTCAATCTAGGAATTGTTGCAACCAATCTTTGGCAAATTTGTCCTTCTTTAAATGAGGAAGCCAATTTTGCACCAAATTATCTTGCTTAAATCTTCACAGGATTTGTATGCTTTAAATTAAAGTCAATGTGACCAGAAAATTAAATGATATTATTAATAAATTAATGATTTAAATGTATAAGGTGTTCCGGTTTCCTCACACACTTCAAAGACATACAGATTTGTAGGTTAGCTGGCTTCTGTAAATTGTAAATTGTCCCTCGTGTGTTGGATATTGCTTGTGTATGGGGTGATAATTGGTTGGCGCTGACTCGGTGGGCTGAATGGCCTGCTTCCACGCTGTATCTCTAAAGTCTAAGTCTAAAGAGTTCTATTCCCAGTGGTTAGGAAATCGACATGGGCAAAAAATGTCACTACATTCTTTTTTTGGAACAATGATACATTTGGTTCGCCGGCTTACCTCCCAGGTTTCACAACGTCCCCAGCATGCATCCGTGGTTATTCGCAATTTTTTACAACCAGGTTTCCTGGCTATGAATCTAAACTCTCTCACAGCACAGCCAATGAATGTCTGCAAGCTGATGTTGGAGGCGGGAAGAGCATGTTCGTAAACAACCAGCAACTGAAGAATGAGACTCCCCCAAATTAAACGGTGCAGATTCAGTCTAAAACAAACACAAATATACCTTTATTAACAGGAAATGTAAGGAATTATCTAACCTATTTCAAGTATAACAAATGTATAACATCAAGTATAACATCATCCATGACCAAAGGATATTAATTTAGTCAACCATGTGTTTTTAAACTGAGATAAATTGCAATAAGGTAAAATATTATTTTTAAATAATGTTGAACATTTGATCATTACTGCTTTCTTGATGAATATCAGGCCTGCCACTTGCTCTCCACATAGAAATTTTCTATTACAGTAGAGAATGATCCTGAAAGAATTACAGTTCAATGTGTAGACTGGAAATATGGTGAGATTCTGGTTGGAAAATTACCTTTATGTGCCATGCAAGCTTTCACTCTTGCTTGCATGTTTTTAATTTCAATAATTATCAGATTATTTAAGCTAAACTACAGCTAGTAATTTATTACAAGAAATACATCACCATCAAACTTGATCGTGCTCCTATTCCTGCGCATGTACATTCCAATATAGAGTTACTGGATCATTAATAATGTCCAATCCAGCAGTGACCTTGCTGAAAGCTAACATCCCGATCTCTATGGCTCACTAGTTAGTGTACATCTGCCCACAAAGTCTTTGGGGAAATAAAAAAGTTGCCTCACAATCTAACTTTGAAATGCAATTGAACAGAAGCTACTTTTAAATGATTGTCAAACCTTTGCATACTTGTAAATAAAACACCTGTATTATTTGCTCAATCAAAATTCCTAGTGCTTTGATTTAAAATAAAAGTTTGTGAAAAACAACTATCCAGGAAAATTACATACCTCTCCATAGAGTGGATGCTGCAGTTAGGCACAAGAGGTGAGATCCACAATTGTATAGAACAGTCATGGATGGTGACAGCTTTCTTCAGCAAAATCACCTTCAGTCTCGGTAACACACTACCTTACAAAATAACTGTACCTGTGCCTTTAGAGGCTTAAACGTTAAAAGCAAAAAATGGGCCAAATGATTCCTCCTTAAACTGTAAGCTTGTAATAACAGAGCAAAGTGGCTCTTTTGGGTCATTATAGTTTGTGAGTGCTGAGCAAAGCTCTCTGTCGATGTATTAATCCACCTGCCTTCCCTTTGAGGGGAGCACAGGTATATCAATCCATTTCCATTATTTCTAAGATGTTAAACTTGAAATTTGAACTTTAATTTTAAACATCATTTGGTCTCCATAAAAGTTTATTTAAAAAAACATAGACATCATTGGATTAATTTTAATTTGATTTTACATTATAAAATACCCCAGGATAGGGGAGGCATTACTTACCTGTGACTGGACATCTTTTGATCTTTATTTGGTTTTCGTGTGTCTCTTTCGCAACTTAATTTTCAAATTATTATTCAGTCTTCATGAAGCATAAAATAAATATCTTCGCCTTTCATAAATACGCAAACATATGCGAAGTTTCTAATTTCTTGTTAAAAAAAAAAGATGAAAAGAACTTTTATCTTCGCATGGATCAGCATCAATGCTATCTACCACGTTGCTGGTTCCAAAGCTCTTGCATTTTCAGAATATATGGGGAAAGCGACCGTCAATCAGTGCCAGTGTCTGTGGTTCCTCCCTCCATTCCGTCATCGACACTAGCTAGCTCTCATCAATGGATTCCGGCTCTGAACTGTTGCAACCAAATCCAAATCAAGGTGGCATGCGTTGCATAAAGATGACTAACAATTAACACTTTTTAAAAATTAAATCACACATTGTATGCAGTTTTGTGTGCAGTTTGTGTGTTAATTGTGTGCAGTTTTGGTCCCCTAATTTGAGGAAGGACATTCTTGCTATTGAGGGAGTGCAGCTTAGGTTTACAAGGTTAATTCCCGGGATGGCGGGACTGTCATATGCTGAGAGAATGGAGCAGCTGGGCTTGTATACTCTGGAGTTTAGAAGGATGAGGGGGAATCTCATTGAAACATATAAGATTGTTAAGGGCTTGGACACACTAGAGGCAGGAAACATGTTCGTGATGTTGGGGAAGTCCAGAACCAGGGGCCACAGTTTAAGAATAAGGAATAAGCCAATTAGAACAGAGACGAGGAAACACTTTTTCTCACAGAGAGTGGTGAGTCTGTGGAATTCTCTGCCTCAGAGGGCGGTGGAGGCAGGTTCTCTGGATGCTTTCAAGAGAGAGCTAGATAGGGCTCTTAAAAATAGCAGAGTCAGGGGATATGGGGAGAAGGCAGGAACGGGGTACTGATTGGGGATGATCAGCCATGATCACGTTGAATGGCGGTGCTGGCTCAAAGGGCCAAATGGCCTGCTCCTGCACCTATTGTCTATTGTCTATTGTCTATTGTACTTTTGGAAGGATGGTTTGGGGTGAGCAAAGTTATATCCAATCCAATCCAACTTTATTTGTTAAGCACTTTAAAACAACCAATGTTGGCCAAAGTGCTGTACAGAAGAATAAACAAGACATCATAAACAGACAACATAACAGAACATAACATAACATAACAGCTCACATGAGGTGCAAAAATATCAAGTAGAATCATTTCACATTGGATGTAATTTAAAAGGCATGTAATCCCTAGTTGCTACTAGCGCGTAGGTTTAATCGGGCTGCAATGTCAGAAGAACTGAGTTTTTCTTTTCATGAAATTAAGATCATCTTCACTGTAAATGTCTATCTCAATTAATATGCTGTAAAAATCAATAAAAATTGTTTGGAACCCCTCTTTCTATCTTTCACCCACTAATGGCTTCAGAAGTATAGGTGAAATGAAAGGAGTGAAATCATTTAAATTAAATTAGGCTATAGTTTCAAATTTTCTACAAGTTTATTTCCTGAACAACTTAAAAAATAATCATTTTACAATGAGAGTTACTATTAATGGTTTGCCTACTTTCAACGTAAAGAAATGAAAACAGGTTGGTGGGAGAATATGTACAGCCCTAGTTTATGAAATGGCACAAGGTTTTGATAATATATGTGGTAAGCATTCTACTGGAAGGATCTAGAGAAAATGAAATATCATTCAGCTGCAAATGAAGAAAGTCGTTCCTGACCACAGTAGAGAGGCTACGTGCAATAGGATTCCAGCAAACGGGTATCATGTTGGGAAGAGGGTGGGGGTATAAAGTAGAATACAAGAAACAAGCAGGGATATGACAAAGATAGACACAAAGTGCTGGAGCAACTTCGTTAGGCAGCATCTCTGAAGGAACCCTTCTTCAGACTTTTTCGGTCTTTTCATTGACTGGGGAGCACTCAAACAAAAGTGTTCACTGTACCTCGGTATGCGATCAGGTTTCAGGTCAGAACCCTTCTTGGCGTCTTGCTTAATAATCATCTGAAAACCTGTGTAGCTGGAGGTTTTGGATGCATGCACACTTGGTTTGAGCAGCAACCCAC
Organism: Malacoraja senta; assembly: GCA_038087875.1. Taxonomy (NCBI): domain Eukaryota; kingdom Metazoa; phylum Chordata; class Chondrichthyes; order Rajiformes; family Rajidae; genus Malacoraja; species Malacoraja senta. Next base: position 16,324,079 of record CM075978.1, on the reverse strand, counting down.
CTCAATATTAAGATTGCAGACAGGTATCCCTCCAAATGTGGTCAGATTGAAGTTCCTGCCTCCATCCCTGCCTGGTGTCCATTGATCCCTCAAACCTGGATTGATAAACAAGTCAAACAGCTTTTGGGTTTAGTTTAGTTTAGTTTATTATTGTCACATATACCGAGGTACAGTGGAACACTTTTGTTTGAGTGCTCTCCAATCAATGAAAAGACTGAAGAAGTCTGAAGAAGGGTTCTGATCCGAAACTTCACCTATTCTTTTTCTCCAGAGATGATGCCTGACCCACTGAGTTATTCCAGCATTTTGTATCCATCTTCAAAGAAAAAACTGCTCATTTAACTCAGTGGGTCCCATGGATGCTGAGAAGCAACAAATGTTCTTCTCTCAGCTCTCTCATGATGAGTAGAATAATCCCTTCCATACCCAATCTTTCCTGCATGTTATCTTGTACAGAAAGAGATATTCAAATATGTTGTTTAGCACAGATCAAGCAAGTGTGATCTATGGAATCTTCTGAGACAATATTCAATAGTAGAAACATGCTGGTGTCTCACACATGAAGAAAATATATATATATATATATAAAACTTGCATAGGTGATTAAATTTGTCTTCAGCAGATTGTTTCCACCTTATCTTAGTTTAGTTTAAAGATACAGCAAGGAAACAGGCTCTTCGGCCCACCGAGCCCATGCTGACCAGCGACCCCCTAACCTATCCCCATACATTAACCCTATCCTATACACTAGGGACAATTTGCAATCTTCACCGAAGCCAATTAACCTACAAAACTGTACATCTTTGGAGTGTGAGAGGAAACTGGAGCAGCCGGGGAAAACCCACACGGACACGGGGAGAACTTGCAAACTTTGTACAGACGGCACCTATAATTAGGCTCGAGCCTGGATCTCTGACACTGTAAGGCAGTGGCTCTACCGCTGTGCCACCACGCCACTTATCTGTGGAAGAATGGAGCTAAATGACTTCATGAGTTCATTTTTGTTTATGTTGAATATCCAGTTCATTTTCAGTCCATCATTCCTTTTCTGCCTGGACAAATCAAGCACAATAGCAATAGACAATAGACAATAGGTGCAGGATTAGGCCATTCGGCCCTTCGAGCCAGCACCGCCATTCACTGTGATCATGGGTGATCATCCACAATCAGTACCCCGTTCCTGCCTTTTCCCCATATCCCTTGACTCCGCTATCTTTAAGAGCTCTATCTAACTCTCTCTTGAAAGCATCCAGAGAATCAGCCTCCACCGCCCTCTGAGGCAGAGAATTCCACAGACTCACAACTCTTTGGGTAAAAAAGTTTTTCCTCATCTCCGTTCTAAATGGCCTACCCCTTATGTGGCCATAAACTGTGGCCTCTGGTTCTGGACTCCCCCAACATCAGGAACATGTTTCCTGCCTCTAGCGTGTCCAATCTCTTTATTATCTTATATGTTTCAATAAGATTCCCTCTCATCCTAAATTCCAGTGTACACAAGCCCAGTCGCTCCATTCTTTCAACATTTGACAGTCCCGCCATTCCGGGAATTAACTTTGTGAACCTACACTGCACTCCCTCAATAGCAAGAATGTCCTTCCTTAAATTTGGAGACCAAAACTGCACACAATACTCCAGGTGTGGTCTCACCAGGGCCCTGTACAACTGCAGTAGGACCTCTTTGCTCCTATACACAACTCCTCTTGCTATGGGCCACAATGCCATTAGCTTTCTTCACTCCCTGCTGTACCTGCATGCTTACTTTCAGTGACTATGTACAAGGACACCCAGATCTCGTTGTACTTCCCCATTTCCTAACTTGACACCATTCAGATAATAATCTGCCTTCCTGTTCTTGCCACCAAAGTGGATAACCTCATATATATATGCACATTAAACCGCAGCTGCCATTTATCTGCCCACTCACCCAATCTGTCCAAGTCACCCTGCATCCTCATAGCATCCTCCTCACAGTTCACACTGCCACCCAGCTTTGTGTCATCTGCAAATTTGCTAATGTTACTTTTAATCCCTTCATCTAAATCATTAATGTATATTGTAAATAGCTGCAGTCCCAGCACCGAGCCTTGCGGCACCCCACTAGTCACTGCCTGCCATTCTCAAAGGGACTTGTTAATCCCTACTCTTTGTTTCCTGACTGCCAACCAATTTTCTATCTATGTCAGTAGCCTACCCCCAATACCATGTGCTCTAATTTTGCCCACTAATCTCCTATGTGGGACCTTATCAAAGGCTTTCTGAAAGTTCAGGTACACCACATCCACTGGCTCTCCCTTGTCCATTTTCCGAGTTACATCCTCAAAAAATTCCAGAAGATTAGTCAAGCATGATTTCCCCTTCGTAAATCCATGCTGACTCGGACCGATCCTGTTACTGCTATCCAAATGTGCCGCTATTTCATATTTTATAATTGAATCCAGCATCTTCACCACCACTAATGTCAAGCTAAATGGTCACTAATTCCCTGTTTTCTCTCTCCATCCTTTCTTAAAAAGTCTTCTTCTTCTTCGAGTCCGTTGCAATCTCAGATGTCGTTCTGCCAGTGTCTGGCGCAGGTCACAGCTGCTCGAGTCGGTTCAGCCAGGTCCTGGGGGCTGCACTGGGGGGCGTCGTCACACTCCAGTAGGTGGGACATTGTCTGTACTGTTCCACAGCTGCATGTGTCTTCTGCCTGGTAGTTCCATGCTTTCATAAGTGCTTTACACCTCCCCTGCTCCACTCGTAATCTGTTGAGGGTCTTCCAGGTTGGCCATGGGAGGTCGTGCCCGCTGGCGAGGCATTCAGTCGGAGTGATTCCTCTCTCCATCCAGTCGTGGGCTCGTGTGTTGAGCTGGTTCCATTCATCTTTCCAGATGTTGGTTCTTGCTGTTTCTTTGGTTGTCTGGAGAGGTGGGACTGTCTGCAAGAAACTAGCTCTGGATTTCAGTCGGGGTGGAGGTGCTGTGTGTCCGTGCAGGGGGTGCCTGGTATCGATCTCCTGTGCTCTCCGCTCGTCTTGGGCGACGATGGATCGTCTGATATGGGGGTGGGGGGGGGCAATACCAGCTAGGGCGTAGAGGCACAGGACTGGCGTTGTCTTTATGCATCCCGTGATAATGCGGCAGGTGTCATTGAGGGCTGTGTCAACCAGTTTGGTGTGATGGGAGCGGCTCCAGCTTGAGCACGTGTATTCAGCTGTGGAGAAGCACAGGGCTAGGGCAGTTGCACGGATGGTTGGTGGATCAGCGCCCCACTTTGAGTTTACCAGTTTGCGTAGGATGTTGTTGCGAGTGTTTACCTTGGCTTTGGTGTTCTGAAGGTGGGTTTTGAAAGAGAGTGTCCTGTCGAGTGTGACTCCGAGGTACACGGGGTGGAAGTGGTTGGAGAGTTTGTGGCCATCCCATGAGACGCTCAGTTGTTTTCCTGCATCTCGATTTTTAAGATGGAAGCTGCATAGTTGGGTTTTTGATGGGTTGGGTTTCAGGTGGTTGTTATTGTAGTAGGTTGTCATCTCTTGGAGGGCGCTTTCCAGGACAGGCTCAATCTTCTGGAAGTTCTCCTGTTGGGTGGTGACAGTGGGATAACATTAGTGGGATAACATTAACTACCCTCCAATCCACAGGAACTGATCCTGAATCTATAGAACATTGGAAAATGATCACCAATGCATTTGTGATTTCTAAAGCCACCTCCTTAAGACCCTGGGATGCAGACCATCAGGCCCTGGGTATTTATCAGCCTTCAGTCCCATCAGTCTACCCAACACCATTTCCTGCTTAATGTGAATTTCCTTCAGTTCCTCCATCACCCCAGGTCCTCTGGCCACTGGTACATCTGGGAGATTGTTTGTGTCTTCCTTAGTGAAGACAGATGCAAAGTACCTGTTCAGCTCATCTGCCATTTCCTTGTTCCCTATAATAAATTCACTTGTTTCTGTCTTCAAGGGACCCACATTTGTGTTAACTAATTTTTTCCTCTTCACATACCTATAGAAGCCTTTATTATCCTCCTATATACAGTATTCTTGGTTAGCTTATCTTCGTACCTCATCCTTTCTCTCTGTTTTGCCTTTTTAGTTATCTTCTGTTGCTCTTTAAGCTTCCCAATCCTCTGGCTTCCCACTCATCTTTGCTATGTTATACTTTTCTTTTCTTTTTATACTGTCCTCGACTTCCCTTGTCCATCTATATAACTAAAAGTCTCATCTTGACAACTTCCTGTCTGCGCTGTATATTGATTTTAGAAAAAATGCTACCATATATCACTATGATGTTTGGCCATGTTACTCACAGTCCTCCTGCGCTGAGGCAGCCCCAATGATTTTTCCGATCGATGAAAAATAAAACAGTTATGATAGTTTAAAAAATCTTGAGATCAGATGATTGGTCCTCTTGCCTGTCAATCACCATTATGAAGGTAACGCCCCTTCCGGGGGGGTGGGGAGGACTATAAAACCGGATGCCCGGACGTGACTCAGTTACTCTAGAAGATTGCGAGGGAGAGGCCACAACTGTGATTCTGCTGTGAGTCTACTGAACTGTGGGTCTACTGAACTGTGAGTCTACCCTTTATGTGCTTTATGTGGTTTATGTGGTTATGTGCTTTATGTGGTAATGCTTTATGTGGTTAACCCTTTATGTGCTTGCAATAAATGATTTGTTAGCCAGCAATGTGCTTGCAATGAATGATGATTTGTTAACCCTTAATGTGCTTGCAATAAATGATTTGTTAGCCAGTAATGTGTTTGCAATGAATGATGATTTGTTAACCCTTAATGTGCTTGCAATAAATGATTTGTTAGCCAGCAATGTGCTTGCAATGAATGATGATTTGTTAACCCTTAATGTGCTTGCAATAAATGATTTGTTAGCCAGCAATGTGCTTGCAATGAATGATGATTTGTTAACCCTTAATGTGCTTGCAATAAATGATTTGTTTGCCAGCAATGTGCTTGCAATGAATGATGATTTGTTAACCCTTAATGCGTTTGCAATAAATGATTTGTTAGCCCTTAATGAAATGAGTTGTTTGGCCTGCCCTGAGCTTTTGCTTTTGCTTTGCCTTTGCTTTGCTTGACCTCACCTGAAATGAAAGCAAATGGATTGTATTGTTGGCTGGCCCCACCTGGCCTGTGCTTTTGGTTTTGCCTTTGCTTTGCTTGAGCTCACCTGAAATGAAAGCAAATGGATTGTATTGTTGGCTGGCCTCACCTGCCCTGTGCTTTTGCTTTTGCTTTGCCTTTGCTTTGCTTGAGCTCACCTGAAATGAAAGCAAATGGATTGTATTGTTGGCTGGCCCCACCTGCCCTGTGCTTTTGCTTTTGCTTTGCCTTTGCTTTGCTTGATCTCACCTGAAATGAAAGCAAATGGATTGTATTGTTGTAGCGATGTTACAAAACCTACCTTCAGCGGTGCTGCAGATCTGCCACGGGCTGTGTTTGCGACTACGGCGCCTTTGAGGGGGGGGGCGGGATTAAATTGCAGGTTTGCATCGCTTGTCGGAGAGGGATTTCCTCGGGCTGCTAGTCGATGAAGAAAAATCGATCGGACTTCCGTTCCCGTTTTTTTTTTTTTAATCGCTGGACAATTTAATAGTTGGATTAAAGTAAAAAGCGACTTCGAACGCCCTCCACGCCTTCAACGTGACGGATTGCAATATCAGGACAAAACAAAGGGTAAGTCGCCTATTTCACATATAATCTTGCTTCTTGGGGTGGATTTAGTCTAATTTTACGATGCAAAAATGTTATTTAGTCCCCAAACGATTCGGCCATGTCTTTGCCTGCCGATATGGGGTTAAAATTCACGGCCACGGCAACGTTCCAATCAATCGCATTCCAGAAACACCCACTTGCAAGATGATTAAAATTCTCTTTTTTTTGGACAAGCATGCCATAAATCGTCTATATTTTGTGTAATTGTCTATCCATAATCAATATTTTTATACTAAATATCTACAACAGTTTTAATCACATGTATTGTGCAAAAAACAATAATTTTGATTATATTGAGAGTGGATGTTTCTAGATTAATTTATGGGAATTAAACATTAAATTCCTTCGATTTGGCATATAAGTTCATGACAGTGAGATTTAAAAATCATGTTAAATTATGAATTCTTGTGTGAATGGGATTAGTTTGTTATTTGGATACTTAGGCGGTTTAAAAAATTTAGCCCTTTCTTAAGAAATGGATAGATGTTTAGATCTAGTAATTGAATTTAGATGAATTTAATTGATTAGATGAATTTAATTGATTTGATGAAACTGATGAATATGATTTTTTTGTTGGGTATTTACTATTTGTTTTAGTGTTTAACTTAATCATTTCTACTTTTTTTCTAAAACTGCAAATAATAACTTGTTTCTGTTAATGCTGTTCAGTGTTTTTTTTCCTATACATTTTAAAGAGATGTCTCCGAAGAAGAAATGCAAAATTGTCAATCCAAATGCCCAGCAAAAGAGACTGATTTAGACAGGATTCGCAGAGATTATACGAATTTGGACTACTCCAAATGTGATGATCTACAGGACATTCTTAATAGGAAAGTAGTGGGCAGAAAGGCATGTCATGGGTGGTTTGAAGAGCCAAAATTGAAAAGTTGAGGAAAAACAAGGTGTACAGTTGCTTATTGGTTACAATCTGCGGAGTATGATGATTATGATATGCCAATGTACCAGCTAGCAACTGATCTTCTCCATAAAGACTTGGTCTATTGCTAGAAATTGCAATTTATTTACCTATCTGTTACGGACTTACAGCATATAATACAATAATATTAAAGTTCTGATCTTGAGAATATCACATTTTAGAATTTTCAAGGCAGTCTGGGTGTTTATTACTATTTCCGTCACAACGGTCAATTTTGTAATTAGCTACAATTAGGTAACTAACTAATTATATGCTTTCATTTCAGGTCATCCAAGTAAGATGTTATATATTTGTTTCAGAATGCTTCAATCTATAATAACTGAAAATTTCATTCAGTTCTCTTAATTATTAAGAAAGTTATGGGTTTTGACTGTCGTCGATCACAGCTTTTGTGTTAAGTCAATGGAAAAGCAATAGGGAACAAGATGCTAATTTCCGAGTATGAAAATGGCCATAACTTTTTTAAACTTGATTTTTAAAATCTCAAAATGTTGTAACATTGCTAATTGTTGGCTGGCCCCGCCTGCCCTGTGCTTGACTTGATGACTTGAAATGGATTGACTTGACATGAAATGGATTTAAATGGATTGTTGGCCCTGCACTCACTGTGCTTGACTGGACTTGACCCACAACACCCATGCTAGCGCTCCAGAACCCCCCCCCCCCCCCACCGCCCCACTGGCCACCAATATTGGAATTGGTGGAGAGGTGGAATATTGCGTTGGGGGACCAGCCCTCCATTGTGGTTCCTTTACCTCGAGTTCCCTTATCAAATCCGGTTCATTCCACAACACGGAATCCAGAATTGCCTTCTCCCTGGTAGGCTCCAGTACAAGCTGCTCTAAGAATCTACCTCAGAGGCACTCCACAAACCCCCTTCCTTGGGGTCCAGTACCAACCTGATTTTCCCAGTCTACCTGCATGTTAAAATCTCTCATAACCACCGACGCATTACCTTTGCTAAACATGGCAATTTTAACTCTTGATTCAACTTGCACCCTATATGAGATGCTGTTCCTCCAATTTGTGTTCATCCTCACTGACAATGGAGGAGGTCTAGGACAGAAAGGTTAGTGTGGGAATGGAAAGGGGAATTAAAGTGCATTTTGTGTCTATCTTCCGTTTAAACCAGCATCTGCAGTTCCTTCCTACACATTTCTTTGCAATTCTGTGCATTTCATCGTTTGCAATAAGAAATATGGGGAGAATGCAGGTGCTCATTTGGTTTATTCCCCCCCCTCCCCCCCTCACCCCTCACCTCCCACCTTACAGTGAGAAAAACATTCTTGCTCCTGATTTCCTGTGGCAGGGGCTCGACCCAAAACACCGACTGGCCTATGCCTTAACAGATGCTACTTGATCCGCTGAGCTCCTCCAGCAGTTTGTTTTCTCCTCCAGATTTCAGCAGCTGCAGTGTCTCGTGTCTCCATTTCTTTGGTACATTTCCTTTAATCTTATTGTAACCTATCAGGAGTAAAACAGCACATTTGTTGCCCTCTTATCTCTTGGGAATGACATATTAGATAGATTTCAAAAGTCTGCCTCAATCTCTGCGTTCAATAAATGTCAATTAAGTTTTCAGTAATTGAAATGAGCTAACAACATCATCAAATCTTAAGAGGCTTGAAGAAACAGTCACATCTTCAAAATAGTGGTAATAATTCCTGGTGGGAGAGTCAGAGATGCTGAACTGATTATGGATCTTGATCATGGTTAAGAATTTTATTGAAAGTGTAGTTGATGACAGGAGCAATTCATTTTTGAGGTTAACAGTAATGAAAGTACTATAACGACTAGAGAAGAGTCCGTTTTTCCTGTTTGCTGTTAGTGCAGACTGCTTGAATTGTTCATGTGGATTAGATTTGTCCATGAGAGGAATGGCACTGACATTGTAAACAAAGTTTTGAGTTGTAATTTTCTCACATTGCCTTTAGCTTTTTATTGGAAACCTGGTTGAGACAAACCATGTTTCCTGGCCAGAAATAGCCTTGAACTAATAAGATGCATATTCATTATAATTCCACTCACAAAGAAATCAGCCGCTGATTGATAAATACCATGCTACATAGATGCAAATGAGAAATAGTGCAGATCAGTCAAGGTAGCTGCCAAGAATATGTAATCGCTACTGTATATTTATTTTTCCTGGCCATAAATTCTGCAAGGATTTAGTTTTCCCTTTGTATATCAAAGAATAATCTTTCAAAATAGATCAATTAAAAAAAAATTTAAACCACGTGTGAACTATTTCGTTGACAAAAATGTTATTTCATGAAATATCTTAAGTATTAAGGGGGACCTCATTGAAACTTACCAAATAGTGAAAGATCCAGATAGAGACCACTAATGGGAGAATCTAGGACCAGAGGCCATGGCCTCAGAATAAAAGGATGTACCTTCAGAAAGGAGGTGAGGATGAATTTTTTTTGTCAGAGGGTGGTGAATTTGTGGAATTCATTGCCACAGATGACTGTGGAAGCCAAGTCAATGGATATTTTTATAGCATGTGGGAGGAAACCGGAGCAAACCCCCATGGTCACAGGGAGAACGCACAAACTCCGTTGGGACAGCACCCGAGGTCAGGATCGAACCCGGGTCTCTGGCACTGTAAGGCAGCAACTCTACTGCTGCGCCACTGTGCCACCCCTAACAGTGGAACAGTGATAGTCACTGCAATGTCAAATGCAATGAAGGAAGCCATTGTCAGTCCATACTAGCACCCAGCAGTCTCGAAGGATAACCCTGTCATTCCCCGCACATCCAGGCAAGCTTGAAGTGTCATCATCACCTGGAGTGAATCTGCCGACACGTGTTCCTTATCAGAAACAGTCATGCACCGCCATTAACTTACAAATTATATCAAAGTTGTCTCTTTGAAAGCTAGAAAATGCTTAATCTTTTAAAATCCAATCACTGGAAATCAATGTTTTACAGATCAAAATGTTCTTGTACCATTGGCAAATACATATCAAAATGCATCCAGAACATGTTGCAGGGATATATCTGCCAGTATTGGTGTCTATTTGGTACAGTGGCACAGATTTCTTGAGGTGTGCTTAATTAAATTGTAGTCCCTAGAAGTCTCTGAATGTAACCTCAGACAGTTTTTCAGAAATTGAAGCATAAGCCAGTAAAACTGTAAGAGCTGTCTACATGGGCAGTCTACATCCTGGAGGCATGAACATTGAATTCTCCCAATTCTGCTAGCCCTTGCTGTCCCCTCCCCTTCATCAGCCCTCTGGTTGTCTCCTCCCATCCCCTAGCCCTCAGGCTCCTCCTCCGCCTTTTTTCCTTTTTTCCTTTCTTCTCCCCACCCCCTATCAGTCTGAAGAAGGGTTTCGGCCCGAAACGTTGCCTATCTCCTTCGCTCCATAGATGCTGCTGCACCCGCTGAGTTTCTCCAGCATTTTTGTGTACCTTCGATTTTCCAGCATCTGCAGTTCCTTCTTTAACAAACTGTAAGAGCGAATTGCCTAACAGACTGATGGTATTGTGTAGGAAGGAACTGCAGATGCTGGTTTAAACCGAAGATAGACACAAAATGCTGGAATAACTCAGTGGGACAGCAGGATATCTGGAGGGAAGGAATGGGTGACGTTTCGGACCCGAAACGTCACCCATTCCTTCTCTCCAGAGATGCTGCCTGTGCCGCTGAGTTACACCAGCATTTTGTGTCTATCTCCGGACTGATGGTATTTCTATAGACTAGTTGTCAATGGCACTGGAGAGTTGGGGAGTTCCAAATGTGATTCAAAATTCTCCCCATCTGCAGCTTTAAATCGCATTATAGTCTTTACTGAAAGTGGACCTTTATATTTCTCATTTCTCATTTGGTAGAAACAATTTACCTACCAAAGAGATATCAGGAATTCCATGTGATGCTATCAGCATTTCCTCACGTAAGTTCCACCAACATTAGAGCTCCCTCATGAACTAAAACCTTTACATTTATTGGTCTATCTTTGCCAGTAATTTTCTGACGTTGCCCCAAAATTTAACTCCTAACGGGATACATCAGCCAAGTCAGAACCTTTGCAAGAACCCCCCAAAGGTTATACTGGGCCATCTGCCTTCTGAATCAGCAGTAGGCCACATCAGTGTCTAAATAGTAATGCCATTGGGTTTGTATGGGGAAGAACGGCAATGAAATGTAACATTTCAAGGAAATGTAACATTTAACTGATTTTAATTGTTGTGAATTAATTGCATTTAATGAAATGTTGTTATTTGTTTAAAAATAAATGTTTTCCTTTAATAATTTTTGTTGTTGTTGATTTTTTAGACACTTTGGAATGCTTCTGAATGCCAGTTTTTTTTCAGGACTGAATGGCTTAGTTGGTTTTTAAAGATTATTTCATCCATTATGTGGGAGATCTTGTTTTGCACACCCCACTTAATGGCAAACCTCCTCAGTAAATAACTTCTTATACTATGCCCTCAACATGCAAGTAAAATTTGACCTTAAGAGAAATAAAAGAGTAAACCCAGCTATAAACTTGAATAAACCTTTCCTGCCAATCTTCTTGAAAAATGATCTTGCGCATACAGGCATATTTACATTCATTGACACAGACGCTGTGGAGGCCAAGTCATTGGGCATTTTTAAAGCTGCGATTGATATGTTTTTGATTAATAAGGGTGTCAAAGAGTACAGGAGGAAGGAAGGAGAATGACATTGAGAGGGACAGTAGATCAGCTATGATCAAATGGTGATGCAGACTCGATAGGACAAATGGCCTAATTTTGCTCCTCTGTCTTAAAGTATTATTTAGCACTTCAAGACCAAAGTGTTTCTTAACCAATAAAATCGGTTGGGCAGTCACGGTGGCGCAGCGGTAGAGTTGCTGCCTTACAGCGAATGCAGCACCGGAGACCCGGGTTCCATCCTGACTATGGGTGCTGTCTGTACGGAGTTTGTACATTCTCCCCGTGACCTTGCGTGGGTTTTCTCCGAGAATCTTCGGTTTCCTCCCACACTCCAAAGACGTACAGGTTTGTTGGTTAATTGGCTTGGTAAATGTAAAAATTGTCCCTAGTGGGTGTTGGATAGTGTTAATGTGCAGGGATCGCTGGTCGGCGATGACCCGGTGGGCTGAAGGGCCTGTTTCTGCGCTGTATCTTTAAACTAAACTAAAATACCATCGAGTATAGTCACTGTATGGAAATCATGGCTCATTAAGCTGCTGGAGGCAACATTGAGAAAAGGATCAGTTCATCTGTTTTAGTGATTGTGGCAGCCTGTGTTATGTAGACTATTCCCATCTCAGGAGTGTTTTGTTTTTTTACCTGCAACCTTCTGTCTGAGAGGTAATACTGCTCATAGCCAGGTCATGGCTGACATAATTACATCTCATGGGAAGAGAATGAGGATAGGTTTGACTGGCTTCAGGATTGCTTCTAGTAGGATAATAATTCTACCAGAGCGATTTTGAGCCTGCAATTGCACTGCTTACACACACATTGGAAGTCAAATTCAACCTCCATTTTCTAGTGAGGGAGTCTGCCATCAGTCAGATTGTTAATGCACAATGTTTTGCCTTTCTTCCTACATTACAATTGCTAAGGCCATTTGTGGAGGAAGGAACTGCAGATGCTGGTTTAAATCAAAGAGAGACACAAAATGCTGGAGTAACTCAGTGGGACAGGCAGCATCTCTGGAGAGAAGGAATTGGTGGTGTATCTGGTCGAAACCCAAGGCCATTCTCTGTGTGGGGTCCTGTTTCTGATCTCCTTCTTCACTTTTTGGGAAAGAGCTGATCCTGTGTTGGGTATTTTTGCTGTCATCCCAATTTAGACGGGAAATTATTAGCGCAGTGGACCACAAATCAAGTTCTTTCACTTTTATAATGTGAAGCAGTGTTAAGTCATTTGTGAAATATTGCCAGCTGCACCAAACAAAACACTACCAATACAGCTGAATGCAGTAAAAATCCAGTCAATGATACAAGAATAAATATCTATTTCATAAGTCTATAAATTTCAATGTTGCCCGATCAGTATTTTGAGAGGCTTTAGGGGTATTAATAACTTGCAAAGAGCTGTATCATCAATGTTGTAATTTCCTCAACAAAACAGATGGAGGCCAGGTTGTGTGTTAATGAAAGCATAAAAGCAATCAGTGGTTAAATGGTGCAAAGTATCTTTTATAGATAGCACTTCCATATACTGGAGTATGAAGATGTGTAAATTAACAAACTTTCTGACAACCTTGCAAATCTGTAATTTATTTCAGTGTGTATTACTGTCAAAGTATTATTAGTCATTCTTAACAGTTGGTATTTAATTCCCATTACTCAATACTGTGATATAAAATGCTGCAGTGACAATGAATGGTTTCTAAAGACTGTATTGTTTCCCATCCCATAACATTTCCTGACATTTATTTTTACTTTTCTTCAAGCGACCAAACCTTTCATAATATCTTCTCTTCTGCAATTGTTTATTGCACAAAAACTGAGGTTTCCACCGTTGCAAGCAAGAACCATAAAACCATGAAACAATTGACAATAGATGTCGTGCATTAAAAGAGAAAGATAATAAAATGTAACTTTTGTATTTAATCACCGCAGGATAAAATCAAGGAAAGAGGTTAGGTTGTAAAATTTACAGTTCAGCAGTAAAATGGAGACTCAAGAAACTGCAGATGCTGGAATCTTGAGCAAGACACAAACTGCTGGAGGAACTCAAGCAGCATTTTGTAGTGGGAATGGACAATAGACTTTAGCATTTAGCACTTTGTGTTTTGCTCAGGTTAAATTGACAATTTCCACATTTTATTAATAACTGTGCAGTATTTAGGTGAAGTTGTTCTATGTGGAAAGATTGAGTAGATAAGGCCAAGATTTCTCAGTTAGAAGAATAAGTAGTAATCTCATTTTGACATTAAATAAAAAAGGGGAATGAGAGAGAAAGAAATGAAAGGACGTTTCTCTTGTCTAGAATTAACCATACAATTAATTCAGGATAAGGCCTGCAAAATAGGGCTGAAACAAGGAACAATTTCTTTGCATAGAGGATTTTTGCAGTTTAACCCAGAAGGGTATGATGCCCAGTTGTTGATTATATTCAGGATGGGAATTGGCTAGAAGTTGATAATTATCTCCAAATTTTAATATTAGCATCACATTTAAGAGTCTGAGCAATGATGTGTTAGCAGTAAAGTTTAGCAGTGGCGTTCACAGTACAGACTGTTTCTGTTTGGATAACAGAAAATGAAACCATCTGCATGGAACAGATAAGCATGAAAAACGTACCAGTTTTGAATTGTGTCTGTACTCGAGTCATATTCTGGGCATGGTGATATTGTTTGGAAGGAATCATAAATCATACATCTAGGTTCATTAGAAGGCATATTCTTAGGAAGGGGAATAAGGTAGGGTGAGTGTAGAGGGATTTATTCTATTCAAATGAAGGATCTTTGACTTGAAATAATAAGATTGTTTCTCAATCTACAGATACTGCCTAACCTTTCAACATTTCCAGCATTTCATGCTTCTATTTCAGATAGCCAGCTGGTATTTTTTTCAAATTTTCAATTGATTCTATCTTCTCTGTTTTAAACCACAGACATACAATTTAGTCCAATTATCCTGAACAGTGAGAAAACGGTTTGCCTCTCAGTAGCAGTTGTTACAAGATCCTGTCAGTTTATTCATCCACATATTCATAGAAACGTAGAAAACATAGATAAATAGGTGCAGGAGGAGGCCATTCGGCCCTTCGAGCCATTGTGATCATGGCTGATCGTACCCCAATCAATAACCCATGCCTGCCATCTCCCCATATCCCTTGACTCCACTAGCCCCTAGAGCTCTATCTAACTCTCTCTTAAATCCATCAGTGATTTGGCCTCCACTGCCCTCTGTGGCAAATTCAAGCATATTCTAAAATTGAAAACAGTCGAGAGCAGTGGTTGACTAAATTTTTTATTCTAGTTTTCATGTTTCAATAACTAAATTCACATAGGTTCATTTTGTACTACTGGTCTTATTGTGATCTCAGCTATATAGAACCCAGTAGTTATGTCCAAACTCTTGTAGTGAAACTTGTCTGACACTGTTAAACTTTATTCAACCCAAACCTTTCAGTTTAATAAAATGCCTGACAATGGTTGCCATCAATCTTGCAGAATCCGTTCCCCGTTCCAATTATCTTCTTGTTCTTTCATATTCACTGATGGGCTTGCATTATGAAAGAAGGGAAGCTCCTAGTGGTGATAATGGCGAGATGGCTCCCAGTTGGGATGATAGGGGAGGTGGTTTTGAGCTTTGCATCCATTAATATAGCAGGCTCTATGCTACCCCTGTCTATTCCTGGTCATTTCACATCCCACCCCCCATATCCCCTTCCACATTCACAAAGATTTACTTGTATCTAAGACAACGTCCTGTTGCTTGCTGGTTGAAAGGTGACAAATACTCATCCACAATGTAAAACAAATTGAAGTTTTGGTGGGGTGATTTTTAATTAAAAATATCACTAGTTCTATTTGAAATGACATCGATTATTATATTATTGTAAATGTAATATTAATGTAAGCTTAAAAGCATGCACCACCAGACTCAGGAACAGCTTCTTCCCCTCTGTTATCAGGCTTCTGAATGGTCTTGACAGACCTTGCCTGGGTACTGTCTAAATCACCCCCCCCACCACCCCTTAAACCCCCCCCCCCCCCCCTTTGTAGATATTGGATTTTGTTTCTTGGAATAGGTGCACTACAATGCTGCAGTCTGCACTGTATCTCCCCCTTTGCTCTACCTATTGTACATGAGTGACGATTGTATTTGTCTACAGTATTATTTGATATTTGGATAGCATACAAAACCAAGCTTTTCACTCTATCTTGGTCCAGGTGACAATAATAAACCTAAAAGTAAACATAAAGAACTATTTTATTGTGTCAATATATTACTTTGTTCTTCTATCACATTACGTAGTTAAGTGTAAGTTCCGTTTACTGAATTCACATGGTATCATAGAGTTACATTGAGAACCACAATCTGAATATGGAGATCCAATTGAACATGCTTTGGAAATAACAAGATGCTACATTAATGCCATAACCATTTCTTCAAACTTATCGTCACTTTGGATTTATGCTTTATATATGAAATGATCAGAGCTGCAGATAGACTGATGAGTGCCCATTTAACAATAATAACATACTCAGCTATCCAAACGGCTGTTAACTAATGAAAACTGATAAAAGCAGATGTCTTTATGACAGTCTCTGATCGGCTTTAGATAGCCCCATAATCCGCTCCTTAAGGCTTGTGTAGTTACTGATGGAACTTCATGATTAGGCTGCATAATTATGCCGGAGAAAATTCGCTTAATTGTGAAACGGGTGTTTAAGCGGTCAGAGATCTGGAGAATTATTTCGCCGTGTGTCATCTTGTTTATGAGGTGATATTTTCTGATTGCCTAGGTGACGCGGAGAATTGAAGTTATGTTATGGTGAACCGTGATTGAGGGTGTTTTAGGATTTTGAGTCATCGCAGATGTTTGCACAGAGGAGCATAATTATGGGGAGCTTCTCTTGGAACTCACCGCGCCTCCTTTGTAGTCCAGTCGGCTACATGAAAACTGAGATGAACGGATGTAGGGCAATTTTATACCGTGACATTTCAAGAGCTTGCGCTTCATCTTGATAAACATTCTCATTACTCATAAAAATTGACACAAGTTAAAACTTTTCATGAAGCCAACTTGACAGCGATCACACGTAAGAGTTTTAATGTACTTCTTTCATCTCTTGAACCACAGTTGAAACCAGCCTGCTCAATGACTGCAAGTGTTCTTCCCTTGTATTTGGGGCTTTGTTGGTCCACTTCACAGACCTTGAGTCAGACGCATTTAATCTTTCAATTCTGCTGCTGCTGTGGAAGGCCCCAAGAACCATATTTGGTGTCAGGAGAAGTTGATAAGTGATAAGTTCATAAGTGGTATGCGCAGAATTAGGCCATTCAGTTCATCAAGTCTACTCGGGCCATTCAATCATGCTGATCTATCTCTCCCTCCTAACCTCATATTCCTGCCTTCTCCCCAAAACCCTTGACACCCATACTGATCAAGAATCTATCGATCTCTGCCTTAAAATATCCATTGACTTGGCCTCCACAGCCTTCTGTGGCAAACTGAGAAAAACTGGTCCTTTTTTTCTCAGTTGATAGTTTGCTGCTTTGGTAAAGCAGCAATACTCCATTCTTCAAGGCCATTTTTTTCCTCACTTTGTTACCTTGTTGATTATCCATAACTGCCACCCGGCAACCTTGGCAGCTTTTTAAGTTGCCAAATGACAGTTTAGCTGGTCATTTAAGACGGCTGGCATGACGCGGTGCGATAATGTGCTCGGACGAAGTGCGTAGTTACCAGTCCGAATTATGCTCAATGAAGCATTCACATATTATGTCTGCTTCAAATAACGTCACAAACTAAACATATTCACCAAATCAAGACAATGATATATACCACAATGACGCAGCAAAATTATAATACAGTATCTCAACTATTTTTTACACGTTGCAATGAATGCAATTTCTATTATTTTTTTTCTACTTCCAAACAAAAATGTGGTTGGATTATTCAGATGATCAACCTCGGTGAGACGAAGCGCAGGCTTGGCGATCGCTTCGCACAACACCCTATCCGCTCGGTTCGCAATAACCCACCTGATCTCCCGGTGGCTCAGCACTTCAACTCCCCCTCCCATTCCGAATCCGACCTTTCTGTCCTGGGCCTCTTCCATGGCCAGAGTGAGGCCCACCGTAAATTGGAGGAGCAGCACCTCATATTTCGCTTGGGCAGTTTACACCCCCAGCGGTATGAACATTGACCTCCAATTTCAGGTAATCCCTGCCTTTCCTCCTCCCCCTTCCCAGCTCTCCCTCAGGCCACTGCCTCCACCTCTTCTTTTCTTCTTCCTGCCCCCCCCCCCACCCTCACATCAGTCTGAAGAAGTCTTGACCCGAAACGTTGCCTATTTCCCTTCACCCCCATAGATGCTGCCTCACCCGCTGAGAGTTCTCCAGCATTTTTGTCTACCCATTCACACAAGTTCTGTTATCCCACTTTCCTCACCCACTCCCTACACATTAGGGGCAATTTTACAGAGACAAGTTAACCTACAAAGCCAATGAGTCTTTGGGATGTGGGAGGAAACCACACGCTTGCAGGGAGAATGTGCAAATTCAACACAGACAGTGCCCGAGGACAGGATCGAACACAGATCTCTGGCGTGTGAGGCAGCAAGTCTACCAGCTGTGCCACTATATTTTGTTTTCCAACACACAAAAAATTATACTGTTGATAACTTTGGTTACTAAAAAAAAGAAAATATCCATTTTCAGTCTTAAATCTCCAAGTGACGCTATGTCCCCCTTTACAGCTACTGTATGTTTTAATTCAGTTCAAGACTATGGGGCAGTACATTGGCTATAAAGTTGCTGCCTAAAAAGTGCAGAGACCCGGAATTGATCCTGAATATGGGTGCTGTCTGTATGGAGTTTGCTCCTTTTTCCCCTTTGATCGCATGGGTTTTCTCCGGGTGCTCTTGTTTCCCCTTCCACATTCCAAAGGTGTGCAGGAACCTATTTCAGACCCAACCCCAAAACATAATATTTTCCTTTTGTCTAGAGATTCCGTCTGACCCTGTTGAGTTACTCCAGCTTTTTGTGCCTATCTTCAGTTTAAACCAGCATCCTGCAGTTCCTTCCTACACACACACGATACTATACGATAGAACTTTATTAATCCCAGGAGGGAAATTGTGTGTGTGTGTGTGTGGGTATATACATTATATTTATACACACACACACACACATATATATATATATATTTATATAGTTATATATTCATATATAAAATATAAACCGTTTAGTTTTCTTGTTTATAACATTGTTTACAGAGTACTATGTTTACATATTCTGTTGTGCTGCTGCAAGTAAGGATTTCATTTTTCTAACTGGGACGTGAGAGAATAAAACACTCTTGACTTACATCGCTAATGTGTGGGATAGAACTAGTGTTCGGGTGATCGGTGGTCGGCGTGGACTCGGTGGGCCGAAGGGCCTGTTTCCACACTGTATCTTTGAATTAAACTAAAAACACTAAAACCAGAGGGAAGCCTAAAGAAGGGTCTCTACCCGAAAAGTAACCCAATTTCTTCTATCCAGAGTTGCTGGTTGCTCCATGGAGTTCCCCCGCACAATTAAAAGCATGGAATAGTCTTCACCATACCCTAGATACCCAACCAGACACAACTAAATTTAAGGTAGCTCTTTTTTCCCCAAGAACCCTTTTTTGCTTAAGTCCAAGTCAAGAGTCAAGAGAGTTTTATTGTTCATGTGTCCCAGATAGGACAATGAAATTCTTGCTTGCTGCTGCAGCGCAACAGAATATGTAAACATAATACAGAACTGGAGATAAAAGTTTAGTGTGTTTATATACCATAGACCATATATAAACACAATAAATAAACAGATAAAATGCAGTAGGCTGTTATTGTTCAGAGTTTGGAGTTTGGTGATGGACCCCTCCACTACCTCCAGTTTAAATTCCATTCTGAATATTTTTGGAGGACCAGGAAACCAGAAGCAAGAGTTACTCCAGGGAGTTACTCCAGCTCCAGGGAGTGATTCTGCGTTGGTTTTCAGCGGTCGCGGCGAGACGGCGACCGGACATCAATGGCGGCCATATCTCCCACAATGCAAAGGGAGGGAGAAAGTGCCCGGCGCCGACCAGTTGCCCGTGGCAGTGCGCATGTATAGGGCGGCCGATGATGTTGCGGCCGTGGTTGTGCGCATGTGCAGGGGGAGGATGTGCTGGCCGTAGCAGTGCGCATGTGCAAGGCAGCCTGCCGTGCCGGCGGATGAGGAGCTGAGCGGAGAGCGGAGACCCGGACACGGATACGGATGGCGGGCGGAGACGGAGATTGACAGAGAGAGAGATAGAGTGAGGGGCCCGTTCAGAGTTGAACGGCAGGTGTCCCTGCCTTGGCCGAAGGCCCCGTAGATTTCGAGGCCCTAGGCTTCAGCCTATGAAGCCTAGTTGTAAATCAGGCTCTGCCTGTACTGATAATTAAAAATAACGCATGTTATATGAAATTCAAATATACCTAACTATCATCTTAGGAGATGTGATATATCCAAGACTGTGACATGACAAGATGCATTCTATTGAAGTTGCACTGAATCACATTTACGTGAAATTTAGTTTAGAAACTTTAAGGTAACTTAATATTGTGTCATGCTTGACATCAATTTGATCCATGCCACCCATCCAATATGTTAGGTTTCCCGCAAGAATATTATAAATAATTTCTATCGTAGTTCAGAGGCACTGGCACCAATTTAGTGCCCTCACTGGCACTGAAGGACCAATTAACTCATACCTCCCACCCATTGGACGTTCACAAAATGCTGGAGTAACTCAACGGGACAGGCAAGCATCGCTGGAGAGAAGGAATGGGTGATGTTTTGGGTCGAGACCCTTCTCTCAGTTTGCAGACACAGCACTGAAGTGAGCCCGATCATATCCAATGATGAGACGGAGTACAGGGAGGAGACAGAGAATTTAGTGACATGGGCTTGTTTTTTACAGAGGCCCAGGAGCCGTTGGAGCGATCGCAGAGGGAGCAGCAACGTCCGAGCGGTAGGCTTAAAACCCGAGCACGGGGCTTGTTTTTTACAGAGGCCCAGGAGCCGTTGCAGCGGTCGCAGAGGGAGGAACCCAAATCTGTAAACGTTCCAACGTTCCATTCGCATTTCAAAACAGGTGGGTTTGAGGAAGCCGCTGATTGGTGGAAGCGGACAAGAGGAAGCAGCTGATTGGAAGTCAGATCCCTGCTGATTTCTTCCAGCACTTTGAATTGTATTGTATTGTACTTTGTATTGTATCCAGGGTAAGGGGTGAGTATGAGTGCCAGGGCAGTTTACTGTTCTGGATGTCAGATGTGGGAGGTCAAGAATCTGATAGCCTCTCCAGACGTCCACATCTGTGCCAGGTGCATTGAGATGGGGCTCCTAAGGGACCGTATTAGGAACCTGGAGCAGCAGCTCGATGACCTCCGTCTGGTCAGGGAGAGCAAGGAAGTCATAGAGAGGAGTTACAGAGAGGTGGTCACTCCAAGACCACAGGAGGCAGGCAAGTGGGTCACGGTTAGGAGGGGGCTAAGAAGGCAGAGGCAGGGACTAGAGAGAACCCCGGTGGCTGTACACCTTGACAATAAGTACTCCTGTTTCGAGTACTGTTGGGGGGGAACAGCCCTTCCTGGGGGTAGTAACTGCGGCCAGGGCCTCCGGTACAGAGACCGGCCCTGTTGCTCAGAAGGGTAAGGAAAAGAAGAGGAGGGGCAGTAGTAATAGGGGACTATAGTTAGGGGGTCAGATAGGCAATTCTGTGGACGCAGTCAGGTCACCCGGATGATAGTTTGCCTCCCTGGTGCCAGGGTCTGGGATATGTCTGAACGTGTCCAAGATATCCTGAAATGGGAGGGAGCGGAGCCCGAGGTCGTGGTACATATAGGTACCAATGACATAGGTAGAAAAAGAGAAGAGGTCCTGAAAGGAGAATGTAGGGAGTTAGGACGAGAGTTAAGGAGAAGGACCGCAAAGGTAACAATCTCGGGATTACTGCCTGTGCCACGCGACAGTGAGAGTAGGAATGGAGCGAGGTGGAGGATAAATGCGTGGCTGAAGGACAGGTGCAGAGGGCAGGGATTCAAGTTTCTGGATCATTGCGACCTCTTTTGTGGAAGGTGTGACCTGTACAAAAAGGACGGGTTGCACTTGAACCCGAGGGGGACCAATATCCTGACAGGGAGATTTGCAAAGGCTACTGTGGAGACTTTAAACTAGAATGGTTGGGGGAGGGACTCAAATAGAGAAAGCTTGTAGACAGTGAGGTGTGAGGCAGCAGGCAGAGAAGGGAAGCACTCAGACCCAACATGTAGGGGGGAAAGAAGAAAAAAATAATAAACAGAGAATAAGAGGTGGTGGGTTTCTTAAATGTGTGAGCAGAGAGACAGAGGGGTGTAAAATGAGGGTAGAAGCAATAGGTAGCAAGGTGAAAAGTAAAAGTGGCAGGCAGACAAATCCCAAGCCTGAAGGCTTTGTGTCTCAATGCAAGGAGCATTCGTAATAAGGTGGATGAGTTGAATGTGCAGATAGCTATTAATGATTATGATATAGTTGGGATCACGGAGACATGGCTCCAGGGTGACCAAGGCTGGGAGCTGAACATCCAGGGATATTCAATATTCAGGAGGGATAGACAGAAAGGAAAAGGAGGTGGGGTAGCGTTGCTGGTTAGAGAGGAGATTAACGCAATGGGAAAGGAAGGACATTAGCTTGGAGGATGTGGAATTCGCTATGGGTAGAGCTGCGAAACACTAAGGGGCAGAAAACGCTAGTGGGTGTTGTGTACAGGCCACCTAACAGTAGTAGTGGAGTTGGGGATGGCATCAAACAGGAAATTAGAAATGCGTGCAACAAAGGTAAAACGGTTATAATGGGTGACTTCAATCTACATATAGATTGGGTGAATCAAATTGGCAGGGGTGCTGAGGAAGAAGATTTCTTGGAATGTATGCGGGATAGTTTTCTAAACCAACATGTAGAGGAACCAATGAGAGAGCAGGCTATTCTAGACTGGGTATTGAGTAATGAGGAAGGGTTAGTTAGCAGTCTTGTTGTGAGTGGCCCCTTGGGCAAGAGTGACCATAATATGGTTGAGTTCTTCATTAGGATGGAGAGTGACATCGTTAATTCAGAAACAAGGGTTCTGACCTTAAAGAAAGGTAACTTTGAGGGTATGAGACGTGAATTGGCCAAGATTGACTGGCAATTGATTCTTAAAGGGTTGACGGTGGATATGCAATGGAAGGCATTTAAAGACTGCATGGATGAACTACAACAATTGTTCATCCCAGTTTGGCAAAAGAATAAACCAGGGAAGGTAGTGCATCCGTGGATAATAAGGGAAATCAGGGATAGTATCAAAACAAAAGATGAAGCGT
The DNA here is from genome assembly GCA_038087875.1 of Malacoraja senta. Classification (NCBI taxonomy): domain Eukaryota; kingdom Metazoa; phylum Chordata; class Chondrichthyes; order Rajiformes; family Rajidae; genus Malacoraja; species Malacoraja senta. Next base: position 16,301,417 of record CM075978.1, on the reverse strand, counting down.
AAAAATTAGCCAGAAAAAGCAGCCTACCAGAGTGGGAGAAATTCAGAGTCCAGCAGAGGAGGACAAAGGGCTTAATTAGGAAAGGGAAAATAGATTATGAAAGAAAAGTGGCAGGGAACATAAAAACTGACTGCAAAAGTTTTTATAGATATGTGAAGAGAAAGAGATTAGTTAAAACAAATGTAGGTCCCTTGCAGTCAGAAACAGATGAATTGATCATGGGGAACAAGGACATGGCAGACCAATTGAATAACTACTTTGGTTCTGTCTTCACTAAGGAAGACAAATAATCTGCCGGAAATAGGAGGGGACCGCGTGTCAAATGAGATGGAGGAACTGAGTGAAATCCAGGTTAGCCGGGAAGTGGTGTTAGGTAAATTGAATGGATTAAAGGCCGATAAATCCCCAGGGCCAGATAGGCTGCATCCCAGAGTACTTAAGGAAGTAGTCCCAGAAACAGTGGATGAATTAGTGATAATTTTTCAAAACTCCTTAGATTCTGGAGTAGTTCGTGAGGATTGGAGGGTAGCAAACGTAACCCCACTTTTTAAAAAGGGAGGGGGAGAAAAAATGGGGAATTACAGACCAGTTAGTCTAACATCGGTAGTGGGGAAACTGCAAGAGTCAGTTATTAAAGATGGGATAGCAGCACATTTGGAAAGTGGTGAAATCATTGGACAAAGTCAGCATGGATTTACGAAAGGTAAATCATGTCTGACGAATCATATAGAATTTTTCGAGGATGTAACTAGTAGAGTGGATAAGGGAGAACCAGTGGATGTGTTATATCTGGACTTTCAGAAGGCTTTCGACAAGGTCCCACATAAGAGATTAGTATGCAAGCTTAAAGCACACGGCATTGGGGGTTGGGTATTGATGTGGATAGAGAACAGGCTGGCAAACAGGAAGCAAAGAGTAGGAGTAAACGGGTCCTTTTCAGAATTGCAGGCAGTGACTAGTGGGGTACCGCAAGGCTCAGTGCTGGGACCCCAGCTATTTACAATATATATTAATGATTTGGACGAGGGAATGAATGCAACATCTCCAAGTTTGCGGATGACACGAAGCTGGGGGCAGTGTTAGCTGTGATGAGATGCTAGGAGGCTGCAAGGTGACTTGGATAGGCTGGGTGAGTGGGCAAATGCATGGCAGATGCAGTATAATGTGGATAAATGTGAGGTTATCCACTTTGGTGGCAAAACAGGAGAGTAGACTATTATCTGAATGGTGGCCGATTGGGAAAAGGGGAGATGCAACGAGACCTGGGTGTCATGGTACACCAGTCATTGAAAGTAGGCATGCAGGTGCAGCAGGCAGTGAAGAAAGTGAATGGTATGTTAGCATTCATAGCAAAAGGATTTGAGTATAGGAGCAGGGAGGTTCTACTGCAGTTGTACAGGGTCTTGGTGAGACCACACCTGGAGTATTGCGTACAGTTTTGGTCTCCAAAACTGAGGAAAGACATTCTTGCCATAGAGGGAGTACAGAGAAGGTTCACCAGACTGATTCCTGGGATGTCAGGACTTTCATATGAAGAAAGACTGGATAGACTCGGCTTGTACTCGCTAGAATTTAGAAGATTGAGGGGGGATCTTATAGAAACGTACAAAATTCTTAAGGGGTTGGACAGGCTAGATGCAAGAAGATTGTTCCCGATGTTGGGGAAGTCCAGGACAAGGGGGTCACAGTTTAAGGATAAATGGGAAATCCTTTAGGACCGAGATGAGAAAAACATTTTTCACACAGAGAGTGGTGAATCTCTGGAACTCTCTGCCACAGAAGGTAGTTGAGGCCAGTTCATTGGCTATATTTAAGAGGGAGTTAGATGTGGCCCTTGTGGCTAAAGGGATCAGGGGGTATGGAGAGAAGGCAGGTACAGGATACTGAGTTGGATGATCAGCCATGATTATATTGAATGGCGGTGCAGGCTCGAAGGGCGGAATGGCCTACTCCTACTCCTGCACCTATTTTCTATGTTTCTATGTTTCTATGTCAGAACAATAATCTCATCTTCAATATCAGCAAACTAAATGGGGTGCATGATTGCAACCTTCACGTGGTCTGCCCTGTTTCGACGAATGCAATCAACCCAGCGTGCACAATCAAGTACGATCAATTAGAACAACAACAGTCCTACAACTTTAGGCTGTGCACGCCATACGCAAGAAGAAGATGCAAACAAAATAGCTAGTTATAGACTTTAGGAAGCAATGGTGGACTACATGTCCTAATCAGCATCAATGGTGTGGTTAGACACATAGCACTGGAGTAACTCAGCGGAACAGGAAACATCTCTGGAGAGAATAATGGATGACGTTTTGGGTCGAGACCCTTCTTCAGACTCAAGTGGAAATGGTTGAGTGCTTCACATTCCTTGGAGTTAATCCTACCAATGAAATATCGTGGACCAACCACATTGGTATGACAGCCAAAAAGGCACAACATCTCTACTTCCGGGGGAGTCTGAGTAAATTTGGTATGTCCCCAGTGATTCTTACAAACTACTACAGATGCACCCTAGAAACCATACAGTCGGGTTGTATCATAGCTTAGTTGGGGAACATTCTGCCCAAGAACAAAATTTATTGCGGAGTTATAGATGTAACCCCATCCATCACACAGAACAGACTTCCCATCATTGACACCATCTATACTTCACACTGCCTCTGGAAAGCAAACAACACAATTAGAAACTTGTCACATCCCGGTTATTCCTTTTTCTCCTTGCTTCTGTGGCAGAAGGTATAGAAGCTTGAAAGCGTGCACCACCAGACTCAGGAAATGCTTTTTTTCCTGTATTATGACACTTCCGAACAGTCCTTCCATAAACTAGGATACCTCTGAAGGTAATTGGAATTTGTCTGTGGAACTGATGCGCTACAATACTGAGAACGACATTCTGTACTCTGTATCTTCCCATTTGTTCGATCTATTGTACTTAAGTTTGACTTGATTGTATGGTATATTTGATCTATTGGGATAGCATGCAAAACAAAGTTTTTCACTGTACCTTGGTAGATAGAAACATAGAAACATAGAAACATAGAAAATAGGTGCAGGAGGAGGCCATTCGGCCCTTTGAGCCAGCACCGCCATTCATTGTGATCATGGCTGATCGTCCCCTATCAATAACCTGTGCCTGCCTTCTCCCCATATCCCTTGAGTCCACCAGCCCCTAGAGCTCTATCTAACTCTCCCTTAAATCCATCCAGTGATTTGGCCTCCACTGCCCTCTGTGGCAGGGAATTCCATAAATTCACAACTCCCTGGGTGAAAACGTTTTTTCTCACCTCAGTCTTAAATGACCTCCCCTTTATTCTAAGACTGTGGCCCCTGGTTCTGGACCCACCCAACATTGGGAAAAATTTTCCTGCATCTAGCTTGTCCAGTCCTTTTATAATTTTATATGTTTCTATAAGATCCCCCCTCATCCTTCTAAACTCCAGTGAATACAAACCTAGTCTTTTCAATCTTTCCTGATATGTCAGTCCCGCCATCCCAGGGATCAATCTCGTGAACCTACGCTGCACTGCCTCAATCACAAGGATGTCCTTCCTCAAATTAGGAGACCAAAACTGTACACAATACTCCAGATGTGGTCTCACCAGAGCACTATACAACTGCAGAAGAACCTCTTTACTCCTATACTGAAATCCTCTTGTTATGAAGGCTAACATTCCATTAGCTTTCTTCACTGCCTGCTGTACCTGCACGCCAACTTTCAGTGACCGGTGTACTAGGACACCCAGATCTCGCTGTACCTCCCCCTTACCTAATCTAACCCTATTGAGATAATAATCTGCCCCCTTGTTTTTGCCTCCAAAGTGGATAACTTCACATTTATCTATATTATACTGCATCTGCCACGCATCTGCCCACTCACTCAACCTGTCCAGGTCACCCTGCAACCTCCTAACATCCTCTTCACAGTTCACACGGCCACCCAGCTTTGTGTCATCCGCAAACTTGCTAGTGTTGCTCCTAATTCCCTCTTCCAAATCATTAATATATATGGTAAACAGTTGCGGCCCCAACACCGAGGCTTGCGGCACTCCACTCGCCACTGTCTGCCATTCTGAAAAGGACCCGTTCACTCCTACTCTTTGGTTCCGGTCTTCCAACCAATTTTCTATCCATGTCAACACCCTACCCCCAATACCATGTGCTCTAATTTTAGTCACCAGTCTCCCGTGCGGGACCTTATCAAACGCTTTCTGAAAGTCTAGATACACTACATCCACTGGCACCCCTTCATCCATTTTACTTGTCACATCCTCAAAACATTCCAGAAGATTAGTCAAGCATGATTTCCCTTTCATAAATCCATGTTGACTTGGACTAATCCTTTTACTGCTATCCAAATGCCCCATTATTACCTCTTTAATAATTGATTCCAGCATCTTTCCCACCACCGAAGTCAGGCTAACTGGTCTGTAATTCCCCGTTTTCTCTCTCGCTCCTTTCTTGAAAAGTGAGATAACATTAGCTATCCTCCAATCCACAGGAACTGATCCTGAATCTATTGAACATTGGAAAATGATCACCAATGCGTCCACTATTTCTAGAGTCACCTCCCTGAGGACCCTGGGATGCAGACCATCAGGCCCAGGGGATTTATCATCCTTCAGTCCCATTAGCCTACCCAATACTATTTCTCGCCAAATGAAAATTTATTTCAGTTCCTCTACCCCCTTTGATCCTCTGTCCTCCAGTACATCTGGGAGATTGTTTGTGTCTTCCTTAGTGAAGACAGATCCGAAGTACCTATTCAACTCTTCTGCCATTTCCTTGTTGCCCATAATAATTTCACCCGCGTCTGCCTTCAAGAGACCCACATTTGACTTTGCTACTCTTTTTCCCTTAACATATCTAAAGAAGCTTTTACTGTCCTTCTTTATATTCCTGGCCAGCTTCCCCTCATACTTCATCTTTTTTGCCCGTTTTGTTTCCTTCTGTTGTCCTATGAAAGTTTCCCAATCCTCTGGCTTCCGGCTACTCTTTGCTGTGTTATACATCTTTTCTTTTAGTTTTATTCTATCCCTAACTTCTCTTGTCAGCCAAGGTTGCCTCCTACTCCCCTTAGAATCTGTCTTCCTTTTTGGAATGAAATGATCCTGCGTCTCCCGGATTATGCCCAAAAATTCCTGCCATTGCTGTTCCACCATATCACCAAAAGATAATTAAGGAACTTGATCAGCGTGAACAAGTTAGACTGGAGGGCCTGATACCCTGGTGTATGACTCAATAACTCCTTTATAACAGTTTAATTAATACAATATATGGGGAAGGTGAAGAACCTGAAAACATTGTCTGAACAATGAGTTAAAGTGCTGCGTATTCTAGGATAAACATGGATATAAATGAGTGGGTACAAGCTCAATTTTCAAAGCTTGGCACGAACAGAGTATAAGGACCAAAGAGGCAAAGAGGATGTTACTTTACGATGCAGAGGCTTGAAATGTAATATCTGAGAGGGCAGTGGCAGCAAATTTAAAAATAACTTCCAGAATGGAATTATATTTATGCTTAATTCAATTATGTATCTATAGAAAATTAAATTAGATTAGATTAGTTTATTGTCGGTGCAAAGGGATTCATTGTTCACATGAAGCACACAGACTTAACAGTATATATACAGTAATAATAAATAATAAATAAACAATTAGTGCAAAATAGCAGAAGGGTGGAAGTTTGTAGTGCAAATGTGAGTAGTAATGTGCAAAATAATATTAAAGTAAAATAACACAATTACCAAATGAGATGGCGCTAAAAGTAAGAGTACATGGAAGTATCAATGGGAATCTGATGTGAAACTGAATGACATATACAAAGATACAGAGAAGGTGCAAAGAGCTGATTTTCCTCCCCTTTTGCATTGTGAGTCAAGAATATAGGAGTCTGAGCAAGTTAGTGAGAAAGAGGGATATTGCGCTTGGAGGAGAAAGGTGAAAAGTACAAAGATCTGAAGAAAGTGTATTGGCACTGTGTTACGAAAATGGAAATTATTTACATGAAAGCCACCAAGGGATAAAGCACTACGTTGTGGAGGATGTGGTTGCCAAGTATTGGGCAAGTGAGTGCAATAGTGGATTCCAATGATGTGGAATTTTGCTTTTGTGGTTTCAATCCAGAGAGGTATTACACTCCTGTTAGTATAAGCGGTTGAATGGAGTGCAGGCAAAAAATATTTTAGAAAGGGAAAGCATATAACAGAAGTCATCATTCATGTTGGAATTATAGCATTGGAAGGAATAAACCAGCCTGAAAAGAACATTTCAGCAATGAGAAAAATAATTAAAGATGCAGATCTAATTGCTGAAGAGAACGACATGGAAGTATTTGCAACAAGAGAGAAGTTCTCTGAAAAAATAGCAATTTTAATGAATTTAACAATTTAAAAATAACAAAAAATAGGAGCTGGAAGTAAAATTCTATGGATTTGATTACATTTATGAATTTTATGAACTAATTATGATATTAACAATTATATCATTATCAAATAGCATAAAGGAGGCAAGGGTTACACCAGATTTAAAAAATAAATAATGTTGGATGAACTCAGTGGGTCAGGCAGCATCTTGGAGGGAATGGGCAGATGATGTTTCAGGTCAGGATCCTTCAGACTGAAGGGGACAGACCATGTTTGTCTCCTACCTTTATTTTTAATTTTAATCTGGATGAGAGTGTAATCCTCCTGCAGTGGTATTGGTATCGGTATTGGTTTACAATTGTCATTTGTGCGGAGATACAATGAAACACTTCGGTTTGCAAACTATGCATGAGTGGTGCTAAAAAGAAAGTAAACAGAGTGACAACAGAAAGGTATAAGTACCAAAAGAAGTAGATTTGAAGATTGGGCAAATCATCCCTAGCAGACGAGAACTCTATTCAAGAGTCTGATAATAGTGAAGAAGAACAAAGTCAAAGTCAATTTTATTCGTCAACACGCAAACAGGCTCATAATTTCAGAATATCTGTGCTGAACATGATGTCAAGTTAAATTTATCTCCTCTTTGCCCGTGATTCATATTCCTTTATTCCCTGAATATCCATGTGCCTATCTAAAAGCCTCCTAAATACCACCATCGTATCTTCCACCACCACCACCCAGTGGTGAAGGCAGCATGCTCTAATTACTCAACAGTCTATGTAAATAACCTGCCCTGCATATATCCTTTAAACTTTGTCCCTTTCAGCTTAAAGCTATGCCCTCTAGTCTTTGACATTTTCATCCTGGGGAATAAAGGTTCTGCCTCCCCAATCTATGTCCCTCATAATTTATATTCTTCTATCAAGTCTCCCCTCAGCTTCCGACATTCCATAGAAAATCAATTTTCTTGAATCTGATGATATGTGCTTTCAAGCTTTTCTATCTTCTGCCTGTTGGGAGAGGGGGGAAGAGAGTGGAGTGTGACTGATCCTTGATTACTTTGGCCATCTTCTCGAGGCAGCATGAAGGATAAATGAGGTCGATGAGGGTGAGACTGGTTTGTGTCATGGACTGAACTGCATTCATAACTTACGTCAATTTCTTGCAGTATTGGGCAGAACGATAGCCATACCAAGCTGTGGTGCATCCAGATAAGATGTTTTCTATGGTGTATCTGTGTTTGAAATTGGTAAGAGTTATTGGGGACATGCCAAATTTCTTTAGCCTTACAAGGAACTAGAGGCATCGGTCTGCTTTCTTGGCCATAGCATCAATTTAGTGGGACCTGGATGAATTGTTGGCGATCTAGAGAAGAAGATGCTTGTATCATGGGGTACTAAAAGTAGGTTGGAAGCTTTACCCTTATCTTTAAGGGAAAAAGAAGCGGGAAACACGTTAAGATGCCCATGAATCCTAGCTTGTCGAAAGTTTTTTATTCCATCGATTCCATCAGATTGACTTGAGGATTATTTGTTGACTGACTGCAGTTTTCTATTGGTGAAAACAAATACAAGCATGTTCTAAAATGGCAGATGCCACTATCTTTATTTAGGAAGATTGGACAGGTGTTTTCCAGTCTATGTTTGCAGAGTTTTGTTCACAGAAACAAATTAAGAGGAAGATAGACACAAAAAGCTGGAGTAATTCAGTGGGACAGGCAGCAACTCTGGAGAGAAGAAATGGGTGACGTTTCAGGTCGAGACCCTTCTTCAGCAAGCAGGTTAAGAGGATCTGACTTAGGATGATACTCAAAGTAAAACTGGAAAATATATATGCTGTAGATGTGAACTAGTAATAGTTTTGGACATTCTTGCTTCATGTAGAACTGTTGAGATGTTTCTCTCATAATACCGAATAATACTCGAAAGCATTTTCACAAAACCATAGTGATTCTTCTCACTGGTCTGATTAATAATCATTTCATTCCATCTAAAAGGGAGCTCTTGTATATACCCAATGGTTCAGCACCATTCTAATCATTCTCTTGATTGTATTCTTACATATCTGCTGGGTAACACCAGGACTTATTTTACTGTTGTTAGGACATAATCCAAATGATGTAAGGGTTAATTGGTAGATTAATTGCTCTTTGGTAATAAAGTTGTAGTAATCTTTCATTTGAAAGCATGTTGTTACTGGTATCCATTAAATCCAATTAATATCACAAGTATTTTTCATTGAGTTGCGGGTCTTTTTGATATCAAATCAGTGGTATCATTTGTTCTGTTGTTTGTAGGGAGCAAGAAGATGGTTGTCAGAGGCTGAACATTTAAGTATTTGAAAGTGACTGTCAAAGATAGTCTCCGAGAACTTTTAATCTGGCCACAAGTCTGGTTTGCAACACACAAAACACCCATTCCTTCTCTCAAGAGATGCTGCCTGTCTCGCTGAGTTACTCCTGCATTTGTGTCTATCTTCGGTTCAAACCAGCATCTGTTCCTTGTTTCTACAGTAGAAAACTTCTTTACTATAACATGGGTAGCCACAATTTGGTGACTGTATAACATTTTCCTGCAGTGGAATTGGGCACATTTTAATCATTGTATAACACTGATTTACAGTACTAGAGTATTTGCTTATAGTGTTCGTGCAGTTGGAGACATTTCAGGTATTGTATAACATTGGTACTAGATTACAGTTGGGTCAGGCACACTTTGTACAGTACTCCAGGACACATGGGCAGGTTTTTCATTGCATAACATGAAAAACTGGCACGTGTATGTGAACTTCAAGTATTACCAGCTAAAGTTGATGGGATGAAGTGTCCTTACTATTGAGTGTATGGGAAGGAATCGGGGTTCAACTTCCTGATAGGACACTAGGGAAATGGATGCCTTCTGAAACTGAGGATGATGATATGAATAGCTGGCTTTTTTTAAAAACAGGGCTTTTATGGATATTTTTTTATGTAGGAGTTGTACAGTTATCTTCAGAGCTTACCTCTGAATCTAGTAGTCCTCAATTTTAGGACTATAATAATATTTTCCAAGAGTGATCTGAATTCAGGAACCGGTGCCTGGCAGATTATGTGACAAAAGTCTTCTTTTGTCGGGGGGCACTGCGAGACGGCTACCCTGCCAGCAGCGTGTTTGTTTTGGGGTTTTTTGGTGTGTCTTAGTTTGGGTGTCTCTCGGTATGTCTTATGTGGGGGGTGGTGGGAGGGGAACGGGGGAAACCGCTTTGGGCCGCCTCCTCCACGGAGAGGCGACTTTTTCAATGTCGCCTCCCTCGCAGCCTAACAGCATGGATTGGAGCAGCCTTTCCCGGAGTCGGGCTCGGAGCATCGGCAGCAGGCCCAGCGTGGACTTTCCATCGCGAAGCGGGCGAACCCTTGCCGGGGGTCGCCATAGAGGAGTGCTCCGATCGCTGGCCTGGTGTCGTTGACTGTGGTCTGCAGAGCTTCTAGCCGCGGGCGTGGAGTGGACTTGTCATCCGGAGCCTGGAATCCCTCGCCAGGGATTGCCGGAGAAGGGCTCCGACCGCCAGCCTGCGGCCTATAACATCCTGAAGCCACGGACTCTGGCAGGGAAGTGCCGATTCGTGACCTCCAAGCCGCGGAGTGTGTTCCATCGCCTGTACATCGGGCCGTATGTAGCGGCGACTACGGAGGGTCTATGGCCCCGACCACGGGTGAACAAAGGAGGAGGACTGGCTGAACTTTGTTGCCTTCCACCACAATGAAGAATGCTGTGGTGGATATTTGTGTTAAATGTTATTGTGTATTGTGTGTTCTTTTTAAGTATATCGCTGCTGGCAAATTCATTTCACTGCATGTAATGTGCATGTAACGAATAAAATTTACTTTGTCTTTGACTTTTTTAGATAAAAGGATTATGTGACAAGAGGGCCTGTACATCGGGCCGTCCGTAGCAGTAACTGCGGAGGGTTCAAAGGTCCCGACCACAGGTGAACAAAGAGGAAGATGACTGAACTTTATCACGTTCCATCACCGTGTAAGACGTTGATTCCGCTGTGGTGGATGTTTATGACGGAGCGCCGTCGAGTATGGTTGCCCAGCCTGCAGCTGTCCGTCCTTTCACCCTTTAAATTTTTTTTAGTATGTTAAAAGTCCGTTGGAGGTCTAATCTTTTTATCTGTGGGGGGTGGGGGGGAAGGGGGAAACTATTTTTCTCAGTGTCTACCTGGTCGGAGATGCGGCTTTTCTCCGGGCCGTATCTTCGCCCCTTCCTCGCGGCGTACCACCGGGACTGGAGCAGCGTTTCCTGCCGGGACCGGTCAGAACTTCGGCTTCGGCGGCGGCGCAGCGCTGGGGCGCCATCGCGGAGCGGGTGATGCCTTACCCGGGTCACCGTGCGGTGGGCTCCGGAGTACTGAGACCGCCGACTCCCAACATCGTGGAGCTGTCGTTGCGGAGCTTCCAGTCGCGGCGGAGCTCCGACCAGCGCGGCCTGTGGACTTGGGGAGCCGCGGTCTCTGGCAGCAAGCGGCCGTTCCAGACGCTCCAAGCCGCTGAAGAGTGTTATCCCAATGCCGAAGCCCCATCATCTGGCGAGAGGGCCTGAACATCGGGCCGCCATTGCGGCGACTCAATAGGCCCGACCATGGGTGAACAAGGGGAAGAGGACTGGACTTTGTGCCTTCCCTCACAGTGGGAACCATTGTGGGGGGATGTTTTTATGTTTTATGTTCAATTCTTTTTTAATGTGGTGTCTTACTTTTATTGGTGTGCTGCAAATGGCAACTCAAATTTCACTACACCAGAAATGGTGTATGTGACAATAAATGTCCTTTGTCCTTTGTCCTTATGTTAAACTCTTTTGTGTATTGTGTTCTTTATATTTGTATGGCTGTCTGGGGTGGATTGCAACCTTCACGTGGTCTGCCCTGTTTCGACTAATGCAATCAACTCGACGTGCACAAACGGAAGATCAAATAGAACAAGTTGTCCAACAACTTTAGGCTGTGCACGCCACACGAAAGAAGAAGTATGGCTGTCTGGTAACTCAAATTTCACTGTACCAATTGGTGCATGTGACAATAAATGTGAACTTGAACTTCACCACCTGATGCTACTTTCAGGGAACTTTAATACTTGTACACCGAGGTCTCTTTATTGAATCTCCTGAATTTGAGTTTGTTATCTATTAACTATGTGCATTGCATTTAGAGGCATGTTAAGCTGCTGCAAGTAAATATTTAATTGTTCCGTTATCAATACATATGACAATTAAATACTCTTGACTCTCTCCTACAACACTCCCCAGAGTTCTACAGTTCAGTTTAGTCTGTGGCTAGCACACTAATAGTCACCTGGGTTGGGCGCCATCTTGGAAGTGGATCGTTCATTGTTTAATTTTTCAGATGGCTTAAATGTATTTACCAGATTTATTATGCATTCAAACTGTGGTCTCCCCCTCTGCATGAATAATTAAAGTGGCATTTGTAACTGCACAGGTATGATTACACAAATCACATGCTGTACTGGGTGAACCAATGCTTGGCTAACTATTTGAAAGACAAAAAAACACCAATGACTGTAAGTTCTATAACTGACAAGCCCAGTCTCAGTCCCTCACCACAACACACACCCAGCTAGCTTGTGTGCAAACATTTTGATATTTAATTTTTTTTTTCAATTTTTAAAAAAAGAATAATTTTCTGAATATTGCTGACAAGGCACATATGTAATTGTCCTTGAGGAGGTGGTTGCGAACCATCTTGAACTTTGGTTTCCTTTGATTGCTACAGGAAGATCCAACATAAATGAGAAGGAACCTTGATGTTTTTTCTCGAATGGGAGCTATGCAGTGCTGGGCATGGATGCTAATATTCCCCTGGGTATCTCTGGAGCGTATATAGTCTACAGGAGGGATTTAGGAATTCAGATTTGCTAGATTTTGGAGCAGTTGACGACTACATCCTTAAGGCTGTGTCTTACCTGTTTGTGGTCATCGGCAGTGAAGCGCGGCGTCGCCGGTAGCGGGGACCGCACGGCAACGGCGAGAGCGCCGAGCCTATCCACTGGAGCGCCGCACGGATGCTGCGCGGGGGCCGAGTAATTCAAATACGGCTGGTCCCACGTGCTTGCGGTAAGTAAAAAAAAGGGCGGGCCGACTGCGATGACGTCGGCCCGCCGCACGTGACTCACTAGCGGCGGCTGTGGCGGCGGCCGTCCTGATCGCGGCGCTGTAGCAGTGGCTGTGCCTGCGGCCGTGCCGCACACGTGCCTCACTGGCGGAGGCTGTGGCAGTGGAGGTTTGACGCACGGCGCTCGAGCCACACTGGCGGCGGCCCGTGCGGGCGGCCGTGCCGCACTCGTGCATCACTGGTGGAGGTTGTGCGGTAAGATTATAGTTTTCAACATTGTCGGTTTTATTTTAGCACCGTGCGGTGTTGGGAACACCGCCGCACGGCCCCGGAATTGTACGTTCTCACGAGTGCGCGGTCTATGGCGGCAGTTTCTGTCCGTTTCGCCGCCAATGACCGCAGACTCGTGAGACAGGCCTTTTAGTTGCCAGGAGGATGTGTGCAGATGCATCCAAAACCATGTGTTTTCTATTTCAGGTGCCCCTGCTTGTCTTACTTACATCAGCCCCCGTCATGTGGAAGAAGGACTATTAGCCCCTCAAACTACTACAACTGTACATTCAACATTTTAAAAGGACTACAGAAAGATTTGGAAACATTGTTACAGTTTAGGTTTCAAACTGTAACATCAAATTGCTCTTTAATAATATTATACTTCATAAACACTTTGAAACTTAATGTAAAAAGATAGCTAATTTCCAAACATAGAAAACACATGAATGAATTGTGAATGAATGAATTAATAAGTTTATTGGCCAAGTATTCACATACAAGGAATTTGCCTTAGTGCCCCACCCACAAGTGACAACATGACATACAGTGACAGTTAGGAATGACACATGAAACATTAAACATTAATAATAAAACATTATCGATTAAACATGTGAATTAAATAAAATACCAGAGCAAAAGGAGGCTACAGATTTTTGGTTATCGAATAGAGCTACTACTCGTGGGAAAAAAGCTGCTTTTATGTCTTGCTGTGGCAGCTTTGACAGTCCAGAATCGCCTTCCAGAGGGAAGTGATTCAAAGAATTTGTGGCCAGGGTGAGAGAGATCTTACCTGCTCGCTTCCTGGCACTTGCAGTGTACAGTTCATCAATGGAGGGAAGATTACAGCCAATAACCTTCTCAGCTGATCGGACAACTTGCTGCAGCCTCCGGGTGTCGTGCTTGGTGGCTGAGCCAAACCAAACCATGATAGAGAAGGTGAGGACAGACTCTACGATGGCTGTATAGAATTGGACCATCATTGCCTGTGGCAGATTGTGCTTCCTCAGCTGCCGCAGGAAGTACATCCTCTGTTGTGCCTTTTTGACTGTGGAGTCGATGGTGGCCCCCCATTTAAGGTCCTTGGAGATGATGGCTCCCAGGAACTTAAAGACTCCACAGATGTGACTGTGGTGTTGTTGATGGTGAGTCAGGTGAGGGGAGGGGGAGCTCTCCTAAAATCTACAATCAATTCCTTAAGAGTCTTAAGAGTAATGAGCTTCAGGTTGTTGCGATGGCACCAGCACAACAGCACCAGGTCACTTCCTGTCTGTAGGCAGATTCTTCCCCATCCTGGATCAGTGCAATCAGGGTTGTGCCATCCGCAAACTTGAGAAGCTTGACAGAGGAGTCAGTTGAGGTGCAGTCGTTGGTGTAGAGAGAGTTGAGGAGGGGGGAGAGAACGCAGCCTTGCGGTGCTCCTATGCTGAGGGTTTGCGGGTCCGAGATGTGCTTTCCCAGCCTCACATGCTGCGTCCTGTCTGTCAGGAAGCTGGTGATCCACAGACAGAGGGGTTCAGGCATAGTCAACTTGGAAAGTTTGGTGTAGTAGCTCTGGCACAATGGTGTTGAATGCAGAGCTAAAATCAACAAACATAGGTCCCCTGGCGGTCTAGGTGCTGGAGGATGAAGTGCAGGCCCTGTTTGTCTGCATCATCCACAGTTCTATTGGCCCGATATCAGTAGAGGGTTCGTGATATTTTTCAGCTTGACCAGCACAAGCCTTTCAAGGGTCTTCAAGAGGTCAGTGCGACAGGCCTGTAGCCATTAAGACCAGTAATCCTTGCCTTTTTGGGTACAGGGACAATAGTGGAGATGTTGAAGCAGGCAGGGACAGTGCAGTTTTGCAGGGACTGGTTGAAAATGTCTGTGTAGACCGGTGCCAGTTGTTCAGCACAGAGCTTGAGGGTAGAGGGGGATACATTGTCCGGTCCTGGGGATTTCCGGCTTTTCTGTCTTCTGAACAGCCTCTCCACCTCCTCTATTTTTATTGTTGATGATGGAGAAGTGGTGTTGTGCAGCAAGGAGGGGGTGGGTAGTGTACGACGCTGCAGTCTTTTGCAGTCAGGCTGTAATTGGGTGTTAAGTGGTGATTGGAAAGGGGTGGGTAGGAAAGGGTCCAGTCCTTTCAGACTGGAGTCTTGCTTGAAGTGGTGATTGGGGAGGAGTGGGTGTAGAAGGGTCCAGTCTTTGCAGACTGGGGTCTGTCAGTGTTGGTTGGGGAGGGGGTACCATATGGAAGGGGGCATCCATAGTCAATCACTGAATACATTTTAATAGTGGTTAATTTTTAATCTGCCACTCATCAGGTTAACTACAAGTTGATAAGATGTATTCTGGGGCAAAAAAATCAATGTTAAGAAGTAAATACTTTGCTTTGATTTGTCCAACTTTTCACCCAAATATTATCCAGAAAAATGCTAACCATAATAAACACAAATGAAACAAGTTAGATAAGAGCTGATTCTTTTGCATCCCTTGGGAGACTGTGCAGCTGCAGGTTGGGAAGAAGGGTGGGAGAAATATGAACTACAAGCTCCAAATAAGCTCTGAACTACAGAGACTTGGAGGCATTATTTTCTCTTTGCACTATTATTGTTAATCTGTCTGCCTGTTTATCTATCTATACTATACACACACTGATATTTGTTTTGTTTATTGGGGCGGCACAGTGGAGTAGTGCTGGAGTTGCTGCCTTACAGCGCCAGAGACATGGGTTTAATCCTGACTACGGGTGCTGTCTTTATGAAGTTTGTACGTTCTCCCCATGACAGCATGGATTTTCTTCAGGTGCTTCGGTTTCCTCCCACACTCCAAAGACGTACAGGGTTGTAGGTTAATTGCAGACAGGCTAACGAGACAAGAGGAAATTGGTTCAGTTTTCTCTTCAAAAGTTGCTACATTTGAACCCTGGCACCTGGAGCAAAATGTGAACTGCTTCATGCAAAAGTATTCTGTTGAAGGTACAGAGATAATAGGTTTAGGGAAGAAATTACTGAGCGGCCCCACTCTCAATACTATCACTAAAATGTTATCTGGTGCGATTTTTACTACTTAGTTGGATGCAGAGATTCCATACCCTGTAAAACTTTCTATTCCAAAGCACCAAAATATATTATCTAGTTATTTTAGCTAATGAACTATTGTTTTGTATAAATTAACAGCTGTCTTGCTGGAGTATATAGTGGTTTCTATAGTTTAAACATGGTTTCTTTGGTCATACAACACATTAGCATTTCCTAAGATTGTGAAAGATCCTTTACAAAACAAAGTTTGCTTCATTTATGTGCTTTCTGCATTCCTTTAGGATACTACTCCTTTGATGCCTACACTTACTTAAAGGTTGCTTAACTGTTCTAAGGCTTCTAATTAAGAAATTAAAATCTTTGCTTCATTGACTAAATCATGCATTTGCTATGACAGGAAACTGACTTACATTTAATCAGCATCAATTTATGCACCACGTCATGCAATGCCCCAGGTACTTCAGTGCCGCATAAAACCACTGATATTTCAGAGGCTACAAGTTAATCCTGCTACTTTAGTCTATATTTGATGCTGTTATAACTAGTTGTTAGACAAGATAATGACCTAATCCAGTTAAAGTAGGTTCAAGAGTCTTTGAAATGTTTCTATTAGTTCTTAAAATGATACCAAAACTAATTTTATTTGCTTATTCAATCTGTTGAACTACTATCATAGATACATAGATACATAGAAAATAGGTGCAGGAGTAGGCCATTCGGCCCTTCAAGCCTGCACCGCCATTCAATACGATCATGGCTGATCATCCAACTCAGTATCCCGTACCTGCCTTCTCTCCATACCCCCTGATCCCTTTAGCCACAAGGGCCACATCTAATTCCCTCTTAAATATAGCCAATGAACTGGCCTCAACTACCCTCTGTGGCAGAGAGTTCCAGAGATTCACCACTCTCTGTGTGAAAAAGTTTTTCCTCATCTCGGTCTTAAAGGATTTCCCCCTTATCCTTAAGCTGTGACCCCTTGTCCTGGACTTCCCCAACATCGGGAACAATCTTCCTGCATCTAGCCTGTCCAACCCCATAAGAATTTTGTACGTTTCTATAAGATCCCCTCTCAATCTCCTAAATTCTAGCGAGTATAAGCCAAGTCTATCCAGTCTTTCTTCATATGAAAGTCCTGACATCCCAGGAATCAGTCTGGTGAACCTTCTCTGCACTCCCTCTATGGCTATAATGTCCTTCCTCAGATTTGGAGACCAAAACTGTACGCAATACTCCAGGTGTGGTCTCACCAAGACCCTGTACAACTGCAGTAGAACCTCCCTGCTCCTATACTCAAATCCTCTTGCTATGAAGGCCAACATACCATTCGCTTTCTTCACTGCCTGCTGCACCTGCATGCCTACTTTCAATGACTGGTGTACCATGACACCCAGGTCTCGCTGCATCTCCCCATTTCCTAATCGGCCAACATTTAGATAATAGTCTGCCTTCCCGATTTTGCTACCAAAGTGGATAACCTCACATTTATCCACATTATACTGCATCTGCCAAACATTTGCCCACTCACCCAGCCTATCCAAGTCACCTTGCAGTCTCCTAGCATCCTCCTCACAGCTAACACTGCCCCCCAGCTTAGTGACATCCGCAAACTTGGAGATGTTGCTTTCAATTCCCTCGTCCAGATCATTAATATAAATTGTAAATAGCTGGCGTCCCAGCACTGAGCCTTGCGGTACCCCACTAGTCACTGCCTGCCATTGTGAAAAGGACCCGTTTACTCCTACTCTTTGCTTCCTGTTTGCCAGCCAGTTCTCTATCCACATCAATACTGAACCCCCAATACCGTGTGATTTAAGTTTGTATCCTAATCTCTTATGTGGTACCTTGTCAAAAGCCTTCTGAAAGTCCAGATACAACACATCCACTGGTTCTCCCCTATCCACTCTACTAGTTACATCCTCGAAAAATTCTATAAGATTCGTCAGACACGATTTACCTTTCGTAAATCCATGCTGACTTTGTCCAATGATTTCACCACTTTCCAAATGTGCTGCTATCCCATCTTTAATAACTGACTCTAGCAGTTTCCCCACTACCGATGTTAGACTAACTGGTCTGTAATTCCCCGTTTTCTCTCTCCCTCCCTTCTTAAAAAGTGGGGTTACGTTTGCTACCCTCCAATCCTCAGGAACTACTCCAGAATCTAAAGAGTTTTGAAAAATTATCACTAATGCATCCACTATTTCTGGAGCTACTTCCTTAAGTACTCTGGGATGCAGCCTATCTGGCCCTGGTGATTTATCGGCCTTTAATCCATTCAATTTACCCAACACCACTTCCCGACTAACCTGGATTTCACTCAGTTCCTCCATCTCCTTTGACCCGCGGCCCCCTGCTATTTCCGGCAGATTATTTATGTCTTCCTTAGTGAAGACGGAACCAAAGTAGTTATTCAATTGGTCTGCCATATCCTTGTTCCCCATGATCAATTCACCTGTTTCTGACTGCAAGGGACCTACATTTGATTTAACTAATCTCTTTCTCTTCACATATCTATAAAAACTTTTGCAGTCAGTTTTTATGTTCCCTGCCAGTTTCCTTTCATAATCTATTTTCCCTTTCCTAATTAACCCCTTTGTCCTCCTCTGCTGGTCTCTGAATTTCTCCCAGTCCTCTGGTATGCTGCTTTTTCTGGCTAATTTGTACGCATCATCTTTTGCTTTGATACTATCCCTGATTTCCCTTGTTATCCACGGATGCACTACCTTCCTTGATTTATTCTTTTGCCAAACTGGGATGAACAATTTTTGTAGTTCATCCATGCAGTCTTTAAATGCCTTCCATTGCATATCCACCGTCATGTCCTAAGAGCAATATAGATTTTACCTTAACTGTTGATAAGCATAAATAAAGACATTCAGTGAAGACTGGACAAACCTCCAGTTTCATCTTTTTGGAAGCAAACTCCTTTTAATCTTCAAAAGCAGTAGAGCACTTTTGTTCAAAAATAACGACGGCAATTTTACTGTTGCTTTTTCCAATTTCAAGCAACTATTGTCAAGATTTCAAAAAATCCTGCAATGGAACCTTTCATAGATGAAAAGTCACTAATGTGAAACACAATCTGTATACTCTCCAAGTACCACCCGTGTTGGTGAGTATTCACGGCATTCTGTTTTTATCTAAGACTTCCACGACTATGCTAAAGTGCATTTTGCTGTTAGTGTTTTTGAGATACTGCGTGGAAACATGCCCTTCGGCACACTAGTGTCATCCTGTACACCAGCACTATTCTACATTAGGGATAATGTATAATTTTACTGAAGCCAATTAACCTACAAACCTGTACTACAGAAGTGTGGGAGGAAACTGGAGCACCTGGAGAAAACCCACACGAACCCACACAAAACCCACACGGAGAATGTACAAACTCCGTACAGCCAGCACTCGTATCAGGATCAAACCTGGGTCTCTACCGCTGCGCCACTGTGTCGCTTAGTTCCCATAAAAGAATGTATATAGTTCGAATTAATATTTTTTTAATTTAATTTTTTATTTATTAGAAGTACATTACATTACAACCAATTACACTAGTACTCATCACATATATATTATTACAATTAATGTACTCCGTTTATTTTCTACACTAATAAAGGGAAAGGATGAGATTGAAAGAAAGAAGAAAGTGAAAGAAAAAAGTGATGTAAAAAACGTGACAAAAAAAAGACCAAAAAAAAAGACAAAGACCCTATAAGAAAGAAATTAAAAACAAAAAGAGTTAAGAAATAGACCCTAAAGAAGAAGAAAGAAGAGAAAGAGGGAAAAGAGAAAAACAAATACTTTTTATAAGCCTCCCGCAAATGGGACAGACCAACTCTCCAACTTTCATCCCCCCTTACCTGACCTCAGTTTTTTTGTTGTTGTACTTTTGCACCCTATACTTGTAATAATTCTATGAATACAGACCACGTCAGGTGGAAGTGATCTGGTTTACCTGCCAGGAGGAGTCTTATCTCTTCTAAGTGTAATGTTTAGAACATATTTGAAATCCACATGTTTATAGTTGGTATTGGAGCGTTTTTCCAGAATTTTAGGATTAACCTTTTTCCAGTTATTAACCCATAGTCCATTAATTTCTTTTGGAACACATTTAGTTCTGGGCCATCTTCCGTTGTTCCGAAGATAATCCATTCTGCTTTGGGTATCAGTTTAATTTTAAATAATTTTGTAAAAATTTCAAAACTTTCAATCCATAATTTTTGAATTTTATACAGAAGACATTTAAATGAGTGCGCTATAGTAACTTCTTGAGATTGACATTTATCACAAATTGATGATACATTTGGGAAATTTTTATTGATTTTAGTTTTAGAATAATATAATCTATGTAAAATTTTAAATTGCATTAAAGTATGTCTTACATTAATCGAACATTTATGCACGTTTAATAAATGTTCATTCCACCTTTCCTTTGAGATTTTAATAGCTAAATCTTGTTCCCAGTCTCTTCTAATACCTTCTGTAGATAGTATTTCTACATTTAAAATAATATTATACAAATATGATATTAAGTTTGCTGATTCAGCTTTTATCTGCATTGCTTCATTCAATACATCTGTTGAGGTATTATGATGATCTTTTGTATATTTTTTCAAATAGTCACATATTTGAAAATATTTAAAATATTGATTATTTCCAAGTTTATATTTTATTTGTAATTGTTGGAATGATAGTAATTTTCCAGTTTCGTACAAGTCACCGAACATTTTAATTCCTAGTCTATCCCATTGTATGAAAGATTTGTCTGTAATAGAGGGGTTAAATGAAGGGTTATTAATTATGGGAGATAAAAGCGATACATTTCTTAATTTTAAATTTTGTTTTATTTGTTTCCAAGTTCTAATTGTGCTATGTATAATTGGGGTTTTGTTATAATTTATGTTATTCAGTTTCATTGGTGACAGAAGGATCGCTCCAATGTTTCCAGAGGAGCAGTCCTCTCTCTCCATTGCAATCCAGTCCACTTGCTGGGCAGAATTGTCCATCAGTTGAATCATATTTTTAATATTTACTGACCAATAGTAATACATGAAGTTAGGGAGTGCTAAGCCCCCTAATACTTCAGCTTTGTTCAAGTGTGTTCTTTGTATTCTATGTGATTTTAGTCCCATATAAAATTCATAATATCTGAATCAAGTTTTTTTTTAAACTTCTTTGGTAGGTATATAGGAATCGATTGAAATAGGTATAAAATTTGTGGTAAGAAAATCATTTTTATTGCGTTTATTCGGCCTATTAAAGACATCGGGAGCGTTTTCCAAAATTTAATTAGTGTATTTAATTTTTTTTTTTTTTTTATTTTTTTTTTTTTTAATTTTTTTATTTTTTAGAAGTACGGTAGATTACAGTAATGTACAACACGTATATATTAATACATTTTTTGTACCGCTTCGCTTTTTTAAACTTTAAGAAAGAAAAAGAAAGAAGTAAGAAAAGTGAAGAAAGTGCGCAAAGGTTGTGAAGTGCAAAAGAGTGTTGGGAAAAGAAAGCCCCTTAGAAAAGAGGTTAGAGAAGGAAGTAAAGTTAGAAAATAGACCCTAGAAAAAAAAGAGAAAGAAAGAAGGAACAATCGCTCTATTATAACTCTTATACCATACTTCATAGAGAAGGAACTACCAACCAAGTCTATTTTTATTTTACCTCCCATTACCAGGTCCAGATACCTTTTATTTATTTATTTGTTTTTCTAAATTACTGTTGCACCTCATGCTTGTAATAGGTCCAAAAACGTAGACCACGTCTTTTGAAATTGATCTACTTTGCCTACTAGGAGGAATCTCATCTCTTCCAGATGTAATGTTTCCAACATATTTGATGTCCACATTTTTATTGTTGGTGTGGGCGCATTTTTCCAGAATTTAAGTATAAGCTTTTTTCCCATTATTAGCCCATAATTGAGTAAATTCTTCTGATACACGTTTAATTCAGGAATACCTTCCGATATTCCAAAAATAATCCATTCTGGTTTTGGTACCAGTTTTATTTTGATTAATTTTGAAAAAATATCAAATATTTCAAACCAGAATTTTTGGATTTTTGTACAAAAAACAAAAGAATGTGCTATGGTAGCTTCTTGACATATACATTTATCACAGATTGGTGAGACGTTAGGAAAGATTTTATTTAGTTTGGTTTTTGAATAATATAATCTATGTAATGTTTTAAATTGGATAAGCGTATGTCGTACGTTGATCGAGCATTTATGCACCTGTAATAAATGATTATCCCAACTCTCTTTTGAAATTTTTATACCTAGATCTTGTTCCCAATCTCTTCTAATTCCATCTGTTGTGGGTATTTCTATATTTAAGATGATATTATATAAGTATGATATTAAATTAACTGATTCCGCCTTTGTCTTCATTGCTTCATCTAGTAAGTCGGAAGGCATATTATAATAATCTTTTGTGTGTGTTTTCAAATAGTCACAGATTTGTATATATTTAAAATATTGATTATTTTTCAAATTATATTTCAGTTGTAGTTGTTGGAATGATAGTAATTTTTCTAATTCATACAGATCTTCGAGCGTTTTAATTCCCATTCTTTCCCATTGTATAAATGCTTTATCTATGATTGAAGGTTTAAACGATGGGTTATTGACTATTGGTATTAAGAGAGATAGGTTTCTTAATTTTAGATTCTGTTTTATTTGCTTCCATGTTCTAATAGTGCTATATATAATTGGATTTTTATTATAATTTTTATTATTCAAATTTATTGGAGAGAGAATAATCGCTCCTATATTATTCGGGGAGCAATCCCCTTTTTCCATTATAATCCAGTCCACCTGCTGGGCAGAATTGTCCAGCAGGTGAATCATATTTTTAATATTTACTGCCCAGTTATAATACATAAAGTTAGGGAGCGCTAGACCCCCCAACTCTTTTCGTTTGTTAAGGTGTGTTCTTTGTATTCTGTGGGATTTGTAATCCCATATAAAATTTGTAATGTCTGAGTCCAGTTTTTTGAAAAACTTTTTTGGGAGATATATAGGTATTGATTGAAATAGGTAAAGGATTTGTGGTAAGAAAATCATTTTTATAGCATTTATCCTACCTATTAAGGACATCGGAAGTGTTTTCCAAAATTTAATCAGATTATTTAATTTCTTAAGTAGGGGATTATAATTAGCTTTAAACATATCATGGTAATTTCTAGTAATCTCAATTCCTAAATATTTGAATTTTTCCATAGCTATTTTAAAAGGGAATTTCCTGAGATGTGTTGAGTCTTTTGGTTTAATCGACATAATTTCACTTTTGTTCCAATTTATTCTATATCCTGAAAAGGATCCAAAGTCCTCAATTAAGTTTAATATATTTGGTATACTAATTTGTGGTTTTGTGATGTACAGTAGTACATCATCAGCATATAGGGATAGTTTGTTGTTTGAATATTTTGTGTTATAACCGTGAATATTCGAGTGTGTTCTTATTTTTTCAGCAAGGGGTTCAATTACCAAAGCAAATAACAGCGGTGATAGTGAACATCCTTGTCTGTTGCCCCTAGATAATTCGAATTTTGAAGATAATATATTATTAGTTAGTATTCTAGCCGTAGGTTTGTTATATAGTAGTTTTATCCATGCAATAAAGTTTTCTCCCAATTGGAATTTTTGCAATACTTTGATCATATAGTCCCATTCTACTTGATCAAACGCTTTTTCTGCGTCCAGTGAGATGATAGCTAACTCTTGGTCATAAGATTTATGTGAATGCATTATGTTAAGCAAACGTCTCAAATTATTAAATGAGTGTCTCTTAGGTATAAATCCTGTTTGATCCTCATGTATTAGTCTACTAACATACTTGCTTAATCTATTGGCTAATGTTTTTGCTATTATTTTCTGATCCGTATTTAACAAAGCAATAGCTCTATATGATCCTGGTTCTTCTATATTTTTATCTTTTTTAAGTATTAATATGATCGTTGATTCCGCTAGTGTTTCAGGTAGGTTTTGCTCTTTATAAGCATATGTATACATTTTTTGTAATCGTGGAGTAACTATATCATAAAAAGATTTATAAAATTCATTACTGAATCCGTCTGGTCCTGGTGTTTTTCCATTTTTTAGTGTTTTTATTGTGTCTTCTATCTCCTTAGAAGTAATTTGTGCTCCCAGTTCCTCTTGTTCCCTGCGTTCTAATTGTGGTAGATTACAATTATCTAAAAATTCTGAGATTTTATTATTGTCTATTGACGTTTTAGATGTGTATAGATTCTGGTAAAATTGAGCAAATCTTTTATTAATATCCTTGGGTAGTGTTAATACTTCCCCTCTATCTGATTTAATCTTTAATATTGCATTCTCTTTTTCCCGTTTTTTAAGTTGTCGTGCTAGAAGTTTGTGGGGTTTGTCCCCGAATTCGAAGTGTTCTTGTTTTGTGATTTGAAATAATGTTATAACTTTCTCTGACAGTAATTTATTTAACTGAAATTTCAGTAGTAGTATTTTATTATGTTTATCCATAGTTGGGTCTTTAGCATTATCTATATCTAACTGTTTTATTTGATCTTCTAAGTGTCTTTGTTCATTCTTATTCTTTTTATTTTGATAAGCTTGAAATGAAATAATGACTCCTCTTATAAATGCTTTGAAGGATTCCCATAATAACGTGGGGGATATCTCTGGTGTATCATTTAACTCAAAAAATAGATCCATCTGTTTTTTTAGATAGATACTCCCTTGAGGGTCTTTTAAAATTTGTGAGTTAAACCTCCAGAACGGTTTATTCATAGACATTCCTTCTAGTTTTAGAACAAAAGTTAACGGAGAATGATCTGAGATCGCATTAATATGATATTTAGGATTCAGAGATTGCGAGATTAATTTTGTATCCACTAGAAAATAGTCTATCCGTGAATATGTTTTATGCACCATTGAATAAAACGAGTAATCCCTTCCCGTCGGGTTTGCAATCCTCCATACATCTGTTATATTTGTGTTTTCCATATATGTGTGTAAGAGTTCACTGGTTTTAGATTTCGTCTGACCTTTTTGTTTTTGCATCGATTTATCTAAATAAGGATCTAAAACACAATTAAAATCTCCTCCGATTATAACATTTTGATAATTAGATTCTGCAATTATATTCAGAATTTTATTAAAAAATTGAGGGTTATCAAAGTTGGGCGCATATATGTTTACCAGCGTAATTGGCATATTATTGATCTCCCCTGCTACTATAAGATATCTCCCTTCCTTATCTAAAATAGTGTTCTTTGATTTAAATGGAATTCCTTTACGAATAATAATTGCAGTACCTCTAGATTTGGAGGTAAATGAAGAGTGAAATGTTTGGCCTATCCAGTTCGCCCTCAGTCTTGTCTGATCTTGCTGTTTAAGATGTGTTTCCTGTAGAAACGCTATGTCCGTGTTGTATGATTTCAACTGAGCTAGTATCTTGCCCCTTTTAATAGGTTCATTAATCCCCCTTATATTCCAACTACATAATGTGATTCCTCCTATTTTCTTTTGATTGTCGTCATGCATTTTTACCAATTTTAATGACCTTAATTATTGTGGTGCGTTCATACCTCCGGACTCTGGTTATTTTGGGAGTATTTCTATTATAGACTTCCTTGGTAGTTCTCCTGCGCGATTGTCCTTGAAGAAAAAACACACAGATGTGACATATTGTGATTAAAAAAAAATATATATATAAATCAAATAAATTTACGGTGTCTAAAATTTCAACACCGTAGTGAGTGGCCCACTCGTCTGTGGGGTACGACATCCATAACGCTTCCGGCGTAGTTGGTATAAAGTTAGCCCCGCTGTATTTATTACCCAAAATCTATGGGGTCATTACCGTTTCCAATTCAGTTCTATTTCACCCAGTTACAATTTATATATATGTCAAATGTATTCGATTCCATATCCTACTCACTCTTTATCTCTTAACTATTTTAAAATGAATTTAGTATTGTTAAAGTGAGCGGTTTACTGAGTGGATTAACCGGAGTCAGGTTCCTGGAATTGTGCCAGGTGCCTGATCTCTTCTCCTCTCCACGAGCTGCGAACATAGGTGATAACTGCTGTCTGCGTTATGACGCAGGCACCACAGTTTTATCAGTTTCAAATATTATTTCTATATTAGTATTGTTAATTATTAATTATGATTAATTCTCAGCATTTTGTAAAACTATATAAGCCGTATATATTTTTCATATCAACCTCGAGTGTATATTATCTCTTAACTATTTTAAATTGATTTTAATATTGTTAAAAATGAGCTGTTCGCTGGAAGGGTTAACGGGAGTCTGGCTCCTGGAGTTATGCCAGGTACCCGGTCTCCCCCTCCCTCCACTCTCGAGCTGCATAGCACTTGCTGTTATCTGCTAAACAGAGCAGACTGCACATTTTTTATCTATTTCAATTGCTATTTCTATATTAGTATTGTTAATTGTTAATTATTATTAGTTCTCAGTTTTTTCAGTTTTTTATAAACAATATAAGCCATGTGATGTTTTTCACTCTCAGCCCAGCAGTTCGTCCCGTTATCAGGTTTTCCTCGTTTGAGCACGTAGTGTCCTTGAATTACATAGCACAATGTTCCAGCGAAGATAATAATGTCTAGCCACGTCTCACTAAGAATCTGTTGCTTGAAGTCAAATAAAAAATAAAAAATCAGTGTTCAGTTAATTCACTTTCCTTGTGATATTCTTGTTGGAAGAATAAGCAAGTTCATTTGTTCATGTCGTCTTGGTTTTCAGTCTCCAGTTGATGCAGCCTTAGTCGCGATTTCTTGAGCGTATTTGAGAGATTCATCCGAATTAGTGAATGTTTTTGACACTCCCTCAAAGGTGATACGCATTCTAGCCGGGTAAAACACTCCACACAAAACTCCCTTAACACCATAAAGAACTTCTCTGGTCTGTGAGAACTTTCTTCTCTTTTGCTCAATCTCATAAGGGTAGTCCCGTAGGAGTTTAATAGTATCACCTCTGTACATCATCTTCTCTCCGTGGTTGATTTTTTTCATCAGCGCTTCCATTGTTGAGATATCCCGAAGTTTAATTATGATCTGTCGTGGGTAGGCACGTTCTCCTTGAGATCTTGATTTAAATCTGGGGAGTCGATGTGCTACTTCAATTACAGGTACTTCTGGTAGCTTCAGTACGTGTTTAATTAGGTTGGCAGCGAACTCACAAACATTGTCCCCCTCAGCTCCCTCTTTTACACCACGTATTCTTATATTTTGACGTCTTGAGCGAGCTTCTAGGTCAACACATTTATTCGAAACCTTTGTGACTTGGTTCTTGAGACTATCTATTTCTGACTTCATAGTCTGCATCTCTCCAGCCATCACTTCCACAGCAGCTTCCAAATCATTCACTGCAGATGCATTTGCAGCCACAGTTTCGTGCACAGCCTCAAACATCTTTGTGGTCTCTTCTGCCACCTTTTCAATTTTTATCGATAGTCCTTTTTCCACACCTTCAATTCTTTTTTGGAGAGCCTCAATACCCTCAAGTATTTTATCATTACCGGCTATCAATTTACTGTTCCCAGCTTCCATATCATTTTTGATATCTCTTACCGAGTTTCTTAAGTCCTCCATTTCGGTTTTCTCTTTTGCAGATCGAGTAGCCATTCCAGAGACCTCTCCAGAGGTCAGTTCTGAAGTTTCTTGCTGTTCCAGAGTCTTTAGCAGATGTTTTGAGATTTTCCTCTGTGGGCTCTGACCTGGAGATGTACTTTTCATTTAAAATGACTTTCCCTCCGTTAAAATCGCGGCGCTTACTGATGACGTCATCAGCACCGCGACATGAAGCTCCGGTAAGTCTTTAAAAACGGTCCCGACCTCCAGACCCGATTTTAACGCGAAAAATCGCGATTTTTTCAGCGGAGCTAAAAAGTTTGCGACTGCTAGCAGAGCATGTCGCAACCGGAAGTCGTATTTAAATGGGACAGACCAACTCTCCAACTTTCATCCCCCCTTACCTGACCTCAGTTTTTTTGTTGTTGTACTTTTGCACCCTATACTTGTAATAATTCTATGAATACAGACCACGTCAGGTGGAAGTGATCTGGTTTACCTGCCAGGAGGAGTCTTATCTCTTCTAAGTGTAATGTTTAGAACATATTTGAAATCCACATGTTTATAGTTGGTATTGGAGCGTTTTTCCAGAATTTTAGGATTAACCTTTTTCCAGTTATTAACCCATAGTCCATTAATTTCTTTTGGAACACATTTAGTTCTGGGCCATCTTCCGTTGTTCCGAAGATAATCCATTCTGCTTTGGGTATCAGTTTAATTTTAAATAATTTTGTAAAAATTTCAAAACTTTCAATCCATAATTTTTGAATTTTATACAGAAGACATTTAAATGAGTGCGCTATAGTAACTTCTTGAGATTGACATTTATCACAAATTGATGATACATTTGGGAAATTTTTATTGATTTTAGTTTTAGAATAATATAATCTATGTAAAATTTTAAATTGCATTAAAGTATGTCTTACATTAATCGAACATTTATGCACGTTTAATAAATGTTCATTCCACCTTTCCTTTGAGATTTTAATAGCTAAATCTTGTTCCCAGTCTCTTCTAATACCTTCTGTAGATAGTATTTCTACATTTAAAATAATATTATACAAATATGATATTAAGTTTGCTGATTCAGCTTTTATCTGCATTGCTTCATTCAATACATCTGTTGAGGTATTATGATGATCTTTTGTATATTTTTTCAAATAGTCACATATTTGAAAATATTTAAAATATTGATTATTTCCAAGTTTATATTTTATTTGTAATTGTTGGAATGATAGTAATTTTCCAGTTTCGTACAAGTCACCGAACATTTTAATTCCTAGTCTATCCCATTGTATGAAAGATTTGTCTGTAATAGAGGGGTTAAATGAAGGGTTATTAATTATGGGAGATAAAAGCGATACATTTCTTAATTTTAAATTTTGTTTTATTTGTTTCCAAGTTCTAATTGTGCTATGTATAATTGGGGTTTTGTTATAATTTATGTTATTCAGTTTCATTGGTGACAGAAGGATCGCTCCAATGTTTCCAGAGGAGCAGTCCTCTCTCTCCATTGCAATCCAGTCCACTTGCTGGGCAGAATTGTCCATCAGTTGAATCATATTTTTAATATTTACTGACCAATAGTAATACATGAAGTTAGGGAGTGCTAAGCCCCCTAATACTTCAGCTTTGTTCAAGTGTGTTCTTTGTATTCTATGTGATTTTAGTCCCATATAAAATTCATAATATCTGAATCAAGTTTTTTTTTAAACTTCTTTGGTAGGTATATAGGAATCGATTGAAATAGGTATAAAATTTGTGGTAAGAAAATCATTTTTATTGCGTTTATTCGGCCTATTAAAGACATCGGGAGCGTTTTCCAAAATTTAATTAGTGTATTTAATTTTTTAAGTAAAGGATCAAAATTTGCTTTAAACATGCCTTGATATGTTCTGGTGATTTCGATTCCCAAGTATTTCAATTTTTCTGTAGCTATTTTAAAAGGGAATTTTAAAAGATGTGTTGAGTCTTTCAGTTTTATTGACATAATTTCACTTTTATTCCAATTTATTCTATATCCAGAAACGGATCCAAAATCCTTGATTAAGTTTAATATATTTGGTATAGTGATTTGAGGTTTTGTAATGTACAATAATATATCATCTGCGTATAAAGATATTTTATTATTTGAATATTTAGTGTTATACCCATGGATATCTGGATGTGTTCTCATTTTTTCTGCTAACGGTTCAATTATGAGAGCGAACAACTGTGGTGATAATGAGCATTCTTGTCTATTTCCCCTTGATAGTTGAAATTTCGAGGATAATATGTTATTAGTTAATATTCTAGCTGTAGGTTTATTATATAATTGTTTAATCCATAAAATAAAATTCTCTCCCAATTGGAATTTTTGTAATACTTTATCCATATAATGCTTTTTCAGCGTCCAAGGAAATGATTGATAATTCTTGTTCTTCAGATTTATGTGAATGCATTATATTGAGTAGACGTCTCATATTATTAGATGAATATCTTTTAGGGATAAACCCGGTCTGATCTGGATTTATTAGTTTACTAATATATTTACTTAATCTTCTTGCTAATGTTTTCGATAAAATGTTTTGATCTGTGTTTAACAATGCTATAGCTCTACATGAACCAGGTTCTTCTATATCTTTGTCTTTTTTAAGTATTAGTGTGATCGTTGATTCAGCTAATGTGTCAGGTAACATTTGTTTTTTAAAAGCATATTGGTACATTTTTTGTAATCGTGGTATAATTTTGTCATAGAAGCTTTTATAAAATTAATTAGTAAATCCATCAGGACCTGGTGTTTTTCCATTCTTTAATGAGTTTATTGTATCTTCTAATTCCTTAATTGAGATTTGTGCTCCCAATTCCTCTTGTTCCTTCAACTCTAACTTTGGAAGATTACAATTATCCAAAAACTCTGTAATTTTATAGGAGTCAGTTGTCGTTTTAGATGTATACAAATTCTCATAAAATTGCACAAATCTTTTATTAATATCCTTCGGTATGGTTAATAATTCCCCTCTATCTGATTTAATCTTTGGGATCGTATGTTCTTTTTCTCGTTTTTTTAGCTGGCGAGCCAAAAGTTTATGCGGTTTATCCCCAAATTCAAAGTGCTCTTGTTTTGTAATTTGAAAAAGTCTTATAAGTTTGGCTGATAATAGTTTATTTAATTTAAATTTCAAAATTATTATTTTATTATGTTTATCTATTGATGGATCTTTAGCATTATCTATATCCATTTGTCTAATAAGTTCCTCTAACTGTCTTTGTTCATTATTATTCTTTTTATTTTGAAAAGCTTGATATGAAATTATAATACCTCTAATGTATGCTTTAAAAGTACAGTAGACGATATATCTGGAGTGTCATTTATTTCAAAAAAGGTATCCATTTGTTCTTTTAAATATACAGTGGCTTGCAAAAGTATTCATACCCCTTGAATTTTTCCACATTTTGTCATGTTACAACCACAAACATAAATGTATTTTATTGGGATTTTATGTGATAGACCAACACAAAGTGGAGCATAATTGTGAAGTGGAAGGAAAATGATACATGGTTTTCAAATTTTTTTACAAATAAAAAACTGAAAAGTGTCGCGTGCAAAAGTATTCAGCCCTTCTGAGTCACTTTGTAGAACCACCTTTCGCTGCAATTACAGCTGCAAGTCTTTTGGGGTATGTCTCTACCAGCTTTGCACATCTAGAGACTGAAATTTTTGCCCATTCTTCTTTGCAAAATAGCTCAAACTCAGTCAGATTGGATGGAGAGCGTCTGTGAACAGCAATTTTCAAGTCTTGCCAGAGATTCTCAATTGGATTTAGGTCTGGACTTTGACTGGGCCATTCTAACACATGAATATGCTTTGATCTAAACCATTCCATTGTAGCTCTGGCTGTATGTTTAGGGTCGTTGTCCTGCTGGAATGTGAACCTCCGCCCCAGTCTCACGTCTTTTACAGACTCTAACAGGTTTTCTTCCAAGATTGCCCTGTATTTGGCTCCATCCATCTTCCTATCAACTCTGACCAGCTTCCCTGTCCCTGCTGAAGAAAAGCATCCCCACAGCATGATGCTGCCACCACCATGTTTCACAGTGGGGATGGTGGGTTCAGGGTGATGTGCAGTGTTAGGTTTCCGCCACACATAGCATTTTGCATTTAGGCCAAAAACGTCAATTTTGGTCTCATCTGACCAGAGCACCTTCCTCCACATGTTTGCTGTGTCCCCCACATGGCTTGTGGCAAACTGCAAACGGGACTTTTTATGGCTTTTTTTCAACAATGGCTTTCTTCTTGCCACTCTTCCATAAAGGCCCGATTTGTGCAGTGCACGACTAATAGTTGTCCTGTGGACAGATTCTCCCACCTGAGCTGTGGATCTCTGCAGCTCCTCCAGAGTTACCATGGGCCTCTTGGCTGATTCTCTGATCAATGCTCTCCTTGCCCGGTCTGTCAGTTTAGGTGGACGGCCATGTCTTGGTAGGTTTGCAGTTGTGCCATACTCTTTCCATTTTCGGATGATGGATTGAACAGTGTTCAAAGCTTGGGATATTTTTTTATAACCTAACCCTGCTTTAAACTTCTCCACAACTTTATCCCTGACCTGTCTGGTGTGTTCCATGGGCTTCATGATGCTGTTTGTTCACTAATGTTCTCTAACAAACCTCTGAGGCCTTCACAGAACAGCTGTATTTATACTGAGATTAGATTACACACAAGTGGACTCTATTTACTAATTAGGTGACTTCTGAAGGCAATTGGTTGCACTGGATTTTATTTAGGGGTATCAGAGTAAAGGGGGCTGAATACTTTTGCACGCGACACTTTTCAGTTTGTTATTTGTAAAAAAATTTGAAAACCACGTATCATTTTCCTTCCACTTCACAATTATGCGCCACTTTGTGTTGGTCTATCACATAAAATCCCAATAAAATACATTTACGTTTGTGGTTGTAACGTGACAAAATGTGGAAAAGTTCAAGGGGTATGAATACTTTTGCAAGCCACTGTATACTCGCTTGTGGATCTTTTAAAATGTGGGAATTAAATCTCCAAAACGGTTTATTCTTAGACATTCCTTCCAGTTTTAAAAAGAAAGTTAGTGGTGAATGGTCTGAAATCGAGTTTGTATGGTATGTTGGGCTAAAAGAATGAGGGATTAATTTTGTGTCCACCAGGAAATAATCTATACGTAATTAATATTTAACGAGTTCTTTGCTCTCGAAGTAATTTTGAATCCTGAATTCCTGGATGCCTCCCAGTAAGCAGTGGTGGCAGAAGCCTCCCAGGAGGCTGCGGAGAAGCCTGCCTAGGTCGCTGAAGCCTCGGTGGCGGCGGTGAGCCTCAGCAGCGGTGGCTCTTCGCAGCCGACGGAGCCTCTCGGGTCGGTGGAGCCTCGCGGCCAACAGAGCCTCGTGGTGGTGGTGAGGCCTCACGGGTTGACCCGCGGTCAGCAGTGCCGTGGTCGATGAGGGCTCAGGGGAACCGCCATTGGGGGGGGGGGTTGTTTATGTGGTGACTATACCTTGGGTATATAAGCAAATATTTTCACTGTGCCCTGTCACATGTGACAATACATTATTCCCTTCCATTTTTGTTATTTTCAGGTATTCTATGGCATGATTATTGTCAAGAACTTCTCATTGCAAGATCTTGATGGATATCAAATTTCTCTTAGAATTCTGGCACATTTGTATCATACACCAGATGGAACAGTGCACACAAATTAAGCTAGGATCCAAGTATTACATAGGCCCTTACCTTTCACTCACCCTTTCAAGGTCAGCTGTACCAGAGAAGGATGCAGAGCATTGGTATGGGAATACCCTGAATTTGGGGTGGGAAGAGCTGCCATTAATCAAAATAGAGTCCAGGCCTCAGCTGTGAACAGAGGTCCCAAAAATATATTCTGTCTGCCTGCCTGATGGGCCATTGAAGCATATATTGGATTGCTCTCCATGCTCTCCACTGTCTTCTCATCACTAAATCGTAAAGCATTTTGCCAAGTTGAATTTTGCTCTTGGATACCTCTTCATACCTGGCCCTTGAACAGGACCCTGCCAAACTCCATCTTCCAAACCATGGCCGATATTATTACTTCCTGCCACCTCCTCTCTACAGCCTCCAACCCAATAGTACTCCAACCTGGCACAGTCCCTTTCTACCTCCTTTCCAAAATCCTTAAATAGGACTGGCCCAGCAGGCTAATTGCCTCCGTCACTAAACTCATTCCTCTTGTTCCTCAACTCTTATCTGCCCCCCCCCCCCTCTTGTCCAGTCCTTACCCACCTATATCCAAGGGGTGGGAGATTGCAACCTTCTCATGGTCCGCCCTGTTTCAACGAATGCAATCAGCCTGGCGTGCAATAAGATCAAATAGAACAAGTTGTCCCACAACTTAGGCTGTGCATGCCATAGGCAAGAAGAAGACCTATATCCAACACACTAGTCTGAAGAGGGTCCTGACTCAAAGCGCTGCTTGTCCATTTATCACCACAATGCTGCCTAATCCACTGAGCTCCTCCAGCAATTTGTTTCTTGCTCAAGATATCTGTGTTGCTAACTTGGGTAAGGGGACCAAGAGCTGGCAGATGTTCCATGACCACCCTGCAGCTTCATACACTATATCAATCGTAGATGCAGCGATATATCCTTCCTTTTCATCTGGGTCAATTTGGAAAGTTTATCAATGGACACAAGCATGGTCCAGTAGCCAAATAAAATTTGTGCATCTAACACAAAACACAGAAAGTCACATCAGATTTATTTTTCATACAAACTCTCAACATTTTAGAATAAAAGGTTGCCTGCAGAGAACATTTTGGTAAGTTAATTATGTTAAAAAACGTCTATTAATCTACATCTTCAGATTTCCTAGTACTTTAATTGCCTACCCGAATTCCATTTTTCCAATGAAGCTGTAAGGTTGGGGAATGATATCTTACCTTCTATATAGGATTATTACAACCTTTTCAACTCATAATCAGGGCTCAATCAATTCATATAATTAGCTGTACTAGCATTTTCTCTTTTGGATTTGCAGCTTCCACAATATTTTCTCCGTCATTTGTCATAATGATTCTGCTTCTCCAATTTGTACCTCCTTCAGTGACCTTTTTCACTTTTCACATCCTATTACCATCCTTTCACCTACTCACCATTGCTTTTGTTATGTTATCTCTCATTTCCATCTTTCACTTACCTTCACCTTTCCTACACTGCATTATGCATTTTGTAAGAAAATCTAACACATGGTAATGGCAGCTTACTGATTTTTTGCTCTCTGCCATCTTGAAGATCATGTAAAGCAGGGGTCGGGCCAACCTATGCCCCCGGGCCGAATGTGGCCCGTAACCCGAAATCATCCAGCCCGCAGGCCTATTTTTTTTTCCCCCGTATTCATCCAGCCCGCAGATTTCCGTCATCTCCGGTACCTCCCGGGCAAAGATCATAGAGCGGAGCAAGATACTCCACTCCTGCGTAATCCAATGCACTGAGGTGTAGTACGTACCGGAGCGTAACGGCCACCATCTTAGAATGCTGAACCCGACTTCCAGTTTCATTAACATACCACTCGTCAATGGAAAAGTAACAACCCAGTGACATTGACTGAAGATCTTGCTGCTTAAAAAATGCAAGGATATAAAAACTCATTCTGTACCTCGAAAATTTATAGCAGATTAAATCTATTAGTATTTTAAATTTCAAGATCCGAATGGTTATCTTTGTAAGCGTTGATCTACCATGGTGCTTGGGTTTTTTTTTTTCCAGGAATCAACTGCAGTTCCTTCCTATTGAAGAAGAACCCTGGCCCGAAACAACTCCTAACCCATTCTCTCCCCATTCCCTCCACTGATGCCACCTAGTTCCTCTAGCATTCTGTTTTATACATGAAATAAATGGGTCTCCTGAAGAAATGGTCCCGGAGCACCCGATTGTGTATTCGGACAGTAATTTATCATGAGACTTAAATTGTAAAGTACCCAGACATTCAGCTACAAGTCACAAGTACTCTTGTGTGGGAAGGAACTGCAGATGCTGGTTTACACCAAAGATAGACACAAAATGCTAAAGTAACTCAGCAGGACAGGCAGCATCTCTGGATAGAAGGAATGGGTGACTTTTCGGGTCGAGACCCTTCTTCAGACAATCACAAGTGCTCTCACCGACGAGAGTTCAGTTCAGTCTGAAGAAGGGTCTCTCCCCGAAACGTCACCCATTCCTTCTCTCAAGAGTCGCTGCCTGTCCCGCTGAGTTACTCCAGCAATTTTTATTTTTTTTTAATTTTTATTTATTAGAAGTACATTACATTACAACCACATACATTAGTACTCGTCATTTATATCTTCTTACAATTAATGTACTCCATTTATTTTTAACACTAGAAAAGGAAAAGATTGAAAGAAAGAAGAAAGTGAAGGAAAAAGTGAAAGTGTAGGAAATGTGACAACAAAAAAGGACGAAGACCCTATAAGAGCAAAATTAAAAACAAAAGAAAAAGAGTTAAGAAATAGACCCTAGAAAAGAAAGAGAGAGAGAAAGAGGAAAAAGAGAGAAACAAATATTTTTATGAGCATTACGTAAATGGGACATACCAACTCTTCAACTATCATCCCCCCTTACCTGACCTCAATTTTTTTAAAGAACTTTTGCACCCTATGTTTGTAATAATTCTATAAATGCAGACCACGTCAGGTGGAAGTGATCTGGTTTACCTGCTAGGAGGAGTCTTATCTCTTCTAGGTGTAATGTTTCAAACATATTTGAAATCCACATATTTATAGTTGGTATTGGAGCCTTCTTCCAAAATTTTAGAATTAGCTTTTTTCCAGTTATTAACCCATAGTCCATTAGTTTCTTTTGAAACACATTTAGTTCTGGACCATCTTCCGTTATACCGAAGATAATCCATTCTGCTTTGGGTATCAGTCTTGTTTTAAATAACTTTGTAAAGATTTCAAAAATTTCATTCCAAAATTTTTGTACAAGAAACAAATGAGTGCGCTATGGTAGCTTCTTGGGATTGACATTTATCACAAATAGATGATACATTTGGGAAAATTTTATGAATTTTAGTTTTCGAATAATATAATCTATGTAAAATTTTAAATTGTATTAAAGTGTGTCTTACATTAATCGAGCATTTATGCACGTTTAATAAGTATTCATTCCAACTTTCCTTTGAAATTTTAATAGCTAACTCTTGTTCCCAGTCTCTTCTGATACCCTCCGTAGATGGTATTTGTACATTTAAGATAATATTATACAAATATGATATTAAGTTTGCTGATTCCGCTTGTATCTGCATTGCCTCGTCCAGTACATCTACTGGGTTGTTATGATGATCTTTTGTATATTTTTTCAAATAGTCGCATATTTGAAAATATTTAAAATATTGATTATTTCCGAGTTTATATTTTATTTGTAATTGTTGAAATGAAAGTAATTTTCCAGTTTCATACAAGTCACCAAGCGTTTTAATTCCTAATCTATCCCATTGTGTATAAGCTTTATCTATAATAGAAGGATTAAACGAAGGGTTATTGACTATAGGTAATAAAAGTGATAAATTTCTTAATTTTAAATTTTGTTTTATTTATTTCCAAATTCGGATTGTACTATGAATAATTGGGTTCTTATTATAATTTATGTTATTCAATTTCATTGGAGAGAGGAGGATCGCTCCAATGTTTCTAGAGGAGCAATCCTCTTTCTCCATTACAATCCAGTCCACTTGCTGGGCGGAGTTATCCATCAGTTGAATCATATTTTTAATATTTACTGACCAATAATAATACATAAAATTAGGTAGTGCTAAACCCCCTAATACTTTAGGTTTATTCAGATGAGTTTTTTGTATTCTATGTGATTTATAGTCCCATATAAAATTAGTGATATCTGAGTCGAGTTTTTAAAAAAACTTCTTTGGTAAGTATATAGGAATTGATTGAAATAGGTATAAAATTTGTGGTAAAAAGATCATTTTTATTGCGTTTATTCGGCCTATTAAAGACATCGGGAGCGTTTTCCAGAATTTAATTAGTGTGTTTAATTTATTAAGTAAGGGGTCAAAATTTGCCCTAAACATACCTTGATATGATCTGGTAATTTCGATTCCCAAATATTTAAATTTTTCTGTAGCTATTTTAAAAGGGAATCTTTCGGTTTTATTGACATAATTTCACTTTTATTCCAATTTATTCTATATCCAGAAAAAGATCCAAAATCTTCAATTAAATTTAATATATTTGGTATAGTGATTTGAGGTTTTGTAATGTACAGTAATATATCATCCGCATATAAAGATATTTTATTATATGAATCTTTAGTATTATATCCATGGATATCAGGGTGTATTCTAATTTTTTCTGCTAGCGGTTCAATAATGAGAGCAAACAGCTGTGGTGATAATGAGCATCCTTGTCTATTTCCCCTTGATAGTTGGAATTTCGAGGATAATATGTTATTAGTTAGTATTCTAGCTGTAGGTTTGTTATATAGTAACTTGATCCATAGAATAAAATTCTCCCCCAGTTGAAATTTTTGTAATACTTTATCCATATAATTCCATTCTACTTGATCAAATGCTTTTTCAGCATCCAGCGAAATAATTGATAATTCTTGATCTTCAGATTTGTGTGAGTGCATTATGTTGAGTAGACGTCTCATATTGTTAGATGAGTATCTCTTAGGGATAAACCCCGTCTGATCTGGGTTTATTAATTTACTAATGTATTTACTTAATCTTCTAGCTAATGTTTTCGCTAATATTTTTTGATTTGTGTTTAACAATGCTATAGCTCTATATGAACCAGGTTCTTCTAAGTCTTTATTTTTCTTAGGTATTAATGTAATCGTTGATTCCGCTAATGTATCAGGTAGTATTCGTTTTTTAAAAGCATATTGGTACATTTTTTGTAATCTTGGTATTATTTTATCGTAAAAGCTTTTATAAAATTCATTAGTAAATCCGTCAGGGCCTGGTGTTTTTCCATTCTTTAGTGAGTTTATTGTATCTTCTAATTCCTTAATTGAGATTTGTGCACCCAGTTCCTCTTGTTCCTTCAGTTCTAACTTTGGAAGATTACAGGTATCCAAGAACTTTGTGATATTATTGGAATCAATTGTCGTTTTAGATGCATACAAATTCTCATAAAATTGCACAAATCTATTATTAATATCCTTTGGTGTTGTTAATAATTCCCCTTTATCTGATTTGATCTTTGGTATAGTATGTTCCTTTTCTCGTTTTTTTAGCTGGTGAGCCAAAAGTTTATGCGGTTTATCCCCAAATTCAAAGTGCTCTTGTTTTGTAATTTGAAAAAGTCTTATAAGTTTGGCAGATAATAATTTATTTAATTTAACGTCACCCATTCCTTCTCTCAAGAGTCGCTGCCTGTCCCGCTGAGTTACTCCAGCAATTTGTGTCTATTCACGAGTACTTTTTGTATCTCTGTGGAATATAGATCCCGTGGAGGCATTGTATCGAATTATATAACTGGTTTGGACTGATGGTGGGATGGGAGAGGTGGAGTATCTGCTGTCCATATGCTCTCTGTAAGAGCAGTCAATTTACTGCCATTATATAAGTATCTCCCGTAGCCTGTTTCAGTTCAGATGCGTACCAAAACATAAATTATACATAAATTGTACAAGACAGTGAAAAGAAAAATACTGTGCAATGAAATCAAAACATTAGATCAAACAGCCCAAACTCCGGTGCAACCCGTTCCACCTTAATCCATCTGCCCGCGATGATTTTGAACCAAAACTCCTCTCAGCCTTCGCTCCTCCTAAAAGACATTCTCCAGCATTGCAACTAAAGTTCCAGGTTGCAGGGCTGTTCTAAGAAATAGACACAAAATGCTGGAGTAACTCAGCAGGGCAGGCAGCATCCCCGGCGAGAAGGAATGGGTGATGTTTCGGGTTGAGACCCTTCATCAGACTGAAGGGGCTCGATCCAAAATGTCACCCATGCCTTCTCTCCAGAGATGCTGCCTGTGCTGCTGAGTTACTCCAGCAATTTGCGTCTACCTTCAATGTAAACCAGCATCTGCAGTTCCTTCCTACATTGTTCTAGTAAATCTTGTCTGTGCTCTCTGTAGGTATGTTACAATACTTACCTTCAGCGGCGCTGCAATTCTGCCACTGGCCATGTGCGTGATTTTGGAGCCTTTGGGGGGGGGGGGGCGGGGTTAAAACGTGGGTTTCTCCTACCTTGTCCTGGATTATATTTCGTTGGAGTGCAACCTTTTGCTGAAGAATCGTTCCGACGGGCGTTCTGTGTATTTTGTTTTAAAAATCCCCCGACAATTTCAGAGCTGGAGTTATTTTAAAATCAGCTTCTAAAGCCGTCAACGCCGACAACGGGGACGGATTTCACGCACGGGACAGGTAAGCTAAAGCCGTTTATTTTATGTATAAAAGTGCTCCTTAAGATGACTTTAATTCACATTTTAAGTTGCGAAACGGTGATTTTTTTCCACAGAATGAACCGGCAGTATTTTTAATGCCTATACGGGTTTTAATTCACCGCAAATGCAACGTTCCAATCGATCGCGTTCCAGAAAAACCCACTCGCAAGATGATTTAAATGGCCATTAATTTACAGGTATTAAACATTAAATTCCTTCCATTTGGCCTATAAATCCATAACAATGAGATTTTAAAATTATGTTATGTTGTGAATTCTTGTGTGAATGTTATTTGGACACTTAGGCTTTTAAAAAATGTTAATCTATTCTTAAGAAATTGATAGATGTTTAGATCTAGTAATTGAATTTTGTAATTAGCTACAATTAGGTAACTAACTAATTATATGCTTTAATTTAGTGTCGTCTAAGTAAGATTGTTTCATATTTGTTTCAGAATGCTTCAATCTATAATAACTGAAAATTTCTTTGTTCTCTTAATTATTAAGAAAGTTATGGGCTTTTGACTGTCCTCGATCACAGCTTTTGTGTTAAGTCAATGAAAAAGCAATAGGGAACAAGATGCTAATTTCCGAGTATAAAAATGGCCATACCTTTTTTAATACTGAAGATATGAAAGTGAATTATGTGTCAAATTAAACTTCTTTTCATGCTTTATCTGATGGGATAAATTACAGACTTGATTTTTAAAATCTCAAAATTTTGTAATATTGCTACTCTCTGCCGTGCTTCCGCGCAGTGCCCAATATCCCAGCCTTAATGAAACCAATGTTTTAACAAAGTTCAACACAACCTCCTTGCCTTTGTACCCAGCACCTTCGGTACAAACCCGTGCAAATGGTTTGCATTGTTGATACTGCATATTTTGCATAGTGCATATATTGCATAGTGTAGTATCTTGTTCCGCTCGATGATCTTTGGCCAGTGCTCCGGGTGGCGTCCTTGAAGGGGCGCGATCTATGTGACACGTGATTTGTTGCCTGCCATCCGGGGCGGGATCCATGTGTGCACGTGATAGATATGGCCCGCCATCCGCTCAGTCATGCGTCCTGGCCCGTATGCAGAACAAGGTTGCCGACCCCTGATGTAAAGTGATAGCATCCAGTGATTCTAGGTCGCTATATTTACAACCAGCCTCCGTATAGAGTACAACAGGCTCTTTGCCCCCGCTATTTATTGCCGACCGAGATACCCAACTCTGCTACTATGCAAATCCACTTTATCAATTTGGCCATTATCCGTATTACTTTATGATCCATGCACCTTATCCAGTTACCTTTTAAACCCTGACTGTCCCTGCCTCTACTTGTACTACTTACCATCACCTTCTGTGTGAAAACCGTGCTTCTCCAATCTCCTTTGAATCTTTCCCCCTCTTACCTTAAACCCATGCCCTCAGCTTTATACTTCCATCTTGGGGGAAAAAGATAGTGACTATCTGCCCTATATTTATCCCTTACAATTTTATAAGCCTTTAAAGTTAGCCCCTCAGCCTCCATCCCTCCAAGAACAATACCACCCTAACCAATCCTTCTTTGTAACTGAAGTCCTCCATTCCAGGCAGCAGCCTGGTGAATCTTTTCTACAATCTTTCTGGTGCTACCACATCCTTACTATTGTGTAATGACCTGAACTGCATAAAATATTCCACGTGTGGCCTAACCCAATGTCTTGTACAGCTGCAACATGATATTCCAAACCACATACTCAACACTGCTGCCTATGAAGGCAAGCAAGCTAAACACCTTCACTCCCCTATCCAGTTGTATCGCCATTTCCAGGAAGCTATGAACTTGCATCCAAGATCACTTTATACACAAGTTCCCTGTCACTATCTCTCGAGATGTTGATCCCTCCTTTTTAGACTGGTTCCTGCCAAGTGTTAAAAGGTAACCAAATTGTTTATCCTTTTTATCTTTGAATATTGGATCACAGGAATTCAAAATTATTTGATTTTTAATATATTCAGCACTTTATCACATCATTTCTTCATCTCTTATCAGATTTATTTATTATATGAACATCAAGTTCAACATAGTTCTGTGAAAAAGCAGAATTTTAAAAACATTAACCACAGGCACTGTTGCTATATCAATATCTGATGAAAGGCAGTCGTCTACTCAACATTATTTTTCAATGTTTTGCTTAATTGGGTATTTGACTAGATAAAAGACCATCTCTGCAACTACTAATTGGGACATTTAAAGATAAAACTTTAGATCAGGGTATAAGGCATTTGGATTTAAACATAAATCTTCTCTTCAGATTTTGACCATGAGTAGATAATGTATGAAGGAAGAGATTAAACTCAAGTTGATGTGGGTGCCTTACATACTGGGAAAGAGGAAGGGAAATGTATAATAAAGAAAATGGCAGAAACATTATCCAAATACTTTGTCTTGGTGGAACAAAACACAGGAGATGTAGCGTGATGTGAGGAGGATGGTGAGGGCATTGAGACAAGCTAGGACATGGTGGATGGAATTTGTGGAAAGGTACAAGGTTACGCACATAAAAAAAACAATTACATATTTTATATGGTGACAGATTGAAAGGTGAACCTTTCTGAACAGCCCCCCCCCCCTCGGAATGGAGGACTTCAGTTACAAAGAAAATGCAATACTAGTTAGTCAAATATCTGCTTGAAATTGAAAACCACATTTGGCTCCTATGTGTGCAAGCAGTAACTTTATTGTTTGAGGTAGCATTGAGTACAGCATGGATGTACTATCCATTTCTGAAGGATGCCAGTGGCTAACCCATAGTACTTAGAGGAATCACTGGAAGTTGCAACAATGATTTGCACGTGTAGGATAGTGCTGGTTGGTGTGTGGGGTGATCGCTGGTTGGCGTGGACTCATTGGGCTGAAGGAACAGTTTCCACGCTTTATCTCTAAACTAAAGTTTTAAGTTCACAAGTTATAGGAGTAGAATTAGCCCACTTGGCCTATCAAGTCTGCCATTCAATCTTGGCTGATCTCTGCCTCCTAATCCCATTTTCCTGCCTTCTCCCCATAACCCTTGACACCCGTTCTAATCAAGAATTTGCCTTAAAAATATCCACTGACTTGGTCTCCACAGCCCACTGTGGCAATGACTTCCACAGATTAACTGCCCTCTGACTAAAGAAGTTCTTCCTCACCTCCTTTCTAAGAGTGCCCTTTAATTCTGAGGCTTATGACCTTTGCACCTCCTATTTTTTGATTCTCTCTCCATTTAGAAGATAATCTACGCCTTTATTGTTATTACCAAAATGCATTGCTCCACACTTTGCTATACTGAATTTCATCTGCCCAATCTCCAAACCCGTTCAAGTCCTTCTGCAGACTCTTTGTTTCCCCAACACTATCTGTTCCTCCACCTATCTTAGCATCATCTGCAAACTTGGCCACAAAGCCTTCAATCCCCTTATCCAAATCATTAATATACAACGTGAAGAGAAGTGGCCCCAGCACCGACCCTTGCAGAATTGCACTAGTC
Source organism: Malacoraja senta (assembly GCA_038087875.1). Taxonomy (NCBI): domain Eukaryota; kingdom Metazoa; phylum Chordata; class Chondrichthyes; order Rajiformes; family Rajidae; genus Malacoraja; species Malacoraja senta. The sequence goes on along the minus strand of CM075978.1, from coordinate 16,258,182 downwards.
ACTGGCAGCCAACCTGAAAAAGCACCTTTTATTGCAACTCTTTGTCTTCTGCCATCCAGCCAATCCACTATGCATGCTAGTATCTTCCCTTCAATACTATGGGCTCTCATCTTCCCTAGCAGCCTGACGTGCAGCACCTTATCAAAGGCCTTCTGAAAATCTAGCTGAACAACATCTACAGCCTCCCCTCTGTGTAGGTATGTTACAAAACATACCTTCAGTCGTGCTGTAATTCTGCCACTGGCCGTGTGCGCGATTTAAGAAGCCTTTAATTCACATTTTTTCATGCGACACGGTGATTTTATTCTCCGAATTAACGGCACTATTTTTCATGCCAATACGGGGTTAAATTCACCGCAAATCAACGTTCCAAAAGATCGCGTTCCAGAAATCCTCACTCACAAGATGAATTAAATGCCCATTAATTTACAGGTATTAAACACTCAATTCCTTCCATTTGGCCTGTAAATTCATGAAAATTAGATTTAAAAATTATGTTATATTGTGAATTATTGTGTGAATGTTATTTGGACACTTAGGCTATTTAAAAATGTTAATCTATTCTTAAGAAATTGATAGATGTTTAGATCTAGTAATTGAATTTTGTAATTAGCTACAATTAGGTAACTAACTAATGATATGCTTTACTTTCATGTCTTCGAAGTAAGATTGTTTCATATTTGTTTCAGAATGCTTCAATCTATAATAACTGAAAATTTCTTTCAGTTATCATAATTTTTAAGAAAGTTTTGGGCTTTTAACTGTCCTCGATCACAGCTTTTGTGTTAAGTCAATGGAAAAGCAACAGGGAACTAGATGCTAATTTCTGAGTATGATAATGGCCATAACTTTTTTAATACTGAAGATATGAAAGTGAATTAAGTGACAAATTAAACTTCTTTTTATGCTTTATCTGATGGGATAAATTGCAGACTTTATTTTTTAAATCGCAAAATTTTGTAACATTGCTACTCTGTCTGTCCTGCTCTAAACTTCCTCAAAGAACTCCAGCAGGTCCATCAGGCAAGATCTTCCCTTCTCAAAACCATGCTGACTTTGGCCAATTTTATCGTGAACTTCCAAGTACTGCATAACCTCTTTCTGTGTAGGAAAGAACTGCAGATGCTGGTTTAAATCGAAGGTATACAAAATGCTGGAGTAACTGAGCGGGCCAGGCAGCATTCCAGGAGAGAAGGAATGGGTGACATTTCAGGTCAAGAGTCTGAAGTCTGCCTGTCCCGCTGAGTTACTCCAGCATTTTGTGTCCACCTCATCCTTTATAATTGACCCTAAATTCTTACCAATCACCGGTCAGGCTAACCGGCCTATAGTTTCCGCTCTTCAGCTTTGCTCCCTTCTTGTACAGCGAGGTGATATTTGCAATTTTCCAATCTTCAGGAACCACTCTTAACTCTAGTGATTCTTAAAATATCACAACTAATGCCTCCACAATCTTTAAGTCAGTTTAATTTTTATTTATTTTTTTCGACCAAATGGTTGTGGAAGTACTCATGGTAGCTCCATATTAGGATTCAAAAGAGTTGTACTATTATAATAAACTGACCCAGATTTGAGGCCAAGACTTTTAAACTCAGAATCTTTAGTCTTGCGGTATGAGTTTGAGGGTAGCAACCTAGCTGAAACAGCTCTATTATATTGTGTCTTTTTCTGTTCTCCAACTGCTGTATAAGTATTAATTGCAGTTGAATGCACAAGAACCTTGACCCACTAGTTTGCCTACCACAACAGGTCAATGGAGGATGTGATCTCACTGGCTCTCCACTCTGCACTGGACCACTTGGACAATAAAAACACATATGTCAGGCTGTTGTATATAGACTACAGCTCGGCGTTCAATACCATCATCCCCTCTAAGCTGGTTACCATTCCAGGATTAAGCCCATGCCCGGGTGGTGTTAGAGACGGACTACTCTCTGTCCATGGGTGCCCTGGGGGATTTCCAGGACCGCTGGGCACCACAGGGGGTTGAATGCATCCTTGACAAGGATTGTAACATAGTTGTATAGTAGTTTATTTAGTATATTTGTTTGTCTTGTATTATGGTGGTGGGTTTTATTTTGTTTTAAAGTATTGTAAATATTATTTTTAATATGAAAAAAAAAATTTGATTAAAAAAAAAGCTGGTAACCATTTCGTCATTCCATCCATGCCCAGGTGGTGTTAGAGAGGGACTACACACTGTCCACGGGCGCCCTGGGGGATTTCCGGGACCGCTGTATAATACTTAATCATTTGTTGTGTATTATGGTGGTGGGTTCTGTTTTGTTTTTTACTGTACTGTATATATTATTTTAGTATTTGAATAAATATTTTTGATTTTTTTTTTAAAGCAGGTTACCAATCACATGGAACTGGGTCTCTGCGCATCCCTCTGCAATCGGATCCTCGACTTTCTCATCAACAGACCAGTCTGTTCGAATTGGCAGAAACATTGCTTCCTCAATAACATCCAAGAGCACCTCAAGGCTGTGTGCTCAGCCCCCTGCTCTCACTCTATACTCATGACTGTATAGCGAACTACATCTTCAAGTTCGCCGACGGCAAAAAGTTGTGAACACTGCCCATTCCATCACCGGCTCTGACCTCCCCACCATCGATTTATCAGAATTGCTGCCTCAAAAAGGCGGCCAGCATAATCAGAGATCCACACTACCCTGGCCACACACTCATTTCACCCCTGCCATCGGGAGAAAAGGTACAGGAGCCTGAAAACTGCAACATCCTGATCAGGAACAGCCGTTAAATACTGCAACCTCACATAAGCACTAAATTACAGACTATTAGACATAGACTAGTCTGAAGAAGGGTTTCAACCCAAAACATCACCCATTCCAGAGATGCTGCCTGTCCAACTGTTCCCATCATTTTGTGTCTATAAGTGTCAATAACTTTTGTTATTATTGCACTATTGTTTGTGTGTACATATGCGTGTATAGTGTGTGTATATATATATATATATATGTGTGTGTGTGTGTGTGTACACACAAATAGTGCAATAACAAGTCTGTAGTTCATAGTATATATATATATGTGTGTGTGTGTGTATATATATACGTGTGTGTGTGTATATGTATATGTGTGTGTGTGTACACACAAATAGTGCAATAATAACAAGTCTGTAGTTCATAGTATATATATATATATATATATAAAATATATATATTATATATATATATATATATATATATGTATATATATATATATATATGTGTATATATAATGTATATATATATATATATATGTATATATATATATAATATATTTATATATATGTATGTATATATGTATATCTATCTATCTACTATATTTAAAACTGTGTGTGTTTCTGCCTGTCTTGTGGGTGCCAGCCTTCCTTTGATTCGTTGCTACGCCAACACCACACGCAAAAACGCCGAGATGTTTTCCATTTCGGTAGAGATTTCACTTTTCATTCCAAGTATCCACTCCTGATTAAATTTCGTCGTGTTTATGTACACATTTAAAATAAAATCCTTATCCCCCCCCCTCTCCAAATTTCAAAATGTTTAAAAAAACAGCTCACCCATAGAATGTTGGTGAACGTTCCATCGTGTGATGTCACAATGCTCAATGCTCACAGATGTCCAATCGGAATGGATCCATTTACATATGCCTTTGCAGCAGCCCCAGCCCCTCCCCCCACCCTGTGTCGAAGCGGGTCATAACATGTGTGGGAATAGAGGGGATTGGGGGTGATAGGGTATGGGGAACAGATGGACTGTCCCTCCCCCTTCCACTCTCCCTCCCCACTATTTCCCCTCCCCCCACCCCTCCCTCCACACTCTTCTCCCTCCCTCCCCTACCCCATCTCCCTCCTCCCCCTTCCTCTCTCCCCCTCCCCATCCCTCTCCCCCTCCCTTCCCTCCCCACCCCCTTCCCACTCTTCCCCCTCCATCCACACTCTTACCCCTCTACCCCCTATCTCTGCTCTCTCTTTTGATCTTTATCTTTTTCTCTGCCCTCTCTCTCTCTCCCACTCTGTCTGTGCACACTCTCTCTGCCCCCCCCTCTAGACGCACCTGAGAGGTGAGGGCTATTCGTCAGTGGATAGGGTGGGGATGGGATAAAAGAAGCCAATTAATAAAATTAAAATAATATCAAGGGGTGTGATGAGTGTGTGTGTTTGTGGGTGCCAGATTCCCACCCCGCAACCGTGCTTTGGAGGAACAGACCCAACGGGTCTGCACTTGGTTTTATATATATATATATATATATATATATATAACCAATCTCTCTCATTTATATATATATATATATATATATATATATATATATATATATATATATATATATATATATATATATATATATATATATATATATATATATATATAACTTTTCTCTCTTTTATATTGTTTGGTTTACTGTTTACATATTCTGTGGTGCTGCAGCAAGTAAGAATTTAATTGATCTGAGACAAATGACAATAAAACATTGACTTGTTACTCTTTGTTTATCACATTCTAGCCATGTGATAGTTTTGTCATTTAGAGGTACACAGTGGTATGTGTGTATGTATAACACTAGCAATAGCTATACTGTTCACTGAGGAACTCGCATGATTTCAAAAAAATGTTCTTTGCTGGAGAAGAAAATCCTTTCCAACTTTGGATTCCAATCATAACATGCAACACATGATATGCAAAACACGTGTCCCGACAGCATGCATTAATTTCAAGCCCAAATTGTTCCTGCACTACAATGTTTCTTTTTCCATGCAAACTGTGTGTTAGATGGTAGGCTTTGAGGAAATTATGAATATCTGAGTTCAATGCTTCGTGCATTACATTTTAACTCATTCTGTAGGATTGTAAATGTTCACCACTCCATGAACGTGTCTGCAGTGCTAGAGTTTTGGTTGGACAAAATGTGCACCAATTTTCTAAAGTGATGCAAAAAACTAAATGCACTATTTCTGTCCGACAGCAAAATATAAAATATTTAATAGATTTAATTTTCCAGCATTTGGAATCAATGGATAAAAATTGGCATTTTGTACAGAAATGTGGTTTTGTTTTAGGAACTTTACTGCCCTCTCATGGCACCAAAGGATAACAGTTCAAAAAGACGCTGGATTTTTACGTCTCAACAGCTTTACAACACAGAACAGCAAGTAACAGGAGTAAGTCTTTCAGCCCACAATGTCCGTACCGAACATGATGCCATGACACTCTTATCTGCCTGCACATGATCCATATCACTTAATTCCATGCGCCCATCCAAGAGCCTCTTAAATGTCAGTATCGTATCTGTCACCTCCACCACCCCCAGCAACAAGTTCCAGGCACCCACCACCGCCTGTGTAAGAAACCTGTCCTGCACATCTCCTTTAAACTTTGCCCTCACCTTAAAGCTATGTCCTCTATATGCATCCTGGGAAAAGGTTCTGACCATCTACCCAACCTATGCCTCTCAATTTTATATACTGCTATCAAGTCTCCCCTCAACCTCCAGCGTTCCAGAGAAAACAATCCAAGCCTGTCCAAGCTTCCTTTGAACTTAATACCCCCTAATCCAGGCAGCATTTTGGTAAACTTCCTCTGCACCACTTTCCAAAGCCTCCACATCCTTCCTGTATTGAGGTACTGAGAACTGCAATCAATACTCATGCCAAATTGCATGGAAAACTCCAAATACCCTTCTCCAACACACACAAAAAAACTATAAGGTACACCAGATCAATCCATACACTTGAAAAGGAACTAAGTGCTATTTCAAATTAAGAATTAATTAAAGAGCACTAAACAGTAGAGCACAGGAAACCGCCTCTTGGCCCAATTAATCCCATTTGGTTGCATGTGGTCTATATTCCTCCATTCCCTAATCCCTTCTCCTATCTTAAAGCTATGCCCTCAAGTATTTGACATTACCATCCTGTGTTGGGGTGGATGGGGGAACAACTATCCACATTGTATCTCTGCAGCTTATATTTTATTTTATATACTTCTATTAGGTTGTCCCTCAGCCTCCGATGCAACAAGGGAAACATTCCAAGTTTGACCAACCTTTCCATATTGCGAACACTCTCTAATCCAGGCAACATTCTGGTGAACCACTTCAATACCACCTCCAAATTCTCCTTATCCTTCCTGTAATAGGCAACCAAAACTGTTTAGAAAAGACCTGAATTAAGAGGCATGGATAAGGTAAATAGTCAGAACCTTTTCTCAGGGTGGAAACGTCAAAGACGAGCATAGTTTTAAGGTGAGATGCCCAAAGTTTAAAGGGGATGTGCAGAAGTCTATGTCTATTTATACACATGAGACAATAGACAATAGGTGCAGGAGTAGGCCATTCGGCCCTTCGAGCCAGCACCGCCATTCACTGTGATCATCCACATTCAGTACCCCGTTCCTGCCTTCTAACCATATCCCCTGATGTCGCTATCTTTAAGAGCTCTATCTAACTCCCTCTTGAAAGCATCCAGAGAATTGGCCTTCACAACTCTCTGGATGAATGTTTTTCCTCATCACCATTCTAAATGGCCTACCCCTTATTCTTAAACTGTGGCCCCTGGATCTGGACTCCCCCAACATTGGGGACATGTTTCCTGCCTCTAGCGTGTCCAATCCCTTAATAATCTTATATGTTTCAATAAGATCCCCCTCATCCTTCTAAATTCCAGAGTATACAAGCCCAGCCGCTCCATTCTACCCACATATGACAGTCCCGCCATCCCGGTATTTAACCTTGTGAACCCTATGCTGCACTCCCTCAATAGCAAGAATGTCCCTCAAATTTGGTGACCAAAACTGCACACAATACTCCAGGTGTGGTCTCACTACGGCCTTGTACAACTGCAGAAGGACCTCTTTGCTCATATAATCAACTCATCTTGTAATGAAGGCCAACATGCCATTAGCTTTCTTCACTGCCTCCTGTACCTGCATGCTTACTTTCAGTGAGTGATGAACAAGGACCCCCAGATCTTTTTGTACTTCCTTTTCCCAACTTGACACCATTTAGATAATAATCTGCCTTTCTGCTTTTGCCACCAAAGTGGATAACCTCACATTCATCCACATTAAATTGCAACTGCCATGCACCCGCCCACTCACTCAACCTGTCCAAGTCGCCCTGCATCCTCATAGCATCCTCCTCACAGTTCACACTGCCACCCAGCTTTGAGTCATCTGCAAATTTGCTAATGCTACATTGAATCTCTTCATTTAAATCATTGATGCATATTGTAAATAGCTGCGGCCCCAGCACCGAGCCTTGCGGTACCCCACTAGTCACTGCCTGCCATTCTGAAAGGGACCCGTTAATGCCTACTCTTTGGTTCCTGTCTGTCAACCAATTTTCTGTCCTTGTCAGTACCCTACCTCCAATACCATGTGCTCTAATTGTGCCGACTAATCCCTGAACCCATCAGGGCCAAGGATGATGGCATCAGATATGATGGTGGCATTTAAAAGGCTTTTAGATAGGCACATTGATATACAAGGAATGGAGGGATATGGATCATATGCATGTAGGGGAGATTAGTTTAACTTGGCTTCATGTTTGGCATGGGGAATTATGGGGTGAAGGTCCTATTCCTGTGTTGTACTGTTCTATGTTCCGGCACACAATACTCCAAAAGCAGCCTAAACAGTTTTACAGAGCAGCAACCTTACTTGCAAACTTGAACTAAATTCCTCGCAAACTTACCTACCAACCTACATTAATATACATCACGAAATACAGAAAATATAAATATAGAATGACGACCAAGAATACTGGATGCATGAGGTAGTTAACAACACTGCCCTTGTATCTCTTGGACCTAAACTTGTATAACGATGCAGCTTGGATGAATAAAAGTTGTTTGCTTGCAAGGATTACATGTGTAAAACTAGTCTGTCTCAATGTGGGCTGAGGTTAAAAAAAAACTCTATTACACCAACATGATATTTAATGTAGTACATGATAATCTTTTGTAGTTGAAACAGAAGTGATTGAGGTTTTCCTCGCATCTAAACCCATCATTGACATACTGAGACTGAGATGCCATCTTTGGCAGTTTGAGGTGCTCAATCTCTTCGAACAGTACTTGGATACGGGGGGGGGGGGGGGGAAGTTAAAAAAAAATATTGTGAATGTGTTTAGTACTTGCTAAATCGTTTTAACTAGGTACATTAATTTCTTCAAATGTATATAATAAGCTTCCCTTCATATATAAAGGTTATTAGATTTGTGTTGTGTGGAGGAAAGCCTTGGTCTTTTTTGAATCAATCAAAAGTAAATTACTTAACAAGAGGCATTGTGGACTGAGGAGCAAAGAACCAGTTTTATCCATTAGAGGGGTTATTTGGAACATTGGAAAAACATATTATAAAGAGTATCCGAGTCAATAGGACTATGTTGCACCAACACTTGCTTATAGGTTAAGCTCTAAATTCACACAAATAGCCAATTATTGTTTTAAAGTAGCTCTTTTTATGTTGTATACGTTCTCCATAGGAAAGTAACTTTAATAATCAAACATTATTATCTCAATTTTATTGACGTCTTGCTGCATTTTGACTTGAACCACAACCCTGATGCAAAGAGAGAAATCCTACCTTCCTTAATAGTAATATTTCAAGAGGTCGGATTGGAAATCCAGAATCAATGTAGGGGGACTGAAGTGGGTAGCTTGGATGATGGTGAGATAATGCTTTTTGTTCTGGTAAGAGCTAAAAGCTAACACTTTCTTCATCAGATCTTTAAAGATTTGGGTGACCTACTTGAGATATTTTACTTAAGAGAAAGTAAATGTTACCACAAATAGTCAGCTGACAACATTGTCTAAGTCATTTGCTAAAATTTAATAGTAGGATGCAGGATTTTCTGCCAGAAACCATTTAAGGAATACTTTTCATTATTAGAAGCCGTGTTGTATAAGGAAAGTTTCATTACATATTGTGGCATTTTATTATTAAACACGTGAAAAATCGATTATCAAGCATAGGAAAAGTCAAAACGTAAATTTTAAATTTCACTTCCAATATAATTTTTCAGTTTTGAGATAAAAAGATTAAGCTCTGTGTGAATTACCCAAGGAAGCTCTGAGCACAATTGTTGCATATTTTATCTTTATACAGTTTATAAAATAATTTCTGGCCATAGATTGTATTAATACAGGGAGTGTTTAAAACTACAGGGGTAACTTCAGATGTTTTAAATGTGAACCATCATCCTGGAGCCCAACATTGAACAACTTCTTTCAAATATTCCACGTCAAATTTTCATAACAAACAGGTACAAAGTGCTTGAAGCAATAAAGGTGAATTGTATGTAAAAAATGGTCATGAAACGGAAAAATTAATTGAGTCGCGTAAATTTTGAATTTGACTCTTTTAAATTTTGCAACGTTACTTCAGATAAGTAAGTTTTTGATAAATATCAAATTATTTATACAATGTGCACATAGCTCCATACAATTGCTTCAGAAGTGTAACTTCACAAAATTATTGCTCATTGTACTGTGCTTCATGTAATTTAGACTTCTTTGAGGAGAAGTTCTTTAGCATTTATTTGAGAAAGTAAAGCTGAGGTGAACCATACTTTGTTCAGTTTTCTACACAGGTGGATGGCTTTTTTGCATTAGTTTCAATCCCAATTCTCTGATAAGGAACAGAAGTACGAGACACACTAACAAAGCTACATAAACCAATTGGTGTTCCAATATTAGACTTCAAAATAATCTAACCCACGTCTGTCATTGAGTGGTACACAGAAGAAAAGCTTCTCACATCTGTATGATGCTTCAGGTGATCCTAAATGAGAGAGCAGTTTAACATAAATGATTCTTGTTTTAATATCATATTTAATCCAATGCCACTTTGTTCAAAATGAATCAGTGGTTTTGACAAAGCAGGAAGGTTAACCTCAGTTTTAGGAACATAATTTACAGAATGTGTTTGACTCTTTACTGTACAATTATGCAACACTATACATAACTTACACACATAGCAGGATTTTAATAATACTGCCAGAAATGGATAAGAAAAAAGCAATTAAATTTTCCTTACAAAGAATCCTAAATGTGTAACATTGTCTTTTTTATATTTGATAAAGAAGGTAACACAAGAAAATCATTGATAAGATCTGTATTTTAAAACTCTGCAGTCATACATGAGCTTCTGATTACAGCCTATTTACAGTATTGATCCAAATATGGACCCAAGGGCATTCACACAGTAACCTGTCATGAAATACAGTAACCTGTCAGGAAATACAGTAACTGTTTTATGTTGGTATCAAACCACATACAACCAAAGTGCACTCAACAACACTTTGATTGCTTAAACACATGAGGCTACTGACTATAACAGACTAGAGTTCATCATCACATTCACCATTTATTACTCATCAAAAGCACTGTGAAGCCCACTTCAGTCTAGATTTATATCTCAACTTCCTTAAAAAGTTGAATAATTTCTTTCATGCCCCACGTATCCCTGAAATCTCTTTATTTCTGCTCAAGATCTTTTTCTTTCGCTTCAGAGCATCACAAACAAAAAAGTAAATATCCATAACTAACACACCCACATCAATTTTCTGGTTACCTTTGCACCGTTAAAAGTGCAGCTCTGAAGTATATCTATTGTACAGTAACCAGTGCCAATTGAGTGCAAGTATTTTGCATCAAGATTTGAAACAACGAGTGATTATTCAACAGCATATATTGCTTGATGAGGCAGTATCACGTTTGGCCCACTTTGCTCTTTTTCCAAAAATGAAATAAATCATATTAACACAGGTATCTGATTTCACAGGGGCAGCGAAAAGAGCAAGACTGAGGAAAACCCTGTGAAACTTAATGCTTATCTTCTTTTTGTTTTGAAAGTCTGAGGTGAGTTTCCTTGGTAGGTTGAGAACAGTGCAAGATGATGTGTATGTCAGAACTGCAGTAAGATTTAAAAAAAAAACTACAAAAAAAAGTTACTTTTTTTTTAAACAAAGTTTTATACCGTACACTTTCCCACACCTGGTGGGATTAAAAAAGTTGTTATATCAGAGTGGTGTGACACATGGAGCAATATAACACTGGTAGTGTAACATTCCAACTGGATCAACACAGTGCTCATTATGCCATAAGAAATTATGGCTCAATTCCTTACTGCTTCATTAGATTAAAAAAAGGTTAAGATGCATCTGGTATTAATGACTCCACTTAAAGTGGTTAGACACACAAACCCAAAGAATTCAGTGTTGTGCCACGCAACACTGAAGCATGGAATTTCATACGTACCATGAATAATGCAGTAGAATATGCACTAATCATGAATTAGGGAAGTATGCACACTTTCATACAGAAACCTAGTTGAATGAATTACTGATGTTTGGTGTAAATGTGAAATACAGCAGGTAAAAGGATATGTAGCTTATATTCCAATGAACAAGATATAGCCATCTTAAAATTTGGTTGGTTACTGTTGACATCTTGCTTATTCAGTTCTGCATCCAACCAAAACAATTATATATCTTTAGCAGATACTTCAATGTACAGTATACTGTATCTGTAGGAAGTGTATTTTAATACACTTCTAGTTTTAAAAAAATGAACAGCATCTTAATGCACATGAACATTAACCTTTACACAGCTAGTATGCTGCGTGTAGAGGTATTTTAACACCACAAGGTTTAAAACCAACAAATTAAAAAGAAAACTTCCACAAACTTGTAAGAAAATCTTCCCTGTAACTATAAATTAAAATGCAGCAAAGTCACAGAGATAAGCAGAACACAATCTTCAGTCTAAAAAAAATATTTTCTTGCGGTCTGCCACCAGAGGTTAGCCAGACATCTGGGGATTTTGAAATAGCAATCTTCCTGGAGTATCTGTGCTAATGCAAAAGGATGTTTTTTTTCTTTAAAAAAAGTTAAAACAATGACTACATTTACAGAATAACTCTCAGACATCCATCTGTGGTACAGGTTTTGTACTGGTGCCCCTCATTTTGCCATACTATTTAAACAGGAGAAAAGTTATATACAGTACTGTTACAGAACTGTCATTCATAATGAAACAGATGTGAAATCTACTGTAAAGTAGCACAATACAGAAAACCATTGATCCATCTCTTACTACATAAATATACACCATGGAATATTAGTACCATGCTTCTTTAAGTTGAAATCCCTTTTTTCACACCTTTCTTTATTTCAAGAGCCCCCAATTTTTTCCAAAGTTCTTCCCGTTCCTTTTCCTTTTTCTTTTCTCTGAAAAATATTTTAATTTAGGATAAAATTCAGATCATAATCTCATTGCAAATTGGTATTTTCATAATGTACTGTAGTAAAAAAAAAGAAAAAATCTGAATTAACATCTTTGAATACCAACACACAATTCTCTAAACACAATTCCTAAACCTACCAACATGTTACTACTCATTTGATTCTGGCAGTCAACACTGTATGGACATTTAGAATGTAGAAACAAGGAATAGCAAATGCTGGTTTACAGAAAAAGACAAAGTGTGAAGAAACATAGCGGGTCAGTAGCATCTCTGGAGAACATGAATACGTGACGTTACAGATAGGTGACATTTGGAGTCAGAACCCTTCTTCAGACTATGGAAGTTGGCAGTTTTGTCTTACACAGCAAGAAGTATTTGTGGTTGACTGCAGAGTGACATGAATGCCATTCAGGAGAGGCATGCAACAGACAGCTCCATCCCTTGAACCCTTTAGGTTACAACAGTGGAATCTCAAGTAAGAAAAAAGGACATCAAATATCTTCTCGACCAATATTTTTATGCATAAGAGGGTATAGATATGACAATATTCTTAATGATTGGATTGAGCATAATTGGTGGTTGGGGAGGAACATAGTCGAGCCACAACGAGGTTGCTTTATAACATCCATTATTTAACCACAATTAGAATATTGTGCACTAAACACGATCTCCAGCTTCTGATTCCACCCCCATCAAACCCATTGATTCACTCATCAGAAATCTGTGATCTTTTTGAGCAAATCCCACTTCAACTTGAGCGAATCCACAACTACACCTCAGAGTGCTTCAATTAAAGTAATTAAGAAAAAAGTAATCTTACTTTTGCCGATCTGCTTTGTAAGTTGCTGTCAGCTCATCAAACAAGGGACCGTTCATTTCCATAAAAGCCTTCAGTACATTGTAGACTAAAGCTACAATTGCCCTGGAGAATGCAGAATAATGAGTGGATCAATTGGCAGTGCTTATGAATCAAGTCGTTGAAAACTCAAGGACCAGGATTGAAAGAATAACACATCCTACAGTCTATTACCAGAAAAATAATTTGACAAGTTGTTTGCAAATACTTTTACAGCGCAGTCAAGCCTATATATAAAATACATCTGGGGACACAAGGCTTGCAGCAGGAATGGCCCCGCAGTGCTGCTTGCAGCTGTCAGCAAGATCTTGGGTGATTTTCCACTGACACCTTTTCATCATCCCTATATCCCAAATGTTATTTGTATCAAAATATTAATTGCGACATTTTCAACATACTCTATCTCAGCACGTTGAGAGACTTCTGGAATTGAGAACCCAAATGATTCACAATCCTACCAATGAAGAAATGTGTTTCTTATGTGGAAAGTCCATTACTGAGGTCACCACTTACTGGCCCAAGGCTCCTTCCAACAAGTACTCCTAAAAAACTATTGGGAGATAAAGTCAAAATGTTCTAAACTCAAGAGTAAGTGGTTTGTCAGAAGGATTTGTGGAGAGGAACAGGCCAACAACCCAAAACTATTTTAAAATTCAGTTATTTTGCTTTTAGCTCACTCTCATATCATTGAAGTAAACTGTTCACTGAGGCAAGTATAACCTTGGTGTAAAGGAGAGAGGGGCACATTTTTTCACCCAGATGATGGTGAGTGCCTGGAACGGCCTGCCAGGGATGGTGATTGAGGCAGATTTGATAGTGACATTTACGAGAACAGGTGTCAAGGGTTATGGGGAGAAGGCAGAAAATGGGATTAGAAGGCAGAGATCAGCCATGATTGAATGGAGGAGTAGACTCAATGGGCCAAATGGCCTATAACATGAACTTGTGAGACATTTGGATAGGTATATGGATATGCAGGGAATGGAGGAATATAGATTCTATGCAGGATAAGAGACAGTCCTGGCATCATGTTCAGCACAGATATTGTGGGCCTGTTCTTGTGCTGCATTGTTGTATATTATAAAATAGGAAGTGCTAGAAATCTCAGACCAGGTGTCTTACATGGAAAGAAAATTTTTAGGTCAATGGGATTTCATTTTGTTGACAGATCAGTCCTGAAACATTAGTTTTGTACCTCTACAATAGATGTTGACGGACATGCCTGTTCCATTATCTTAAAATTCATTACTTGTGGTTGGATTACATTTTCCATATACATTCTAAACTTCTTTAAAGGGTTAAGTTTTATTTAAACCATCGCATCAACTAGAACAAATCTGTGTAATCAGTTCCTCTCCAATAGTGCATAGCTTTGATATGCAACAAACAAAAATCTAAAATGGTAAATGTCTGTGTACAAGAAAATATTGTGTAGGGGTACCATTTGAACCAATGTGCTGCTGGACAAAGGACATTTATTGTCACATACACCAATTGGTGCAGTGAAATTTGAGTTACCATGCAGCACACAAATAAGATAAACATAACACTTTAGAATTTAACATAAAACATAAAAAACACCCCCCCACAACGGAATCAACGTTTCCCACTGTGAGGGAAGGCACCAAAGTTCAGTCCTCTTCCTCAGTGGTCTCCGCAGTCGCTGCTACGGGCCCAATGTTTCAGGCCCTCGAACACTCTCAGCGGCCCGAAGCCTCCGAATCGGCCGCTTCCTACCGGAGACCGCGGCTTCCGAATTCCACGGGCCGAGCTGGGCGGAGATTCAACGCTGGTGACCTCGGCGAGAGATCCCAGGGCTCCGCGATGTTAAAGTCAGCGTCAGCGGCGCCCGCGGCTGGAAAGTCAGCGCCGCCCGCGGCTAGAAAGTCAGCGCCGCCCACTCCACCGTGTCAAAGTCGGCAGTCCCAGCACTCCGGAGCTCCAAACCGGCGACCCTGGTAAGGCATCGCTCGCTCCGCAATGGAATCCAGTGCTGTGCCGCCGCCGCTGAAGCTGAGGCTATGGCCGGTCTCTGGCAGGAAAGGCCGCGCCAATCTTATACCAAACTCAATTTTTAGTACTCAAAAGGAAAAAAAGACCTTTGAATAAAAGCAAGGAATAATCAAAGGGCAAGTACCTGCACATTCAATCCAAGTGCATTTATTCCAGCATGCAAATGAAATACATCATTCCATTCAAAGACTGAACTGATCTTGGTCGGTGGGGGCGCTGCGAGTCGGCTGCCCTGCCAGCAGCGTGTTCGTTATTTTGACTTTTTATTTTTGTGGGGGGGGGGGGGGTTTGGGGTGTCTAAATGTTAGTTTAGGTGTCTCTTGGTGTGTCTCGTGTGGGGGGTGGTGGTGGGGGGGGGAAGGGGGGAACCGCTTTCGGTCGCCTTTCTCGCGGCGAACAGCATGGATTGGAGCGGCCTTTCCCGGAGTCGGGCCCAGAGCTTCAGCAGCGGGCGCAGCGTGGACTTTTCCATCGCAGAGCGGGCGAACCCTTGCCGAGGGTCGCCAGAGAGGAGTGCTCCGATCGCTGGCCTGGTGATTTTGGCATCATGGGTCTGCGGTCTGCGGAGCTTCTAGCCGCGGGCGCGGCGTGGACTTACCATCCGGAGTCTGGGATCTCCTGCGGCCTATAACATCCTGAAGCCGCGATCTCCGGTAGGAAAGTGCCAATTCGGGCACTTCAAGCCGCGGAGTGTGTTTGACCGTCCCGACATCGGAGGTTTGATCATCCCGACGAGAGGGCCTGTACATCGGGCAGTCTGTAGTGTCGACTATGGAGGGTTTATGGCCACGACCACGGATGAATAAAGGAGGACTGATTGAACTTTGTTGCCTTCCACCACAGTGAACAATGCTGTGGTAGATGTTTGTATTAAATTCTATTGTGTGTTGTTTTTAAGTGTATCACTGCTGCAAATTCATTTCACTGCACCTTCGGGTGCATGTGACGAATAAACTTGACTGACTTTTATCATTGCTCTGCATTGTTCACTAAACCTGTACCCCTGGCCCATAGCTGCTTCTGCAGCCAGTTTTGCTAATACTATATTATTTGATTTCCAATTGTAGAAATTTGTGTGCATTTGCCAATATACAAACCACATAACCAGTATCAAAGCACATTTCCCAGCTAATTTAGTGCTTACTGCCTTTATAATTTTCTAGTCGCATAACTACACCTTCCACAAGTGAACCTCCAGAATGGAAAAGTGAAGTTACCACTTTCTGGATTAATTGATTAGCTGCTATAAACTTAATAGGATAAATCAAGAATTTAGACATCTAAAATAATTAAAATAACAAAAAAAATGGTTTTGCATTTATACAGTGCATTTCATAACCTCAGTGTCCAAAGTATTTTAAAGCAATTAAATTATTTTTCATTGCAGTCACTATTACAATGTAGGAAATGCAACAGCCGAAGATGAACACAGCAAGTTCCAATAGCAGTAATGTTCCAAAACAGAACTATTAAATTCTTACCTGCAACACAAAAGGTTTGTAAACACAGTAGTCTATACCAAAAACAAGTAAATTGTGTTGAATTTCAATGAATTAAAAAAAGTGCAAAAACAAAACATGTTCCTAAGTCCCTACAGCAAACAAGTCATGGTTTATTTGGAGTTTGAGGTGTTCGATAACCTGATGGTTGTTGGGAAGAAGCTATTCCTGAACCTGAACGTGGTACCGTTTTCAGACTCTATACCTTCTTCCCGAAGGCAGGAGTGAAAAAGCATGACCAGGGTGGTGTGGGTCCTTGGTGATGCTGGCTGCCTTTAAGACAACGTTGCCTACAGATCCCTTCAATGGAGGGGAGCTCAGTACCCATGATGGACCATGGTGTTTACCATTTTCTGTACTCTCCTTCATTCCTGGGCCTTCGAGTTGCCAAACCAGGCTGTGACGTTCAAGAAGTTCTATAGAAGTTCAAGACAGTATTTGTTGACTTGCTGAATCTCCTCAATCTTCTAAGGAAGAAGAGGTATTAATGGGCTTTCTTCATGATGCATCAATGTGCTGTGTCCAGGACAGATCTTCAGAGATATGTACACCCAGAATGTTGAAGTTGTTGTCTCTCTCTACACCACCAACCAACTGATGACAACAAGTATCTGGATCCCCAGCTTTCCTCTTCTACAGGCAATCAGTTCCTTGGTTTTACCGACATTGAGAGCAAGGTTGTTATTCTGGCATCATTCAATCAGATGATCTATCTCCCTCCTATACTGTGACTCATAATTATCTGTAATTCGGCCAACAATGGTGGTGTTGTCAGCAAATTTAAAGATGAAACTGTGTCTGGCTACACAGTCATGGGTGTTAAGCAAGAAGTACAGGGGCTGAGCACAACCATGAAATGCCCCTGTGCAGATGGTTATCAAGGAGGAAGTGTTGCCAATTTCTATCAATTGTGTTCTGTTGACGAGGAAGTCAAGGATCCAGTTAGAAACATAGACAACATAGAAAAATAGGTGCAGGAGTAGGCCATTCAACCCTTCGAGCCAGCACCGCCATTCAATATGATCATGGCTGATCAGCTAAAATCAGTACCCCGTTCCGGCTTTTTCCGCATATCCCTTGATTCCTGTAGCCCTAAGAGCTAAATCGAACTCTCTCTTGAAATAATCCAGTGAATTGGCCTCCACTGCCTTCTGTGGCAGAGAATTCCACAGATTCACAACTATTTGGGTGAAAAAATGTTTCCTCATCTCAGTCCTAAATGGCCTACCCCTTATTCTTAAACTGCGACCCCTGGTTCTGGACTCCCCCAACATTTTTCCTGCATCCAGCCTGTCCAATCCTTTAAGAATTTTATGTGTTTCGATAAGATTCCCTCTCATCCTTCTAAATTGCAGTGAATAGAAGCCCAGTCGACCAATTCTTTCATCATATGTCAGTCCCTCCATCCCGGGAATTAACCTGGTGAACCTACGCTGAACTCCCTCAATAGCAATAATGTCCTTCCTCAAATTAGGAGACCAAAATTGCACACAATACTCCAAGTGCTGTCTCACCAGGGCCCTGTAGAACTGCAGTAGGACCTCCTTGCTCCTAAACTCAAATCCTCTCGCACTTAAGGCCAACATGTCATTGGCTTTCTTCACCGCCTGTTGTACCTGCATGCTTTCTTTCAGTGACTGATGTACAAGCACACCCAGGTCTCGTTGCACCTCCCATTCTCCTAATCTGACACCATTCAGATAATAATCTTCCTTCTTGTTCTTGCCACCAAAGTGGATAACCTCACATTTATCCACATTATACTACATCTGCCATGTATCTGCCCATTCACACAACCTATCTATCCAAGTCATCCTGCAGCCTCATAGCATCCTCATCACAGCTTACACTGCCACCCAGCTTTGCGTCATCCACAAACTTGGAGATGTTATATTTAACTTACTCATCTAAATCGTTAATATATATTGTAAATAACGGGTCCCAGCACCGAGCCTTGCGGCACCCCAACGTTCACTGCCTGCCATTCTGAAAAGGACCCGTTAATTCCTCGGCCTCACCTGGAAAGACTGTTTAGGTCCTTGGATGGAGTCGAGGGGGGAGGTAAAGGGACAGGTGTTGCATCGAGGGGGAAGGTAAAGGGGCAGGATTAGTAAAAGGACAGATTTAGGCAGAGGTTCACTTGCACCTCCTCCAACCTCACCTACTGTATCCGCTGTTCCAGGTACCCACTTCTCCACATCTGCGATACCAAGCGCAGGCTCGGCGATCGTTTTGCTGAACTGCTCCGCTCAGTCCATCTTAACCTATCTGATCTCTCGATGGCCCAGTACTTCAACTCCCCCTCCCATTCCCAATTGACCTTTTTGTCCTGGGCCTCCTCCATTGTCAGAGTGAGGCACAGCGCAAATCGGAAGAACAGCATCTCATATTTCGCTTGGGTAGTTTACACCCCAGCGGTATAAACATTGACTTCATAATTTCAGATAGCCCTTACTTTCCCTCTCCTTCCCCTTCCCAGTTCTCCCATTAGTCTTACTGTCTCCGCCTACATTCTATCTTTGTCCCGCCCCCTCCCCTGACATCAGTTTGAAGGGTCTCGACCCGAAACATCGCCAATTCCTTCTCTCCATAGATGCTGCCTCACCCAATGACTCAAGCATGTTGTGTCTACCTTCGATTTTACCAGCATCTGCAGTTCTTTATCCATGTCAATGCCCTACCCCCAATACCATATGCTCTAATTTTGCACACTAATCTCTTGTGTGGGACCTTCTCAAAGGCTTTTTGAAAGTTCAAATACACCTCCATTCTACTTGTTACATCCTCAACAAATTCTAGATGTCAAGCATGATTTCCCCCTCATATATCCATGCTGACCTTGACTAATCCTGTCACTGCTTTCCAACTGCGCTGCTATACATATTTAATAATTGACTCAAGCATTTTCCCCACTACCGATGTAAAGCTAACTGGTCTATAATTCCCTGTTTTCTCTCTCCCTCCTTTCTTAAAAAGTGGAGTTACATTGGCCACCCTCCAGTCCACAGGAACTGATCCAGAGTCGAGAGAACATGGGAAAATGATCACCAATGCAACCACGATTTCAAGGGCCACCTCCTTGAGTACTCTGGGATGCAGACCATCAGGCCCCTGGGGATTTATCTGCTTTCAGTCCCAACAGTTTACATAACACCATTTCCTGACTAATGTGGATTCCCTTCAGTTCCTCCCTCCCTCCAGATCCTCAGTCCCCTAGTATTTCTGGGAGATTGTTTGTGTCTTCCTTAATGAAGACAGAACCAAAGTACTCGTTGAACTGTTCTGCCATTTCCTTGTTTCCCCATTATAAATTCACTTGTTTTTGATTGTGAGGAACCTACATTTGTCTTCACTAATCTTTTCATTTTTACATATCTAAAGAAGCTTTTAGAGTCAGTTTTTATATTCTCCACTAGCTTTCTTTCATGCTCTTTTTCCCTCTCTTAATTAACCCCTTGGTCCTCCTCTGTTGAGTTCTAAATTTCTCCCAGTCCTCTGGTTTACTGCTTCCTCTGGCCAATTTACATGCCTCTTTCTTGGATTCAGTTGCAAAGGGATGTGTAGAGACCTAGTTCCCTATGCTCGGTGACAGGTTTGGAGAGGATGATGGTATTGAACATCAAGCTGTAGTCTATTAACAGTCTGATGTATGTTTTTATTGTCCAAGTGGTCCAGTGCAGAGTGGAAACCATCAGACCATCACACAAACCAACCTCCCTTCCATTGAGAAAGAATGAACTGCAGATGCTGGTAAGGATCTCGACCCGAAACGTCACCCATTCCTTCTCTCCAGAGATGCTGCCTGCGTCGCTGAATTATTCCAGTTTAGTGCCCATCTTCCTTCTATTGACTCAATTTATACCTCACGTTGCCTCGGCAAGGCCAGCTGCGTAATCAAGGATGAGTTGCACCCTGGCAACTCCCTCTTCTCCCCTCTCCCACCTCCAGATTCAGTGACTTCAGTTCTTCCCAGTTTCTTCAGTTTCAGTTTTTTCCCCAGCTGTTGTCAGGCAACTGAATCATCCCACCACAACCAGAGAGCAGTGCTGAACCACTATCTACCTCATTGGTGACCCTCGGACTATCCTTGATCGGACTTTGCTGGCTTTACCTTGCACTAAAGGTTATTCCCTTATAATATATCTATACTATAAATGGCTCGATTGTAATCATGTTTTGTCTTTCTGCTGACTGGTTAGCACGTAACAAAAGCTTTTCACTGTACCTCGGTACATGTAACAATAAACTGAACTGAACTGAAGGCAAATTTGTAGTAAATCCAGGTTCTTGCCAAGACAGCAATTGATATGTGCCATAACCAATTTCTCAAAGCGTTTAATCACCACGGAAATTGGTCATTGAGGCATGTTATCTCACTCTTCTTGGACCCCGGCATTATTGATGCCCTTTTAAAGCAGGTGTTAACCTCAGACCTCAGTAATGAGAGGTTGAAGATGTTTGCAATAATTCTATAATGACCGAATAATTCTTTTTACTATTTGGACTGAGGGATATTTATTGGTCAACTTTCCAGAACTGTCATGAGACGATCAGAGGCTACACGCTATTAAGTTGTGCCAAAGCAAGAAGACAGAAAGGTGAATTCAATTATAAGACAATGAAACAAGAAACAGCAACAGAAATATATTTGCTTTATATGCAAAAATACATACGGGTTCCAGTGTTCTTTGGAGATTCTATAGAGGCTGGGAAACATGATGGGGAGGATTGCAGCTGAATTTTCTTCTATCAAACTCATTATGTATTCATTGTTCCAGTAATAGAGTGCCCTCTCGGCCACCTTAAGGGGAAGAAAGTAAATAATCAGCGATTTAAAAAAAACAAAAAAAACTACAGTACGAATATTGGGCAGCATATAGAAAATATATTTCAATTCCAGATAGATCACTGATTTGTCAATTTACGATGACCAAGATGAACACCAATACGTCAGATAATTTTGTGGCAAGATTGTTAATCGTCTGCATACAGAGTCAAATCCATCAAGTAGATTGCTTATTGGAATATTATCAAATATCCCAGGAGATTAATCCTAAATTACTCTCACCAATTTCTGTCACTCATTTCTGTATCTCGATCATAATTTGACAAATCAGTGATAAATCAATGATTATTAATAGTGAACTGAAGCACTGAATGAACTTTACAACAAATGTAATTGTTAGGCAATCATCATATTTAAGTTCAATTATCGGTCAGCTTACTATTTAAATTTAATAGCACTAAGTCAACAACTAGGAATCATTTGACTTAATTGGTGAAATGGCAAAATGGGTTATTTAATCCATTCTTTAACTGAGAATTAGCATGAGGGCATATTTAATCAGGCTACCAGTAGGTGAACTTGGGCATCATTCATTTCCAGACCCTGACAGGTTTCACAACATGCCTGGTTCTATGATTTACCTTTCAGGATACCACAGCTGACCACCGGGTGGAGCCGTACATGGCAGCCTCGCCAACAGCCTGTCTCGTCCCTTTCTTCTTTTGTTGTTTTCAGTCTGTTTTTAATTGTAAGTTTTAGTGCGTCTTTAGTTTTTGTATTATGTGGGGGTGAGGGTGGGGGAAGAGTTGGAGGAAATTTATTTCTTCCCTCGACGGAGATGCGACTTTTTCCATGTCGTATCTCCGTCTGCACTGCGGCCTTAATATCGTGGAGCTGGCGAACCTTTGTTAGTGATTGACTTCGGGAGCTCCAACCGCAGGAGCTTTGACCTCGATCACCCCGATGCGGGGGATTTGATCGCCGACTGCGGGAGCTTCGATCGGCCCAACTGCGGATGTTTCGATTGCCCCGACCGCGGGAGAAAAGGAGGAAAGAAGGTAAATGTTATTTGCCTTCCATCACAGTGGGGAATGTGAGGTCGCCGAAAAAACAAGATGGACGTGCTGCCTGCACTGATGAGGACTTGGAGGGAGTGCCGCAAGTGCAGTTATCTCGGTGTTTGCGGGGACATCGCTCCATGAGGACGTCCTGGAGTCTGGAGCGAGTGTGGATGGCTTTCTGACTGTTCAGGCGGACAGAGACTGCAGAGAGAGTGACAGTGGTCGGTACAACTCTGGCCACATCACGGTGAAGGAGAGTGTGGGTCTCCACTTATGCTGTGTGCCCTGGGGATACTCACACGCCGCTGTGGTGGCCATTTACGTTTATGTTTAATCTTTATGTAGTTATGTCTCTTGTTGCTTGTTTTTGTATGACTGTATGGCAAATCAAATTTCACTGTACCTCGGTACACATGACAATAAAGAACCATTGAACCATTGAATTCCAGAGATCTGTACCAAAGAAGAGAAATATGCTCAGCATCATACTCCTTCAGCTCTTCCATTATCCAACAACAAAATCTGTTATATATTCAGCACCTTTACTGACTTAAAACACCCTGGATGTTTTGACATTTGCCAAGATTAGGCACCAAGTCACAAAAGAACTTCCCAGGACACATGAATCACAGTATGCTGGAAAAACAAAACTTCAAAGAAAGAATGAGGTAGAAAGATGAAGTGGTATATGTAAGAATAGAAGCAGGAGCAAGCCATTTTGGCTCCTTGTATCTGTTCCAACATTCAATAAGATCACAGGCGATCTTCTACCTCAGTATCACTTTCTTGCATTAGCCCCATATCACTAGATTTAGAGATGGGAGTGAATTCCATTACTTTAGACCTTGTCAGCTGTAGGCATGACTGCCTATTGTAGAACAATTAAAATTAGGGATAACCAAAAAGGGTAGATATAGAAAAGCAGAGCATTCCAAGCATATTACAAAGATAAGAAAGAGTAAATTCATAAAGTAATTTGAAAACAAGCATGGGGACTTGAAAAGGTGATGAAATGGTTATGGATGATAAAGGTGCATTGAATCGTAACAGCACAGGAGGCTGCCATTTGGCCATCAAATCTGCTGACTGTAGTAGTCCTGTCAATCGGATTTCCCCAGATTTTTTTTAAATTTTTTTTTTAAGTTAAACACTTCGATTCCATTTTGAAATCCATAATTCAATTTGCTTCCATTGCAATTTCATGCAGTGCATTTCTAATCATAACTACACACTACATATTTCCTCATATCACACTTAAACCTTTTGCCAATTACTTTAATTCTGCCCCCTCTTGTCCTTAAACTCTGTCTAATGGGAACTGCTTCTATCCACGACAAAACCAGTCCAAATTTCACACACCTCTATCAAATCTCCTCTCAATCTCTACTCCACTGCAGCATAGAAATAAAAATGTGAAGTTAAGCCAATGTGCATATTTTTTTATAATAGCTGCCCTTTTGAAAATTTTCTTGCCAATATCTACACTTTTTTCGTGGGTCCTCCATTACGCTGCAGATCAGAAACCACAAATTTGCATTTTCCAATTGTCATTAACCAAATCTTAAATAGCTGACAGTGGTAACATTCAGATTAGAGTAAAGCAGCAACATTTTAACAATTTGTAGATATCTCAAAAAATTTAAATCACCTTAAAACATGAGCATGGGTAGGAAAGCTTTAGTGGGATATGGGCCAAACGCGGGGAAATGAGGCTAGCTTAGACGAGGCATCTTGCTTTTCACGGATGAGTTTGGCCGAAGGGCTTGTTTCCTTACGTTTCATGGAGTTAGTTTAAATATTTGACGCTAGAAAAACTTGAAAATATGAGCCATGTGCAAAATAATGATACAATATTTACGTGAAAATTAGCACAACCCTAATGCTAACCAAGTTTCTGAACAATCCAGGTCAATTCAGGGGGGGGGGGGGGGTGTACTTCAAGATTACAGAGACTCATAAGACAATGTATTTTATTCTATTTGTATGGTTTTTCTGAAAGATTTGATCACCAAGCAAACAAAGCTAAATGCACCAGCAGCCATACTATGTTTTCATTCTGATGTTCTAAGGGGTGATATTTAATATATACAGTGCCCTCCATAATGTTTGGGACAAATACCCGTCCTTTATTTATTTGCCTCTGTACTCCACAATTTGAGATTTGTAATAGAAAAAAATCACAAAATTGCACATTGTCAGATTTTATTAAATGGTATTTTAAAACATTTTTGTTTCACCATGTAGAAATTACAGCTGTGTTTATACATAGTCCCCCCATTTCAGGGCACCATAATGTTTGGGACACATGGTGTTTGTGTTTGTAATTGCTCAGGTGTTTAAATGCCTCCTTAATGCAGGTATAAGAGAGCTCGCAGCACCTAGTCTTTCCTTCAGTCTTTCCATCGCCTTTGGAAACCTTTATTGGTGTTTATCAACATGAGGACCAAAGTTGTGCCAAAGAAAGTCAAAGAAGCCATTATGAGACTGAGAAACAAGAATAAAACTGAGAGACATCAGCCAAACCTTAGGTTTACCAAAATCAACTTGGAACAGCATTAAGAAGAGAGCACTGGTACGCTTACTAATCACAAAGGGACTGGCAGGTCAAGGAAGACCCCCACAGCTGATGAGAGAAGAATTCTCTCTATAATAAAGCAAAATCTCCAAACACCTGTCCGACAGATCAGAAACACTATTCAGAAGTCAGGTGTGGATTTGTAAATGACCATTGTCCACAGAAGACTTCATAAACAGAAATACAGAGGCTACACTGCAAGACGCAAACCACTGTTAGCTGCAAAAATAGGATGGCCAGAGACAAAGACCCATCATTTATTTATTTGCCTCTGTATTCCACAATTTGAGAGTTGTAATAGAAAAAGAATCACATGTGGTTAAAGTGCACGTTGTCAGATATCTGCTCAAGTTCAAACAAATGCCTCAAAACTCATTGGCCGGCGGTTCATTCTACAGCAAGACAATGATCCCAAACATACTGCTTAAGCAACAAAGGAGTTTTTCAAAGCTAAAAAATGGTCAATTCTTAAGTGGCCAAGTCAATCACCCGATCTGAACCCAATTCAGCATGCTTTTTATATGCTGGAGAGAAAACTCAAGGGGACTAGCCCCCAAAACAAGCATAAGCTAAAGATGGCTGCAATACAGGCCTGGCAGAGCATCACCAGAGAAGACACCCAGCAACTGCTGATGTCCATGAATTGCAGACTTCAAGCAGTCATTGCATGCAAAGGATATGCAACAAAATACTAAACATGACTACTTTCATTTACATGACATCGCTGTGCCCCAAACATTATGGTCCCTGGAAATGGGGGGACTATGTATAAACACTGCTGTAATTTCTACATGGCGAAATCAAAATGTATAAAAATGGTCTTTATTACAAATCTGACAATGTGCACTTTAACCACATGTGATTTTTCTATTACAAATCTCAAATTGTGGAGTACAGAGGCAAATAAATAAATGATGGGTCTTTGTCCCAAACATTATGGAGGGCACTGTGTGTGGAAATTATGAAAAGTGCTGCAGTTGTGTTACAAGTGCTGTCTGTACGGAGTTTGTACGTTCTCCCTGTGACTGCATGGGTTTTCTTCGGGTGCTCCGGTTTCCTCCCACATTCCAAATACGTAGAGGTTTACAGGCTTTGGTAAAAGATTGTAAATTATCCCTAGCTCGTAGGATAGTGCAAGTGTACGGGGATCGTTGGTCAGCGTGGACTCGGTGGGCTGAAGTGCCTGATTCCGTGCTGTATCTCTAAACTAAACTAAAATACTGTGCATTCCAATCTGTCCATACTGCATACTAATCTGTTGTTGTTAACTTACTGCATGCTCCTTAGTGCATTCACAGAAAACAGTGTACATTCACGTCGCCAGGTTTGATGTACAACAATAATGCTTTACATAGAAGGTACTTCAACCAACTAACCTGGAAATGGGGACTGGAAACACATCTGGAAATTTGCTTGAAGAGCGGATCCTGAATTTTTACAAACTGTGCAGGCTCGATAACATCTAGGATTTCTTCCATTTCTCCAAGAAACATGACCTGGTTTAGAAAAAAGTTATACAAAATAATTAATTTCCAGCACTTTGAGTAACACGATATATTTTTCAGGTATAATTTTTGGATACAAATCATCTAACATTACACACTTAAATGTGTTGAATTTCAATAGTCACCAGATCTTTTGCAAATTAATTCCTCTAAACACCACCCCTCAAAGGGTCCACTATTGGAAGTTATCAATAACAAGTTATAACAAGAGCGAATGATGCTGTTTCTATTTACACAACTTATCCTGCTTTAATTCATCAGAGAATGGGTTTCTATTGGTAAATTGATTGACAATGGTCTCATCAATCTCTTGCTTAACACCCCCCCACCCCCACCCCCTTCCTAGAGGTTAATGATGTTGGTGCACGGTTGATGATGGATGCTCCAAGAACTTCATGTGCTCTTGGAGCATCATGTTAATGAAAGTACCATTCTTATGGACTTTCTTGAAATGGGAACTGGATTGAATGCACAATCGCAGGCCGGGGACAAACCTATAATTTTCTGAGGTGCAGTTATGTTCTTAATAGGCAAGTCATTATGGATCCCAGTGCACCAAGCTACCTCCTGGTTTTTAATTTATTCCAGTCATGCTTTACCCTCTAAAACAAAATTAAACTTTCATTTGCAGATGTTCTAGGACAATGCATACATTCTGACATTCTGACATGTGCAAAAAATAGTTTGGTCATTTTGCTATTTGGCATATAAATCATTAAAACATTGCTTTGAATAGTCTCTGCTTAATCTTTACTAATCATAATTTTCAGCACTGAAAGAGCAATGAAAATACACCACAAAAGTCATCACTATTGCTCACTTAAAACATTTCCATATTTAATGTGAAATCAATATAAAAATTGCTATTTCATAAGGGGGAGCCACATTTAGAGCATTTAGTTGAGTTTAGATATACAGCATGGAAATAGGACCTACAGCCCACCAAGTCCACGCTGAACATCGATCACCTGTTCTCACTAGTTGAATTGAATTGAATGCTATTTATTGTCATTCAAGCCTAGGCTTGAACGAAATATCATTACTACAGTTTTTTAACACATTACAAAAAAAACCAAGACCCACACTTAACACAGTTTACATAAACATCCATCACAGTGAGTCTCCAACACCTCCTCACTGTGATGGAAGGCAAAGTCTTATCTCTTCCCTTTATTCTTCACCCGCGGTCCAGCAGTCCAACTGCAGCGTCTAGGCGAACTGGGGCTCCGGTGTTAAAGCCCCCGGCGGACAATGGCAAGTCCCGTGGCCATTCAGCCACGCGGGCGATGCTAGGCCCGGCTCCGCGCCCTTCAAACCCTGCGGTTCAAGCAGTCCAACCCGCAGTCCAACTGCAGTGTCTAGGCGAACTGGGACTCCGATGTTAGAGCCCCCGGCGGGCGATGGTAAGTCCCGTCCGTGTCCTTTGAACCTCGCGATTCCAGCGGGAGAAGTTGCCGTTGCGGGAGCTCCGAAAAGCCGTCTCCCACCAGGGACCTGGAGCTCCCGATGTTCCTGTCCACCGGGCCTGCAGCCGGAGCCTCCGAAACTCCAAAGTCGGGTCGCAGCCGAGCGCCACCACAGCTCTCCCCGCTCCAAAGTCGGCCAGCTCCGCGATGTCAGGTCCCAGGCTCCGCGACTGGAGCCCTCAGGTTGGTCCCGGCCGGAGGCCGCCGCCGGCTCCACAATGTTAGGCCCAACGACATCGGAGATCCGACAGGGAAAAAGTCGTGTCCCCGTACAGGGAAGAGATTAACGGTTTCCCCAATATCCCCCCCTCCACCCCCCACATATACACAGCTAAAAAATAATAAAAACTAAGCTCCAGACATACATTTAACAAGACAAAAAATAAAAAAAAGACGGACGACTGTAGTTGAGCCGCTGCCGTTAGGCGCCGCCACTCCCACTAGTTCAAGTTCACCTTACTTTTGCATCCACTCCCTATACTCTAGGGGCTATGTACAGAAGCCAATTAACCTACAACCCCACATCTTTTGGATATGGAAGGAAACCGGAGCACCCGGAGGAAACCCACACAGTCACAGGGGCAATGTGCAAACTCCACACAGACAGTACCCAAGGTCAAGATTGAACCCAGGTCTCTGATGCTGAGGCAGCATCTCTTCCTGATGTGCCCAAAACGCCGTGCCTGTAGAGTTAAATTCAATAATGTGGTGAGCATTATGAAACATTTCTTTTCAATATGATGATGGCTTGATTTGAAAACCTGCCATAAAAAAGCTCGTTAGAAAATTTTTAATAAACAAGGACTGGGCACGGGCTGTCTCAACACACCTCGTCACAATATCTTTGTGATTCCTTCCAGCAATCTTTAAATTAATTTTGTTCTTTGAAATAACAGGTAGGCCTTTAACCTTTAGTAGAGCCCTGATATAGATGGCAGTAGATCAACCACTTGTTATATATTCAACCCAATTGAAATTTCCACAGGATGTATGACAGGCTTTCAATTCTATTTGGTCTGTTTTATGCACCTCTTAGTTGGAAGTAACAATAATATTTTATTGCAAATTATGAATGTCGTTTTTAAAGGATTTCCCCTGCCCATTACGTAATTGAATCAACAACATTTAAAAAATAGCTTTTTGGCAGTTTTTTTTTAGGTATAATCTCACAAATGACTCTACTCCAGAATATAAACCTATCCCAGCACATTAAGGATTTGCTTTGTTTACATATGTTTTCACTCAGTAGTAGCAGATACGGCTAATTTAGAAAATGCTACAGCTTGGGATGCAAAATAAAAGTGACAAGTAATCTTACTACTTCACCAGGATCACTATTTTGTCAAAGTCTTGGGGTGCTGCTCTGACCCGAATATGCAGGAATGCCTGTCCCCATAGTCTGACTTGTAAACCTGGAATATGATTAGTTCAGTGTCAGAGATGACCGACAGTCAATCATAGCTGACACACAGAACATAAGATTATCTCACCGTGCAATGGGGAAAGGGGGAAACAGATGGAAATTATGACATCAGGACAGCTGTATGCTTTAGAAAAATTAATTTGGAGTCACGCGCCTATGAAATGGTATGAGAATTATTTTTTTTTATATTAAGGTGAAGTTTCTATGAAGAAAAACGTTTAAATTTACGAAGAAAGTAAATGTTTCAAAAAATTATTGGAAATAAAATAAACATCAAAACATGAGATTTGGTCACAGTATTCCAAAATCTGTCATGAACAAGCCATTCGATTTTCATTGGAAATTAGAGTCTGCACATTGATTTACTCACTTTAAATATGTACCTGCCTTCCAATTAATCCTCAATTTATCGATTTAATTGCATACTACATTCTTTAGTCATTAAAGTCTATATTGTAGTCAATACTAATTCACCTGCATGAAATTACACTATGATGCAGTTCATCTCCACTGCAATTATTTTGCTAAAGCAGTATTTAAGATAAATGTTATAACTATTAATAACTATAAGAATTAATCTTGGTGATAGTTACTTTTTTCCTAGAGAGTGCATGCGCAGAGACAACACAGTTACTGTTAGGGAACAGCATCGTTAATGGTCTACAAATCTTCCCTGGATCACAGCCAGGTTCCATTTCCGAGAACTGACTGTAACCCAAACAGCTTGCAAGTCAGAAAAGCAGCCATGAATCAAGTTCCCACATGCAGAAGATGCTCAGAGCAATAGATCGGCTGGTGAAGCATTTAAATCTTGTTTTGCCATTCTTCAAAATAAACCACATATTGAAAAATTTATCCCAAGCCTCAAGCTAATAATAATATTCTTTAAATACTGCAAATGAGGTTTTAAATGGTATTAATGATTTTAAAAATAACATTGCTGCAGGCTAATCAATGGACCAACAAGAATGCATCTTCCTGCGTTGGAAGCGGCAAAATTCCAGCTAACGTCAAGAACAGTTGTCACAGGAGATGACAAATCCACCCCTCCAGTCTACCAAACACTTGTGCATATGTACGGATGTACATAAACTGGGGACAACCTGTGCATGATATTGCCTTTATTGAAATTCAGAATACTGTGAAAATTCTCAGAACACATCTTTAATGTTTTAAAAAAACCTGTACCATATTAAATGCTACACAAACCAGCCTCTGCTACCCTCTCTTTCCCCCCCTCCCCTGTCCCCATTTATTCCATGCTGCCTTGGGAAAGCAGCCAACATAATCAAGGACCACTCAATCAACAGTCATTCCCTCTTCTCACCTTTCCTGTAGGGCAAAAGATGCAAGATCTTTAAAGCACATACCACCATATTCAAGAACAGCTTCTCCCCCAGTTATCAGAGTATTGAACGGATTTCTTATAAGCAAAAGATATGCATATCGACTTCAAACCGGCCCTTGCACTTTCTCTGATGCTGTAACACTTTTCTGCACTTTCCTTTCTCTTTTTGAACTACCTCTTATGGTTTGATTGTCTCGTATATGGTGTAATATGCCTGGATAGCATGCGAAACAACGTTTTTCATGGTAGCTCAGTACACGGGACGATAATAAACACCAATAAATAACAGAGTATATAAGTATTTAGCTCATAAATAAATTCAACTGTACTTCATAGATGGTTTGTCTGTGGATTTATAGGTCATTTTGTTCTTTTGTAAATACTTTGTGGGAGAATACTCAAAATATCAGTGTTGTTTAATCATCTGCAAGTATTATACATATTGACAATGTCCATTTTTTTGAAATGGGAATTTAAATTTAGAATGATCGTGACTTCATAGGTTTCAATATAAAAAGGTTGCTGTAGACTGATGTAACAATTACATATATAAATTATACACAATCTAATTAATATTAATATTCTTGAGAATTTATATTGGAACTATTTTTATTTTTGCAAATATAAATTCTCAAGAATATTAATTATATTGTGTACAATTTATATATGTAATTGTTACATCAGTCTACAGCAACCTTTTTATATTCCAGCAAGAGAGGATACAAATTGTTATCATTACCTCTTTTTGACTGCAGGTTTTTGGCCAAAACTTTAGTAAACCCCTGACGACCTAAAGAAGCATAAAGGACAAAAGTTTTAAGATCAGTCCATTTGAAGACTTGATAAGATAACATTAATCAAGAAGCATTAGAAAACCTACCGATTCAGTTAATGATGGATCTTTTTCAAGAAACTGTACAATACAATATGCCAACTGTTGAAGAAAAATAAAATATTAAAACAGGAAAAGGGTACATTTAAAAGACATAGTTAACACTGATGCAAGATTTAAATAATTGTGTTACATTTGTGCCAGAAGAACAATTATTATTTTTGTCCCATCTACAAGGCAATTAAGCGCAAATAAATTTGCCATGCATCACACCAAGGGTTGGATTAAACACCAATCCTATTTGTCTTTACAAATGCAAAGAAATGTGATAATAAAGACATTAACATCCTGCTCCTGTTCACACATCAGCCCTCAATTCTTCCACGGCCTTGAATTTGTCACATTGCTCATCTAACGCGAGAAGTTTCCATGAACTCAATGTTGCAAAGGCTAAAAATGTTGTCTTGGGATCAATAGTTTGCACCTCACAGAATCATCTATTCATGACATCAATGATAGAAGTAACCGGAACCAAAGTAGAGATGGTTCCATTTTCATAAAGTGGACTCCCTTCATAGTATCGTATGATGTTACTCGCATGCCAATTGTGATAAATTTAGAACAAATCTAGCAGAAATCTAAGAGGTGCTGAAGTCATTAGCAGCAGAAACGTGCTTCACTACAATCTGTCATTTCAAGGATCAGCATATCCATCAAACCAGGGAACTTGGTTCCATGTGCATTAAAAAGCATGTCATGACCAGTGCATTAAAAAGCATGTCATGACCAGAACCAATGCATCTAATAACCTGCTGAATCTCCAATGCAGAATTGCATGCATGAAAAACAAAGTATGTTATAAAAAAGCAAAACAATCCCATAAACAGCAAATATGGGGAAGGTTTTGCAGTTTTGTCACATCCCATTGAAAAAGGTTAACAATTGATCCATGGACAAGAGGTAGTGATTCTAGGAATGCCTGCATCCTTAAAAGTGCTGTCAGTGCAGAACCACTTGAAACCATTAGACTTAAGTGTTCAACGAATTGTCTACAGGGCTCTCGCTTAACTTTTTTTCCCTGTTGCCAGCCAGGCAACCTTGGCAGCTTTTTAGGTTGCCAAATGACAAAGTTTAGGTGGTCATTTAAGATGGCTTGCATGACACGTACGATAATGTGCTCGGACGAAGTGCGTAGTTACCAGTCGGAATTATACTCAATGAAGCATTCACATATTATTTCTGCTTCAAATAAACTAAACATATTCACCAATCAAGACATGATATATCCCACAATGACATGCAGCAAAATTATAAGACAGTATCTCAACTCTTTTTACACATTGCAATTAATGCAATTTCTATTAGTTCTTTCCACTTCCAAACAAAAATGTGGTTGGATTATTCAGCGTATGATCAACCTGTGTCAATAAATCCTGGACCATGGTAAAATATATGCGTACGTATAGTTGTGAATGTTGCTCATTAAATAACTACAGTACTGATACTCCATATTAAGAGCATTGATTTGCCGTTAAAATGAATTCTGTAATAACGTGTCAATGGTAGCAGTGACAATCGAACACTGCGGTTTTAATGTTTCACGTGTTCACAATTTAATTAATCCATCTCTATGGATTAAAACAAATAATAACATTGGGAATTAAAACACATTTGATTGCATTCCGTTATCAAACATAGTCAATGTTCGCTCTGAAGACATTTCCAGCACAATAGGGTCAGGGAGGGGGGTGTGTGTGAATCAGTGCGGGGTGGATAGATGGCGGGGGTGGGGGGGGGGGGGGTGTTAGAAGGCAGTCGGTGCAGAATAGATGGATTGAGGCAGGTGAATTAGTACGTGTTGGTTGGAGTAGGTAAAATTGTGAGGGGAGAGCATGGGGGATGTCAGTGGTGTTGAATGGGGGGGTTCAGTACGGGATGGATGGGGGTAGACAAAAGTGCTGGAGAAACTCAGCGGGTGAGGCAGCATCTATGGAGCGAAGGAAATCGGCAAGGTTTCGGGTCGAGACCCTTCTTCAGACTGTTCCCCCCATTCTTCTTGAATGGCAGGATCAGTACAGGATGGATGGGGGGGGGGGGGGGTCAGTACAGTGTGGATCGGAGGGTCTGTGCAGGATGAATGGGGGATCACTACAGGATGAATGAGGGGAAGGGGGGAAGGTGCAGGGTAAATGGAGGGTGGGTCAGTACGGGATGAATGCGTGGATTAGTACAGGATGGATGGGGGATCAGTACAGGATGGATGGAGGAGAAGTGCAGGATGGATGGGAAAGGGGTAAGTACAGGGTGAATTGGGGATATAGTGTAGGATGGATGGGGGGGGGGGTGGCAGGAGAATCAATGCGAGGTGGATAGGGTGATCAGCGCAGGATGAATAGATGGGGGGGGTAGATGGGGAGGGGAGCACAGGGGATGTCAGTGAGGACTGAATAGACGCGGGAATGGGGATCAGTGCGGGATGGAGTGGAGGGGTCCCAGGATAAGGGGGTGGAGGGGGCGTACAAGAGAGAGAGAGAGAGAGGGGGAGGGGTGGGGAGGAAGGTAGGTCAGCGCTCCTCGGACAACATCGCCCCGTTGCCTTGGCCGTTGGGAACTCCTCGCCACCGCCTCCCCTCCTACGCCAGCCAACAGCAAGGTGCGGGGCTGAGCGGTAAAACAGCCGAACAGCGGCAGGAGCGGCTGCAACAGCGGCTCCATCTCCTCCTCCTCCCTGATAAGGGCCGCTGCTTGCAAATCCGCTAACAGCGATAACCGCTTTCGAAACAAACCCTCCCGCACGCCGAGGCCTTCCCCCTCCCGGCCCCGGCGTGCGGGAGGGTTTGTTTCGAAAGCGGTTATCGCCGTTAGCGGATTTGCAAGCAGCGGCCCTTTTCAGGGTGGGCGGGGGTGGGAGGAGGAGATGGAGCCGCTGCTGCCGCTGTTCGGGGCCCGTCATTCGCTCCGACCCTTCCTCACCCCGCACCTAGTATCTTTGCCCCGCACGACAGCATGCTGGATATCAGGTCAGGCCACATCTGGATATCTAAAATAGGAGGTAAACTCCACATGCTGGATATCTAAAATAGGAGAATAATGCTGGAAATAATCAGGTCAGGCCACATCTGTGCGAAAATGATTTCCAGCATTTCTCACTTCCTGCAGATGGGGCCTGACCTGCTGATCATATCATGCATTTCCTATTTTTAACCAAGAGCCTATTTGATCAACATCCCACCTTCCACATTTAACATTCACTTCTTCTACCACCACACACTGCAGCAACTCAAGGATTCAACACCACATCCCAAACATGCAACCGCTACCGTGCACAAGGATAAAGGCAACTGGTACATAGCAACATTACAAAATGCAAACATCGCCTGAACCACACAGACAGGACAAGGAAATGTCATTCCCCCATTTCTGGCACATCAAAATCTTGGCAATCATGGCTGTGTAACATAGAAATGGGTCCTTTGGCATAACTCATGATGCCTATCTACGCTAATCCTGTGTAGGCCCGTTTCCTTCTACTCTCCAACTGTCTGAAGAAGGGTCTCGACCCAAAACACCGGCCATTCCTTTTCTCGAGAGATGCTGCCTGCCCCGCTGAGTTACTCCAGTATTTTGTGTCTACCTTCGATTTAAATCAGCATCTGCAGTTCTTTCCTACACATGCTCTCCAACCCAAATGCCCTTTAAACATTGTAATTGTATCCGCCCCTACCTCCACTGGCAGCTCATTCCAGATAACCATCATCCTTCTGTGAGGAAAAACCCGCTCTCCAGATCTCTCCTTTAAATTTCTCTCTTTTTACCTTAAACCTCAGCCCTCTAATTTTAGACTCCTCTGCCACAGAAAAAAAACCTGACAATTGACCCTCAATTTTATAAGCTTCAATAAGGACACGTCTCAGCTTCTTACACTCCAGTGAGAACCAACCCATCCAATCTCCTCTTGTAACTAAAGTCCTCCATTCTATATCCTGGCAATATCCTGGCAAATCTCTTCTGCACTCTTTAATGCTGTCGTCCTTGCTGTAGTTTGATGACACAATACACATCAGCACTGAGATTGTTCTCTTGACAAAGTCGACAGCAGTTCAACATGCTTCTTCTAATCCATGTATTGCACCCTGTTTGATGACTCATTTTTATCAAGGGAAACCAATCATTCCTATCCAGGCCACTCAATTCTATTTACCATTATGTTCTATTTTCCAAAGTAAATAATAATTCTATCTGATCTTTCCTCGTATCTATGCCAGTTCTCCCCAATCCTCAATTCAATGATCTGTCAATATTGATCAATTTCCACCTTAAATCCTGTCTCCACCATCTTTGGTAGCAAAAAATTCCAGTTACTTTTATATCCAAAGCATTTAAGATTACACAGAAAAAAACAGACTTAATAGAATATATTCTCCTCGCACCCTCTAACTTTCAGCACACTACCCATTCCTTTCCTATAACAATACTCACCTCACCAACCCAATGCCACATTCTCTCAAGTCTCCAGGTTAAATTTCACATTGGGTTTAAAAAAGGCAATCTTATTTTCCTAGTCTCTAGTTATGGCCTGCCAACAAGTGGAAATGTTTGCATTATCCCCATCAAATCTTTTCTTAAGGATAACGATGAAAAAAAAATAGGAATCTAAATTTATCTATCGCAGTAAAAGGCCTACATCCGTGCTTAAATGTACTTGGCAATTCATACCGACTTGTTTGACCTGTTTGTTACACGAATGCAGAAAACAACCCTAGAAACATTTGAACATTTTCCTACAATAAAAGCATGATGTGCTTGCCTTCATTGGTCGGGGCATCAGTCTGAAGAAGGGTCTCGACCCGAAACGTCACCCACTCCTCTCCAGAGATGCTGCCTGTCCCGCTGAGTTACTCCAGCATTTTGTCCCTCCCCTGACATCAGTCTGAAGAAGGGTCTCGACCCGAAACATCACCCATTCCTTCTCTCCAGAGATGCTGCCTGTCCCGCTGTCCCATTTTGCATTTACCTTCGATTTAAACCAGCATCTGCAGTTCTTTCATACACAACTACAAGGAGAGGTTGGACATATTTGGTTTGTTTTCTCTAAGTACACCAGAGGTTGCAGGGAGACCGAGAAATTATGAGAGGCATAGATAGGCTAGACAGTCAGAACCCATTTACCAAGATGGAAATATCAAATACTGGAGGGCATAGCTATAAGGTTAGAAGGGTAAAGTTTAAAAGAGATGTGCAGGGCAATTTCTTTTTTAAACAGAGGGTGGCAGGTGCCTGGAACATGGCACCGTAGATGGTGGTGCAGGTAGATTTGATTTAAGAGCCTATTAGATAGGCACATGGACACGCAGGAAATGGATTATGTGCAAGCAAGCAAGGATTTGTCTTGGTATCGTGTTTAGCACAGGCATTGTGGGCTGAAGGGCCTGCTCTTGTCCCATTGTATGTTCTATTGATTTTGGCTAATTTCGTTTACTATATTTTCATATTCATGACCCAGCATATCTGGATTACATTTGCTATTACCTACATCTCAGCTACAGCCATAAGCACCTATTCAGGATTGGATATCGGTATGAGGATAGAGTAGTTCAATAATTGAAAAATGTTATTTACTTTATACTCAGACAAGCTTTTTGAAATCGGGCCCCATTCTCAATCACGTGTGTGACCAAAAATATGAAAAATTGTGGAATACACCCCTTCTAATTCTGAAAGCATTACAGGTATATTTTTTGTGCTGTATATATTATTCATATTTTTTTCAATGTTTATCAAGTAAAATTTAAATAGGTTATGCTGACAATGTTTGTTTAGGGTCAGAGGTCAAATATGACTGGTCACGTGTGTGACCTCACACCGAAGCATTTTTTTCATCTCAGTTTTATCTTAAACTCTGTGAATTTTTAAAAGCTAGAATGTTCACATCTTTAGCAGATGCATTATAGTTTGGTATTTAGGAAAATAGCAATGAATAAGATTAATCTCTTACAAGAATTGTTTAATGTATTAGTTTATGTGACGACATTTGATCACGTATGTGACATTTTTTGGTTCACTCTCAATGGCAACAATTCTATTAACCCAGTCAATAAGACATTCAACTTTTAGATAATTGCCATTAAGACGAATTGCTTATGAGATTAATAAAATTGCATTAATTTTATACACTATCTCCAGTACTTAGTGAACGATTTCATGAACCTGATAAAAGTTCCACAAAACAGCATGCTGCATGAAATATGTTAACGTGATTAACAACATTATCAAAAATGTTTAAAAATATCATAAAATGTAAATAATTTGATATAAATGTTACCAAATCTATTCTTCAAAAAATTGAATTAAACTACGAAAAGCACCTGAAAAATTGCCTCAGTACATTCATTTTTCGAAATATTAGTTATTAGATTGTTACTAGATGTTAGTAGATGCAACCATCAATGGAGAAATTGGAGTAGGGGTAATAAAATAATCCAGTTAGAATGAGTTTTTGGCTACAGGATCAGAGGACATCGAATGGATGAGATGGGCAACACTATGGAAGAAATTTGAACAAAAAGAAAGTACTAAATTGAGGACTGACACAAAGTATCCTAATTAGATTCTAGAACTCCAATAAACCCATTCCAATGATAAGCAAATATCCAAAATTTATTTGGTCATATCCAATCTCAAAATTCAAGCATTTGTAGTATTTTGTGCTTCCATGCCATTTTATCTTAACATTGAACACTTGACTGTACCCACTTTTCTTTTACATCCAATGGAATGGCGTGCTACCCATATTCACAGGGAGACTAAAGTTTCCTTTTGGTAGAGTTTCACAAAATACATTTTCCTCGCTCGTAAGATTGCAAAAGGAAACACATGGATGACAATTGAAAAATATTACCACACAAAGGTTATGTGAAATTAAGACTGAGATAAACGAGTATTGAGCCACATTAACTTCAAAATATTTGCTTTCCATCTGCAAGAAATTAGCTAACAAATTCTTACAAAGCCCATGAATTGTATCTAAGCAACATACAATGCTTTCAAGGTCAATGAATTTGACCAAAACATCATAAACCAACATGTTCTTTAAATCCAGCAAGCATCACTGATCAAGAATTGCAGTACGGCAATTCAACCAGATAATTCATTCAAGAGAATAAAAAGATTAACATCACTGCTTCGGTTCAAGCAAAGGTTATAATTTCTAAATCTGTACTTTATATTAGTTGATGTTATAAGTCTTTAGAAGGGTCTTGACCTGAAACATCCCCAATTCCATTTCTCCAGAGATGCTGTCTGACACGCTGAATTACTCCAGCATGTTGTGTCTTTCATTTTAACCTACTGGAGCTGCAAATACTTATTTATAAAGACGACGATTTTACTGTCAGGATGTGTTGATGCAACTCACTGGTCAAATAATCTGCTTTTAAATTGCCATATAAGGAACTTAAACAATATCAACACATATTAAAGGCTACTAAGTCAACTATTAACTTCCAAACCAACAATTGATTACATTAAGGTAGACACAAAATGCTGGTGTAACTCAGTGGGACAGGCAGCATCTCTGGAGAGAAGGAATGAGTGACGTTTTGGGTCGAGACACTTCAGATTGATGTCAGGTGAATGGGCAGAACTCCCTTATTGCCTACATTATTCACTTTTAAAAGTAGTTATGAGCAAATGACAATTCCTTCCACAAGCTTTTCTATCTCCAAAATGCCAGTTTGAATGCAAAAGTCCAAAAATATTTACAAAAGAACTGGGAACGCGTCACAGAAATATGTAAACATATGCTCAAAGCAGGACAGTGAATTGTATATGAAAAGGTAGAGCTCGGCATACTTTTAAATAAAATTATATGCATGTATTAGGTATGTTACAATACTTACCTTCAGCGGCGCTGTAATTCTGCCACTGGCCGTGTGCGCGATTTTGGCGCCTTTAAGGGGGGGGCGGGGTTAAAATGCTGAAAAATCATTCCTACGGGCATTTTGTGTATTTTTTATTTTTATTAAATCGACAATGTCAGCGCTGGAGTCATTTTAAAATCAGCTTCTGAAGCCGTCAACGCCGACAATGGGGACGGATTTCACACACGGGACAGGTAAACGAAAGTGGTTTATTTTAATGTATAAAAGTGCTTTTTAAGAAGCCTTTAATTAATATTTTTTCATGCGAAACGGTGATTTTTCCCCCCGAACTAACGGCAGAATTTTTCATGCCGATACGGGGTTAAAA
Organism: Malacoraja senta; assembly: GCA_038087875.1. NCBI lineage: Eukaryota > Metazoa > Chordata > Chondrichthyes > Rajiformes > Rajidae > Malacoraja > Malacoraja senta. The sequence continues at coordinate 16,218,323 of CM075978.1, read as the reverse complement.
TCACCACAAATCAACGTTCCAAATGATCGCGTTCCAGAAAACCTCACTCGCAAAATGATTTAAATGCCCATTAATTTACAGGTATTAAACATTCAATTCCTTCCATTTGGCCTGTAAATTCATGACAATGAGATTTAAAAATTATGTTATATTGTGAATTCTTGTGTGAATGTTATTTGGACACTTAAGCTATTTAAAAATGTTAATCTATTCTTAAGAAATTGATAGATGTTTAGATCTAGTAATTGAATTTTGTAATTAGCTACAATTAGGTAACTAACTAATTATATGCTTTAATTTCATGTAATCTAAGTAAGATTGTTTCATATTTGTTTCAGAATGCTTCAATCTATAATAACTGAAAATTTCTTTCAGTTCTCTTAATTTTTAAGAAAGTTATGGGCTTTTGACTGTCCTCGATCACAGCTTTTGTGTTAAGTCAATGGAAAAGCAATAGGGAACAAGATGCTAATTTCTGAGTATGAAAATGGCCATAACTTTTTTAATACTGAAGATATGAAAGTGAATTATATGTCAAATTTAACTTATTTTTATGCTTTATCTGATGGGATAAATTGCAGACTTTATTTTTTAAATCTCAAACTTTTGTAACATTGCTACATGTATGTTTCATTCTACTAACCACCAATGCAAACAGATTACATTTTAAAGTGACTGGCATTCGCATATTTGTATTAACTTTGTTAGTGATTATTTTAGCAGCACTACATGCATTGAAAGTGCCACAATGTTGAGCCCTCTGGCAGTGAGAAACTACTTTTACCTAAGAATTAAAAGGAAGTAATCCCTGTGCAGAAGCTGATTATATACATTATCCAGATTTAGATTATAAATTCCCATTTGTTATAACACTACAAAGTCATAACATTACATTGCGAAGATCAAGCCATGAATGCCAGTTCAGTCTGTAGGTAAAATAAATTCCACATTTTTATGGTTAATCTTTCCTAGAGTAAAAAAAATATCCTTGCATCAATCAATATTTATATTTAAAAGAAAGAATGATGCAGATGATGATTTACAAAAAAAGCGTCTTTGTGTCAAAGTAACTCAGCGGGTCATGATGCATCCCTGGAGAACATGGATCAGTGATGTTTCAAGGCGGGACCCTTCCTCACACTGATTGTGGTGGGGTGGGGATGTGAGAGGCAGAACAGAAGAGATGAGGTGCAAGACAAAGCCTGACAAGTAATAGGTGGATACAGGTGATGGGAGGTTTTGATAGGTAGATGGTTTGATAAAGATAAGAGATGAAAAGACAAGGTGTGAGATAAGGAAAGAATAGTTGTCAATTGTGAAGCCAGTTCCAGGCATATACTAGCCCTCTCCCAGAACTCTATTTATGTTATATTGACGACTGCATCGGGGCTACCTCCTGCACCCATGCAGAACTCATGGTATCAGAGATAGTAATAAAGTTGTGATGAAGTTAGTGATAAAGTTAATTAAATCAATGATTTCCACACAGGTTCAGAAGGCAGCTCTGATGCAGTCATCAATGCAGTGGAGAAATAGTTGAGGATGTCAGCGTACGTTTAGAACAAAGACTGTTCAACATAACCAACAAAAAGGCAGGCATAGCTGGAGCCCATGCGAGTGTCCATGACTACACCTTTAACTTGAAGGGAAGAGACAAAAGAGAAGTTGTAGAGGGCAAGAAGATCCTCCAGGAAGAGTAGTGTTAGTAGAGGGGAAACTGACTGGGTCTCTATTCAAGGAAAAACCAGCAGACTTCTTGGAGAGAGTGGGGGTATAAAGGGACTGGAGGTAAAAAGGGACTGGACATACTGACAGAGCATGTACACATTTATAAACTCCTTACCTTTAGGTTCTTAGTGCTGCATTCAATCAGCTACTTTGTTTCCTCATTAGGCTTTCTCACAGCTTTCACTAATTCCACTCCACTGTCAACCAACATTAAATGTGCACCTGTCAAGTGTAATGTCTTTTGCCATATACTCCAAATTAAAATCTGTTAAAATGGCAGTTCAGTATAAAAATCATGCTAGCTCCAAGAAATAAATTACAATTAGGCTTTTGTTTTTAAAGTTACGAGTTTGGGAAAGTTTAATGAAAAGACAAGGTGTGAGATAAGGAAAGAATAGTTGTCAATTGTGAAGCCAGTTCCAGGCATATACTAGCCCTCTCCCAGAACTCTATTTATGTTACCTATTTGTTTAAACATTTTAAATCATGCAACAACAAGAAATATAGATGCTGGGTGTTAATTGCTATACAAAAAGCTGTCCTAACAACTGTACTACCATTCAAGAAGTTTGCTTATGAAAAAACAAGTCCATAGCACTGTAATATATACAGAAATTAAATGTATAAATATCCAGTGGATACAGGAATTGCAAAAAAAGTAAACAAATGCACATTTCATCAAAACTCAAGACATTAACTTCGACAATTAATTTAAATTTGAAAGGCGTAGATTATCACAAATACAAGATCATGTCTATAAATTATCAATTAATAGTTAGCAAAGACAGTGGCATCTGTGTAAAGCCAAGTGGGAGAAATTAAAAATGACAGAACAATGTAGAATATTATTCTCCACATCCACAAGATGCAAGCTTAAAAGAGACTATAATCACACACAAAACAGTCAAAACCAGAGGTTTATGCTTTGATGATTTGATGTAAAGCATGTGGTCTTGGATACCCAAATAAGCCTCTTGACTTGGAAAAGAAAATGACACAAAGTGCTGGAGTAACTCAGCGAGTCAGGCAGCATCTCTGGGGAACATGGATGGGTGAGGATTCTGGTCAGACTGAACTATATCACCTTGGAACAGCTGTTATCAATGTGTCCATCTGTGAGCGCGAAACAAGTTGTTACCAATTAGTCAGTCTTCTGCATACAGCATAAAAACAGATGTTGCCCAAATCTTTCTTAGTTCCATAGATGATTAGAATAATCAACAACATCAAGATCAATACAACTGCTGGCAACAACAGTAACTTCCATTTCAGAAAACACATTGGCCCAGGTACCAGTTTCTGAATGGTTCAGTTCTTCACATGGAAAACGACTGCTGAAAAACTGGGGGGGGGGGGGGGGGAGATGGAACCCTCCCAAATCTGATAGAAATCCAAAAGCTGCCATTCAAGTACTCTCTTACATGAATGGTCCTAAAAGATGCAATACAATAATGAATATCATAAGGGATGAATAACTTGGATGTTGACCAAAAGGCATACAGAACAGCAGATACATATATAATGTACTTATGCTGACCATAATCAAAGAGCAAAACACTGCAGATTATGGCAATCTAAATCAATAGAATGCTAGAAATACTCAGCAGGCCTGACCGTATCTATGGAGAGAACATCAGGTTGCTGATATTTCGTTAGAAGCTTCATGGCATCATTTGATACTACAGCTCCTTCCTTGACAGATGCTGCCCGATCTGCTGAGTAATTCCAGTATTCTTTGTTTTTATGTCTGCAGATTACCTTTATTGAAAACTGCTTTTAAAAAATCTGATAGAAGACATTATTTTCTTTGTCCAATGTGGCACAAGGTACACTAAGGCACAAAGGCCTGCTTGTCAAAATGTCACGGGACCAAAAACAATTGTGCCAAAAGAATTAAGGGTTCATGAAAAGGAGAGCATGGAGATAACAGAAAGAGAGGGTATTGCAAGGATCTATTGCAGCCCATCCTTGTTCTACCTGCACATCATTGATCTAGTCATCTATGCAAACAGCATCCAATATGTCCTCCTGGCAACAACCTTTTCAGAGCAAGAAAAGACTCCGTGATAAAGCTTTAGCAAGATAGTTTATACATATTCGTTATCAATCATTCCAAATAGCACAATAAATGGACAGAGAGTAAACCGCGATATTCACCTTGTGCTTAATTGAACAATGGGGAACTATAGAAGACAAGAGACTGCAGATATTGCAATCTTGAACAGAAAACAAAGTACTAAGGAACTCAACAAGTTGAGCAACATCTGTTGATCAAATATAATGTTTTGGGTTGGGACCCTTCTTCAGACTGAAAAAATACAGCGGAGAAATCTGGTAAAGAGACGTAAGAACGGGGCAAAACTGTTGATACAGTTGAGGAGCGGTGATTGGCAGAATCTCCTTTGAAAGCAGATAGTAACAAAAAGCTGGGGGTGAAATAGAAGCAAAGGGGTGCCAGAGAAGGGGAAAGAAGAGGAATAAAATGTAAAGCTGGAGACAGAGATATGGGTGGAAGGGGACGGGGAGACAAAAAGGAAATATGGTACTTGGAGGAATAGGAGATAAGGGGAAGAATGGATGAGGGGAAAAGAATCAATGACATGAATTATGGAAGAAAAGGTGTGTATTTGGAAGGAGACAAAATAATAATGTACAAAAGTTACCTGAACAAGATAGAAGCAAATGCTACAACCTTCTTAACAAATTGGCAGGCTCATGTATTCTGGATACTACAGCTACTTTGTACGAACTAAACTTGATGTCTGGCTAAATTCTTCATCATTACAGAAACACTCCTAAATCAACTCATTATTTATGAATTACACTTCTGAGTCATATCACAATCTCTCACATTAGGAAGGTGATTGCAAGCAAGCCAGAGTCTGACCAGGTGTATTCTGGAAAATGCCATTGGCAGAGATTGTTGTAACTTTGTAAGCCACAAGTGCAGCACTGGGAGGCAGGGGAATAACATGGAGTAAGGCTGCATAGTTTTCAGACGATCACAGGAAAATAAGTCCAAGCAAAGGAAATATCAGAAGACATGTTAACAGATGAACTATGCGATGTCACAACTTTCGCTCAAGTAAAGAGCTTTGACATTGCAGACAATAGTCAAAAATTGTTTGGTAAGAAGCATCACGAACAAATGTTCACAATGTCAGAAATAAAATAGAAAATTAGAAATTTGTTCATGTACCCCAAATATAGCAAAGCCAAAAGAGGCTTCCTTTTATTTCACTACACTAATTTATTTTTTAAATGTAACTGTATACAATGGGAAGCACTGAATCTCTGACGATTAATATATACAAAATGAAAAGAAATGTTCACTGTCATTCAAATTCACTTGCCTAGCTTTTTTATTTAAGCATAATGTACGATATGCATATTATTATATGTTAATAGCATACTGGTGCTAGTCCATAAATGTAAATATCAGTGTGATCATATTGCCTCTTTGAAAGGAGAACCAACAGACAGTTTAGAGGTGAAGAGGATTAAAATAGCAGTTAATGACAGTAGAGATTTAAAATTACATCTTAATCCTCAATTTACCATTGCACAAGATTATAATTAGCAAAGCTTGATCAAAAACCTGTTAAGTTCTTGCATTTGCAGCACAGCTCATTTAAACAAAATATTTTCAATGATGCAGCAGCATTTGTCATTTCATAGAACTTCACTACTATCAAGCTGCTGCAAAAGCTGTATATTTTAAAATGTGCATACATATCTCGAGGGAGGCATTCAGCTACATTTTACACCTCTTAAGCTTAACTTGCTCTAACAATTCTGTGGTCTTGGGAAATGCTACATGCAGAATGGAATCTTCAATGTAGAGACATCAAAATAGTTACGCCACTGGTTTCTGAGCGTTGATTTTTTCACTGACGTTTAAATTATGTAGTTTTAACCAGTTTAGCCAATTGGTAGTCACCTTACATTTTGCTTGTATTGTCAGTCTCTGTTCAATATCAACAAACATTGCATTGATTTGCTGTCATACAATGTGGGCAAAGTGCAGCAAGTAACCAACTTGTGCCTAAATGACAATACAGCCAAAATAAGGTGACTACTTCTGGCTTTAACAACTGTACTGTGAATATGTTAGTAAGATATTAACTATCAGAAAACCAATGGCTTGATCTTTTCAGCATTTCTATAATGGATTTCAAAGGTTGCCAACTTAATCACTGACAAAAGTGGTTTGAAGGTGCACTTTTCCTTTAATACTGGAGCATTCTCCATAACAGGGCTCGAAATTAACCGTTGCCCGGGTGCCAATGGCGACCTAGAGTCACTCCGGGCAACCTAAATGCCTTGCCATTATGCTCGGCTTGGCAAGCACCCGGGACACCTATCGTTTAATTCTGAGCGGGCCCCCCACTCTATCTCTCTCTCTCTGTCACTCTCCGTCTCCGCCCCCCCATCCGCATCCGGGCTGCCGGGTCTCCGCTCTCCGCCACTCCTCATCCACCAGCCGCCTTGCACATGCGCACTGCCACGGCCTGCACATCCTCCCCCTGCACATACGCACAACCACGGTCAGCACATCATCGGCCGTCCTGCACATGCGCACTGCCACGGCAACTGGTAGGCGCCGTGCACTTTCTCCCTCCCTTTGCATTGTGGGAGATCTGGCCGCCATTGCTGTCCGGTCGCCGCCTCGCCACAACCACTGAAAACCATCGCAGAATCACTCCCTGGAGCTGGAGTAACTCCCTGGAGTAACTCTTGCTTCTTGGTTTCCTGGTCCTCAAAAAATATTCCAAATGGAATTTAAACAGGAGTGGACCCACCACCACCAAACTCCAAACTCTGAAAAATAACAGCCTATTGCACTTTTATCAGTTTATTTATTGTGTATATATATGGTCTATTGTATATAGACACACTGAAATTTTATCTCCTGTTCTGTATTCTGTTTACATTTTCTGTTGTGCTGCAGCAAGCAAGAATTTCATTGTCCTATCTGGGACACATGACAATAAAATTCTCTTGATTCTTGACTTGGAATTATGCAAAAAAAGGTTCTTGCGATTTAAACTTAAATTTAGTTGCGTCTGGTTGGATAACTATGGTAGAGTGAAGACTATTCCATGCTTTAATTGTACGGGGGAACTCCATGGAGCAGCCAGCATCTCTGGATAGAAGAAATTGGGTGACATTTTGGTGGAGACTCTTCTTTAGATTTCCTCTGGTTTTAGTGTTTTTAGTTTAATTTAAAGATACAGCGTGGAAACAGGCCCTTCGGCCCACCGAGTCCACTCCAACCACCGATCACCCGTACACTAGTTCTATCCCACACATTAGCGATGCAAGTCAAGAGTGTTTTATTCTCTCACGTCCCAGTTAGAACAATGAAATCCTTACTTGCAGCAGCACAACAGAATATGTAAACAAAGCACTCTGTAAACAATTTTATAAACGAGAAAACGTGTGCGTGTGCGTGTGTGATATATATACCCACACACACACAATAAAGTTCTATCGTGTAGTATCATGTGTGTAGGAAGGAACTGCAGATGCTGGTTTAAACTGATGATAGACAAAAAGCTGGAGTAACTCAACAGGTCAGACAGAATCTCTGGACAAAAGGAAAATATTACGTTTTGGGTTGGGTCTGAAAAAGGTTCCTGCACACCTTTGGAATGTGGAAGGAAACAAGAGCACCCGGAGAAAACCCATGCGATCAAAGGGAAAAGGAGCAAACTACATACAGACAGCACCTATATTCAGGATCAATTCCGGGTCTCTGGCAATTTTAGGCAGCAACTTTATGGCCAATGTACTGCCCCATAGTCTTGAACTGAATTAAAACATACAGTAGCTGTAAAGGGGGACATAGCGTCACTTAGAGATTTAAGACTGAAAATGGATAGTTTTTTTGGATGAGGTTGTTTTTTAGTAACCAAAGTTATCAACGTATAATTTTTTGTGTGTTGGAAAATAAAATATAGTGGCACAGCTGGTGGACTTGCTGCCTCACACGCCAGAGATCTGTGTTCGATCCTGTCCTCAGGCACCGTGTTGAATTTGCACATTCTCCCTGCAAGCGTGTGGATTTCCTCCCACATCGGATTTGTAGGTTAACTTGTCTCTGTAAAATTGCCCCTAATGTGTAGGGAGTGGGTGAGGAAAGTGGGATAACAGAACTTGTGTGAATGGATAGACAAAAATGCTGGAGAAACTAGAGCAGCATCTATGGAGCGAAGGAAATATGCGACGTTTCGGGTCGAGACCCTTCTTCAGACTGATGTCGGTGGGGGGGGGGGGGGGGGCTGGAAAAAGAAAGGAAGAGGCGGAGACAGTGGGCTGTGGGAGATCTGGGAATGGGAGGGGAAGGAGGGAGAAAGCAAGGACGACCTGAATGGGAGGGGAAGGAGGGAGAAAGCAAGGACGACCTGAAATTGGAGAAGCCAATCTTCATACCGCTGGGATGTAAACTACCCAAGCAAAATGTGCTGTTCCTCCAGTTTGCGGTGGGCCTCACTCTGGCCATGGAGGAGGCCCAGGACAGAAAGGTTGGATTCGTAATGGGAGGGGAGTTGAAGTGCTGAGCCACCGGTAGATCTGGTTGGTTATTGCAAACTGAGTGGAGGTGTTGTGCGAAGCGATCGCCAAGCCTGCATTTGGTCTCACCGAGGTTGATGATACGCTGAATAATCCAACTACATTTTTGTTTGGAAGTGGAAAGAAATAATAGAAATTGCATTCATTGCAACGTGTAAAAAGAGTTGAGATACTATATTATAATTTTGCTGCATGTCATTGTGGTATATATCATGTCTTGATTGGTGAATATGTTTAGTTTGTGACTTTATTTGAAGCAGAAATAATACTTGAATGCTTCATTGACCATAATTCCGACTGGTAACTACGCACTTCGTCCGAGCACATTATCGCACGCGTCATGCAAGCCTTCTTAAATTACCACCTAAACTGTCATTTGGCAACCTAAAAAGCTGCCGAGGTTGCCCGGCTGGCATCAGAGAAAAAGTTAAGTGAGAGCCCTGCATAACACTATTTTGAAAAATAATCAAGTCAAGCAAAAATAACAATTCAAATAGACCCCATGCTGAATTCCAGGCAAACAACACTGAAAAGTCATGTGACCATCTAAGATAAGCCAAGGGCTGTGCAAGTTGATCACTCAGAAGAACACACAAAAGATTCAAAATTGTTGCAAATAACTAGAGGGTAAGCTTGTGTCAAATGCGTAATAAAACAGTTATTAAAGGGAATTAATAAATAGCCATGTCCCTATTTGGAATAGCTACACCAGTAGAAAACAATTAACTCTGTATTCCGATAGAATCAATGTAGGATTAGAGAGTTTAATACACAGTAAAATGAGAATTCCTCATACATGTCACATACAGTGCCCTCCATGTTTGGGACAAAGACCCATCGTTTATTCATTTGTCTCTGTACTCAACAATTTGTGATTTGTAATAGAAAAAAATCACAAGTGGTTAAAGTGCACATTGTCAGATTTTAATAAAGGCCATTTTTATACATTTTGGTTTCACCATGTAAAAAATTACAGCAGCTTTTATACATAGTCCGTCCCCCCGTCCCCCCCCCCCCCCCCCCCCCAATGCAATGCAGATATCCTTTGCATGCAATGACTGCTTGAAGTCTGCGATTCATGGACATCACCAGTTGCTGGGTGTCTTTTCTGGTGATGCTCTGCCAGGCCTGTATTGCAGCCATCTTTAGCTTATGCTTGTTTTGGGGTCTAGTCCCATTCAGTTTTGTCTTCAGCCTATAAAAGGCATGCTCAATTGGGTTTAGATCGGGTGATTGACTTGGGCGCACAAGAATTTACCATTTTTTTAGCTTTGAAAAACTCCTGTGTTGCTTTAGCAGTATGTTTGGAATCATTGTCTTGCTGTAAAATGAACTGCTGGCTAACAGGAAGCAAAGAGTAGGAGTAAACGGGTCCTTTTCAGAATGGCAGGCAGTGACTAGTGGGGTACCGCAAGGCTCAGTGCTGGGATCCCAGCTATTTACAATATATATTAATGATCTGGATGAGGGAATTGAATGCAACATCTCCAAGTTTGCGGATGACACAAAACTGGGGGGCAGTGTTAGCTGTGAGGAGGATGCTAGGAGGCTGCAAAGTGACTTGGATAGGTTGGGTGAGTGGGCAAAGGCATGGCAGATGCAGTATAATGTGGATAAATGTGAGGTTATCCACTTTGGTGGCAAAAACAGTAAAGTAGACTATTATCTGAATGGTGGCCGATTAGGAAAAGGGGAGATGCAACGAGACCTGGGTGTCATGGTACACCAGTCATTGAAAGTAGGAATGCAGGTGCAGCAGGCAGTGAAGAAAGCAAATGGTATGTTAGCATTCATAGCAAAAGGATTTGAGTATAAGAGCAGGGAGGTTCTACTGCAGTTGTACAGGGACTTGGTGAGACCACACCTGGAGTATTGCGTACAGTTTTGGTCTCCTAATCTGAGGAAAGACATTCTTGCCATAGAGGGAGTACAGAGAAGGTTCACCAGACTGATTCCTGGGATGGCAGGACTTTCATATGAGGAAAGACTGGATAGACTCGGCTTGTACACGTTGGAATTCAGAAGACTGAGGGGGGATCTTATAGAAACTTACAAAATTCTTAAGGGGTTGGACAGGCTAGATGCAGGAAGATTATTCCCGATGTTGGGGAAGTCCAGAACTAGGGGTCACAGTTTAAGGATAAGAGGGAAGACTTTTAGGACCGAGATGAGGAAATCATTTTTTTACACAGAGAGTGGTGAATCTGTGGAATTCTCTGCCACAGAAGGTAGTTGAGGCCAGTTCATTGGCTATATTTAAGAGGGAGTTAGATGTGGCCCTTGTGGCTAAAGGGATCAGGGGGTATGGAGAGAAGGCAGGGATGGGATACTGAGTTGGATGATCAGCCATGATCATATCAAATGGCGGTGCAGGCTCGAAGGGCTGAATGGCCTACTACTACACCTATTTTCTATGTTTCTAATGAATTTTGAGGCATTTGTTTGAACCTGAGCATATAGGATGTTTCTACACACCTCATAATTCATTATGCTACTACCATCAGCAGTTGTATCATCAATGAAGATAAGTGACCCAGTACCTTCAGCAGCCATACATGCCCAGGCCATAACAACCCCACCACTGTGTTTCACAGATGAGGTGGTATGCTTTGGATCTTGGGCAGTTCCTTCTCTCCTTCATACTTTGCTCTTGCCATCACTCTGATGTAAGTTAATCTTCATCTCATCTGTCCACAAGACCTTTTTCCAGAACTGTGGTTGCTCTTTTAAGTACTTCTTGGCAAATTGTAATCAGGCCATCCTATTTTTGCGGCTAACCAGTGGTTTGCATCTTGCAGTGTAGCCTCTGTATTTCTGTTCATGAAGTCTTCTGCGGACAATGGTCATTGACAAATCCACACCTGACTCCTGAAGAGTGTTTCTGATCTGTCGGAGAGGTGTTTGGGGATTTTTCTTTATTATAGAGATAATTCTTCTGTCATTAGCTGTGGAGGTCTTCCTTGGCCTGCCAGTCCCTTTGCAATTAGTAAGCTAGCTCTCTTACTTCTTAATGATGTTCCAAACGGTTAATTTTGGTAAGCCTAAGGTTTGGCTGATGTCTCCAACAGTTTTATTCTTGTTTCTCAGTCCCATAATGGCTTATTTGACTTTCATTGGCACAACTTTGGTCCTCATGTTGATAAACAGCATACAAGTTTCTACAGGTGATGGAATGACTGGAGGAAAGACTGGGTGCTGCGAGCTCTTATACCTGCATTAAGGAGGCATTTAAACACACCTGAGCTATTACAAACACCTGTGAAGCCCTGTGTCCCAAACATTATGGTGCCCTGAAATGGGGAGACTATGTATAAACACAGCTGTAATTTCTACATGGTGAAACCAAATTGTATAAAATTACCCTTTAATAAAATCTGACAATGTGCACTTTAACCAGATGTGATTTTTTTATATTTCAAATCTCAAATTGTGGAGTATAGAGGCAAATAAATAAATGATGGGTCTTTGTCCCAAACATTATGGAGGGCACTGTAGATTAAATTCAATGTCATTTCTCTAATCCATCCCCCCCTCTCCCCAACAATTTTCTTTATCCACGCATATAGCCGAGGAATAAGAAAATTATAATATAAAAAGATCGTGGCATCCCTACCTGTGCATGGAAAAGTGATAAATTCTTCACAGTATGTAAAGGGAGCAACACCTTAATCAAAAATTGCTTGTGTTCAGCCTTGAGCGGCAATGCAAACCCATTTATAATACTGTTGATAGAAAGATAAAGATATTATCTACTTCATGCAGCAGATTCACATACTTAAATTCATCAAGTCAAGTCAAGTCAATTTTATTTCTATAGCACATTTAAAAACAACTCTCGATGACCAAAGTGCTTTACATTGGTGCAGGTACTAACATGCGACAAACAGTGGTACATAGATCAACAATACATACATAGATGCATACATACAGCGCTCCCTCAGAGGACCTCAAGAAAGGCTTGAGAGTAGAAATAAGTTTTAAGTCTAAACTTAAGAGTCGATGGAGGGGGCAATTCTGATGGGAAGAGGGATGCTGTTCCATAGTCTAGGAGCTGCAACCGCAAAAGCGCGGTCGTCCCTGAGCTTATGCCTAGACTGCAGGATGGTCAGTAACCCCAAGTCGGCCGATCTGAAGGACCTGGAGGTGGTATGGTGGGTAAGCAGATTTTTGATGTAGGTGGGGGCAAGCCCGTTAAGGGATTTGTATACATAAAGAAGAAGCTTGAAATTGATTCGGAACCACACTGGGAGCCAGTGGATAATGTGAGAAATGCGTAAAGGTCTAAAGTAGAAACACGTCCCAACGCAGAAGTGATAATTTTGAACAATTATTCTTCAGCATATCAGTGCAACAAACTTATCAGATTTTAAAGCTAAATATGTCCAAATTAAATAAAGTTTGGTTAGGATTCCCATTTCATCCCAAATTACAATTAAACATTACAATATGTGTATCTCTATGACAGGAAATATTGGCAAAACTTGGAATTTTGGGGGAAAAGTAATATTAAAGAAATTTGATAAGAAAAACAGCATACCATTTTGCAGAAAGTGCCACTAAACTAGCTAAAGTAACGGGTATTTTATGAAGACAAACACAAGGAGGCGCTGGTGTTCAATGTGAAATATCTTCTAACTGTACATTTCACTCTTGCCTTATTTATTTCATTTCATTGCAACATAAGCATTTTGAGGCAGAGAAAAGTAGGTCATCGTGAAATGTTTGAAATCATTTTTAATAGAAAGCAATGAATAATATTCATAATACTACCTGAAGTAAAGTTAATGGTATTTAACTATAAGATGGAGCTGCATTCAATATTGTTATTTTCTTGATCCGAACTTTAAACATAACTTGTTGAGGTTTGGCTAGGACATCTCCCTCATGAAATTGACAAAGGTACGCAATTGTAACCCATTTGAATCCAACAACTACAGGAAAATAGGGAACAAATAAATCTAAATGCACGATTGCTTACCTTCCTAATATTTCCAGAAGCTCTGCTACACCATTAAAACGTTCTGTTTCATAAACAAATCTGCAAAGAGAACACAAGTTAATTATGTGCTAAGCAACAAACAAATTTTCATAATAAAGCTGAGATTTTTCACTCTGCAGTTAGCTTCAGTTTCAATGCGGCTGCCTAACATGAATGCCACAGGTGACTTGTTTTTTAAATGAGGTGTGACCAACAAGTCAGATCTTTAATTTAAATGTTCTTGATTCTCTCAAAACGAGTTTTTCTTTTCTTGACGCACTAATCCTTTGAACTCTTCGGCCCTATTACAACCTCTACCCCCACCCAACTCACGTAAATCCAAGCTATTATTCATCACAGACTCCATTTGCCCATTGATCTACATTCAGCCACATAGATCTGGTGCTTTCCTGAATCATCAACTTTCGAGCTTTACTTTTTCAAAACCTAACTTTGTGACAAAGTTACAAGACTTTCCTTTGTTTATGCCATTCCAATTTTAGTTCAATTACTCTCATGAACTACCTACTATGGTACCTACTATGTTTTTTTAATTTTGAAAGCAGAGGAGGATGGGAAAACAGCAAGGTAAATGCAATGATGGATTTGGGAATGAATACAGTAGCAGCTGAATATGATAGTCAGTCAGAAAAAGAAGAAAGGAGTTTAAGAGTTGGCAATGTGGAAACAGGCAGGGTTGTCTTAAGCCTCCAGGACAACCTTATGACATTGGGCAACTTCAGCAGAGAGCCGCAAGGATTATCGTGCTTTTTGTGGTTTAGTCAGATTGGATACTAATCTGTAAAACAGCTATGCTATCTTGAATTACACTGGACTAGATAGTTAAAATGAATGAAATATAGGAAATATGTTGCAGGCCATCACAAGGGGGAATGGAAGAGCACATGGACAATTAATGGAAGCCAAAGTTTATGCAACTTGGATTAAGAGGGTATGAGCAATTGGCAGATGGGGATATTCAGGTATGCCAGTCCCTCCACATCCTGCAGAAGGAAGTGATGTTGGCAAACCAGAGAGGGTTGCAGGAGTAAAGCAGGTGTAAAGCTTCAGAAAGTGTTGAGTTTGGAACAATACTTGATAAAACTCTTTTGATCATCAGTTAGGAGGTTTCACCGTTCACAAAAGTACAAGAATAATAGCAAGTGCCAAGAGTCCCTTCAAAAGAGGGTCAACTACTTAAGCAAACTAAAGTCTGCAAGTATTCTTTTCAAAAGCCTTTTAAAACTTTTCAGTTAGTCAAATGACAAATGACTAAAATGGCTTTACTATGATTCACTAAATGATCCACACAATTCTACATGAAGTTTCAGTTTAGTTTATTGTCACGTGTACCGAGGTACAGTGAAAGCTGTAGCAACAAAAAGTATGATATGCATATTGAAGCTTTATTAGGTTGCAGGAAAGCCTCAAGGTATATTATGTATTTTTGAAATTAATGGTTAAAAACTTCAACTTTAATAAGAGTTTAGATCACAAGACAGGAAACGTTTACCTGAAAATTCCTGAAAGTTTATCTGAAACTGATTTGAAATTGACTAGATTAGAAGCAACTTTAATGGAAACCTGGGAAAATGCTAACCTCTTCCCCAATGGATCTTTTAAAGTTCAATGCAGCAACATAATTCTTTCAATTTAGGGATCGATTCAATCTTCAAGAATGCCCAATTAGACCCACTGGTGATACAAGAAATGTATATACTTATGGCAAGGTTTAGATTTAAGTGTTTTCAATTCCCTTACAGCTTTGCTGGTCCAAGAATCTATTCAAAGCATCAGTGACCATATCCAATTACAATTTTCCTCAAGCTTTGAGATTGCATTCCCTGGTGTAGCCTCTATGACGAGTGCATAAACCTATTAAATTTGGAAGAGGGAAAAATCATACTATGATCAGAAGCTGGTGTTGAATAGGCAATTATAATATTCCTTATTCGTTGTAATATTCCTCTAACTAAATTAACTCCACAATCACACTGTTGCCAAATGGGAAACATTTGAGGATAAAAGGTATAATTACTTCTGAAGTAACTTTTGACAAGGCAAATACACACTTACTGTAGAAAAATATTGTTAATTTGTTTTCGAATAAATGCCCTAAGTCCAAGAAACTTTCCATAAATTCTGTGCAAGACAGTCTTCAGAAAGTCTCGCTCCCGGGGATCTTCACTGTTGAATAGCTCCAAAAGCTGAAAAGTACCAAACAAATCTTTGCTATAAAGCTCATGTCTGGATCACAAACTTTATGGGGTTTTCAATTCAGCAGCTTGAATAGCAAGGTCTTTACATAAGCAAGAAATAGTAATCCACTAGAACAGACTATGAAACAAACATTTCAGCATTGTCAAAACACATTAAGTATTACATGACTTGAAACTATATGGCAGTTTAACTGAGGAAGCAAATATTTTACAACTGAAGGCTTAATCAACATTTTTGAAATTTTCTCAGATGAATAATTAGCTGTAATCCTGTGACACAAAGAGCCAAAATCAATGACAATTTAGCAATGAACTCTTGAATCCCACAAAGAAGCTACCCAACCAAAACAAGATAATGAAATCCGATCCCTAAATACTAAAAAAAAAAATTTAAGAAATATCTCCTAAATAAGGAAAGATTAAAATAAAATATAGGAAAAGAAGATCAAGACAATGCCAAGCATAAAATTGTTTTTCTAAGGATTTAAAATTCTGTAGTCATTATAAATATTATTTTTACTCCTTTTTGAAAATCTGTGTCAACATGCATCTGTGAACTTCAGTCAGTCACAGGTGTATTGTAGGCAGCACAAAATTCATTGTTGCCTTACCAGGCCTCATCACAAACAGGTTGCCAAGTATATTCTTTCAACCTGGTGAATTTATCTGCAAGAGGTGCCAATTCCAAACAGAATATGAGAGGAATTCTATGTGCCAAGTTGGAAAATATTATGAATTTCTTGGAGAGAAAAAATCATGAGAATTAAGAGATAGACAAAAAGTGCTGGAGTAACTCAGCGGCATCTCTGGATAGAAGGAACGGGTGACGTTCTGGGTCGAGACCCTTCAAATTAAGAGATTCATGAAGATTTTCTTTTATAATCAGCTATCTTTAATCACATCTTTAGTTATATTCAAACCTAAAACAAAGTAGATAGAGAATTCTTGAACACCTGAAAATTGTAATAAAGTTTCAAAGTAAAATATTAAACTTGAAATACACCATCCAACTTCAGGAAACAAACTTACATAACTAATTTCATTAAGAATCATGCTATTTTTTTAGTTCAAATTATATACAATATAGACTTTGTGATTGTAAAGCCTACTCACTGATTACTTTTTGAATTAACAAAGTTTACAAAAGTAGCTTTAAAGCATGAACAGCTAAAAATTATAATAGGCTTTCAAAGCAAAATACTAATCAGGAAATCGGCTAGCTAAATTCAGGAAAAGCTTACATAATAACAATTTCATGAAGAATCATGATAATCAAAGCCTATTCACTGATTAATATGACAATTGAATTAATATGAATTAATTGATAAGTTTTCAAGGCCTGTTAAACAAATCACTCAAGGCTGAAATGATTTTTAAAAATGACACTAATTAACTACGATGTTATTTAGGGAGATACTAGACAAAAGGAAAGACATCGCATTTTTTGCTTAAGCAGAAAAATCAGCAAATGCGTATATACCTGCAATATAAATTTCTGATCTACATATTTTTTGGCAATGCTGGGCTGGAATTCTTGGCTTTCTAAAAATCGAATGAAGAATTCATATACAAGCTGGAATAGACAATAGAAAGTTAAATTACTTAAGGAAAAACACTTATTCACTTCTTAGTGGAATACTTTCAGCACAAAAGTCAGGTATGAAAAAAATCATTTACATCCTTAATCACTTACTAAGTCCAAGACATCGTGCAATACATGTGAAATTAAAAAGTATAATTCAAAGTTACACGAGTAATTCTTAAATATAAAGATTTACATAGAGAATCAATTCTGATGAAGGGAACTCTTTTGACCTGTTCCTTCCTGATGACAGGAAAACCATTACTGAGGATGAATGGGAATGACAGAGAAAATATCAGTTTATCTCAAAAATGCAGGAAGATATTATTCTTACAATATTCCTATGACCTAAACAAAGAGCTAGTGTCATAAAAAGATGACTGTACATTAGTCAACCAGTACGAAATCAATAAGGAGCAATTTTTATTGACTAAATAATCATGGAAAATCCAGACTATCTGATGTGAAATAAGTTTGTCATAGCATCATATGTAGACTGATCGTGAAAGTCATTCAGATTAGGCATTCCATTAGCTGCTTCATTCTGGACCAGTTTTACCATTTATATGCCAAAATGATTCCTGAAAGATCTAATTTCCAGTAATAAATAACTAACTTTTACATAGTAGACAATAGACAATATACAATAGGTGCAGGAGTAGGGCATTCAGCCCCTCGAGCCTGGCTAAATGGCCAGCCCCTTTGATCATGGCTGATCATAATTTGGACAGGGACATAGATAGGAAAAGTTTAGAGGGATATCTAATGTACATTCACCCTGTCTATTCCCCTCATGATTAGTCTGCAAAGTTGCACCAGGGAAGGTGAGGATGGGGCATGAATTAGATGGACCATGAAAACCTTTCATTCTCAAGGCATACAAAGCATTCCTGCAGTCACCATACTGTTCTTCACCTCCAAATATCAGAGTATTTCATCCTAATTATATTCAGACAAGCAGCTTGCTAACGCAGTGTGCACTGAAAATTGAATTAGCATTCACCTCCTGGGTACAGGACAAGAAGATAACAGCCATTGACGTATTTAACAAATGCATAATGCTGATAGCAAAAGACATGCTTTGATGTAAAAGGATTCCTTCAAGTTATGTCACAAAAATAGTGCAATACATCTGGCATTAATGAGTTATTTTCATTGTGATAAACAGCCTCATTTTACAAGAAACTGCCTTAACACATGCTTGTTGTACTGAAATATCATCAACATCAGAGCAGAGTAGAGGATTCTATGAGGAATGAAGGAGGAACAACTTTATATTATAATTTTGATTAAGTAATCCAAAGTTTCAATTATATTAATCGGTTTAACGTGATATTTTTTTTAAATTCTCAATTTTTATACTTTCAGTGAAGCCAAGTACTTTGTTGTGGCCCTTGCAATTTTATTTTATCTGCACTTTTGCTGGGGCTGTAATACAATACTCTGTACTCATTTATTTTTTCTTTTTACACGATCTGTTGTATTTTAATATGGTTTGATTGTACTCGTGTATGATATGATTAGCCTGGAACACACTGTCTTGGCATACGCAAAAATAAACACTTGATGCAGTACACGATCTAATATGATTTAGATAACTTCTTAGTACAAAAAGTATCATTTTAATCAATATTTCTGGAATGACAGTCCTGGATTACAGGATGATGCAACTATTAACATTCTCAAATTTATTTTCAAAATGAACAGCAGTGCCAGGAGGAGACAATGTTGAAATTGCACCAGTAATGTGCATCACTAATATTACAACTGACACAAAATTTGAGTTTAAATATTGGTGATTTTTAATCAATAGAATTGAAATCTACAGGTGCAAGGTAATCACACGACAATGGTTAGGGACTAGCAATACAAAAGTGGCAAAGTAAAAGTTCTACTGTGAAGTTGGATTCAGCAGTTAACTTATGGGCTGGTAGTAATTTAAACTATTGTGAAAACCTCTGGATTGACAAAGAAACCCAAATGATTGAATTATTTGGGGAAAAATGTTCCTCAGGAAATGCCGTTACCTATATCTATTCTGGAAATAAATAATCCTCATTTGCATTATCCGGTTGTTATTTAAAATCCAAAATACTGCTAGGAATAAAACAATGAAAACATTAAAATAATGTCAACATTATGGTCCATATCCTTGATCATTTTGAAAAATACATAATACTGATTGGCTTTTGTGAAATCCTTTGTTTAATCTAGTGGACTAACATAAATGTTAAAGTAACATTTCAGGATTGGCAAATTTAAATTCAGTGGTCTGAACCATATAGTCCTATAATTTACATTGTACTGGAAAACAAAATAAGTGAGGCTAAGCTAGATATTTTTAATATCCAGACTATAATAAACAATTATTTCACATGGGAATTTGTAGAGTTCACCTGCAAGTGAGGCCAGGATGCCTCCAGCGTTGGTTCGTCTTCTTCTGGATCAAACTCCACAGCATCTGAAGGTGGAAGGGTCCTAAATATATTTAAAGAAACCTGCACCAAAATAAAGCGAAAAATCATATATTGAATTTCCTTGTCACAAACCTTTATAATGTTATTAACCTCCAAAAACTTAGAAAGACAAGGACAGTGGTTGAATGGAAACAATTCCTCCAAGCCACACACCATTCTGACTTGGGAATATAGCATTATCTCAAAATCAAAAATGAACATTCCTTTCTAAATTACAAAAACTGATTTGCGGAAACAATTCAGAATAACAGGTGAAAATATTGCAAATACCACACAGGAACCTTTGAACAGCATATCAAAATATTTATTTTTTATTTTTTTATTTATCATAGACGGACAAAGATCCTTGAATAAATGTCATTTAAGCAAGCATACCTGATCAAGCTACCCTTTTTGGTGCGTGTGGAAGATGATATAGTAGGCTGAACACGGTGACAACCAGATTCAAGAATAGACTCTTCCGAACAACCATCAGGCGCTTGAACACTACATAACGCTAACCTCTTCTTCTTCTTCTTCTTGCGTATGGTGTGCACAGCCTAAAGTTGTAGGACAACTTGTTCTATTTGATCTTATTTGATTGTGCACGCCGGGTTGATTGCATTCGTCGAAACAGGGCGGACCACGTGAAGGTTGCAATCTTCCACCCCAACGCTAACCTCAATCATGAACTATGGACCAACTTTGTTTGCACCATGGACTTTGGGGTTTACTTTGCATGAGCATTGGGGTTATTAATATATCAAATGTTTGTTTGTAATATTATCTGTGCGTTGCGCTTACAGGTTTGTTATCCTGCTGCTACTAAGAATTGCAATGTTCTGTTGTCAGTACAGTTGACAATTAAACAATATTGACTCGACATGCTGAAAGGCCCCCACAATAAGTATTCATGTGCAGACATATTGTTTAAAAGTGCTGAATAGATTCTATTTGGTGGATCTTTAGTGTTTATGGTAATTTCAAAGAAAACAAATTAAACATTAATAATCAGATAAAGGGACTAATTCATCCACCGCCTTCACTATCAATGAAATATTCATATTTCTCATGTGTTTAATAAAATGTATAATGAATTCAAAAAAACAAATAAATGGAAAACAAATGTTGTACAGATAAAAGGAGATAAAGCATACATCTGGTGAAGGGCAGGCTTAGTTTGAGCAGGTTTGCTGCAATGTTGATTCATCCCAAACATCACCTATTCCTTTTCTCCAGAGATGATGCCTGACCTGCTGAGATACTACAGCATTTTGTGTCTATCTTCGGTTTAAACCAGCATCTGCAGTTCCATCCTGCACACCATGCATTTCAAAGCAGGCCACTTGAGTGACATCATTCAGTGAATTCACCATTACAACTTTGGTGTTTACTCTCCACCAGATAGACTGCAACAGTTTGCAAAGGCCTCTCTGATGAATGCCTACAATATCCATGAAATGCATATCTTCCTCATTACGGTCATGGAGTTGCTGAGGCAAAACATTTGTAGAAGCACCCCTACAATACGATTCAGTTGCAGTAAAATTCCAATAATCTAGTATGCTTGGCTCTTTGGTGGTGCTGAATTGGCATATTTTCTGGACTATTGGATATTGTTCTCTATTACAGCCCAACATGCTTTTAATTCACTTTTTAACACAGGAGAATTAAAAAAAATCAAGTGAAGCCAATAAGTTTAAAGGAGATTCAAGAACATAGATCGTGTTTCAAAGTGAGTAGAGGAACCAGAGTCCCAATGAACCAGCTGCTGAATTATTGGTATTGCTATATGGTTGGTTGGCAGATTATCAGTGTCTAACAGTAATACATTTTCATTTGATAAATAAACTATAAAGTTTAATTTATTATTTTTTCTTTGTGTCAAGACACTCAAGAAAACTATACAATTGAATTTGTGGAAAATCATTAGCAAAAAAAACATTTCTCATTTTCTTTTAATCTTGATGTTGTGGCGGCACCAGGTTGTGGGCCACGCACTCTAGCTCTTGGGGGGGGGGGGGGTCACGTGTCCCGGTGACGAGAGGTAGGGGTCACGGTGCGGTCGAGGGTGCCCCTGGGGAGTATTTAAGGTGTTAATCGCGTGCGCACGGGGTTGATGAGTGAGGAGAATTAGCGTAGAAATAAAGAACAGTATTTTCGGACAAACCGTGTCTGCCTCGTACTTTAACGGACAACTCCGAGTCCGCTACATTTGGTGCCCCAGACGTCCAGAATCGTAATTCTGGAAGGAAAAATGCGCCCCGCCAGCGCCCAACCCTCAGCTGCCGCCGCCGATCAGGCCCAACTCAGCGCCGTCGCCCTGAAGCTGCCGACCTTCTGGACCCTCCAGCCACAGGTATGGTTTCAGCAGGCCAAGTCACAATTCTACGTTCGCGGGGTAACGAACGACGAGACCGCTACCATTATGTGGTCGGCGCGCTCGACCAGGAAACGGCCGGGCGAATAAATCGCTACCTGCAGGATCCACCGGCGGTCGATAAATATGGCGGCCTCAAGGCGCTGCTGCTCCGTACCTTCAGCCAGTCGGATGGAGCGAGCTGCCCGCATTTTCAACATGGGCCGGCTTGGCGACCGGAGACCATCAGCCCTAATGAGCGAGATGTTCTCGCTCATGGACGGCCACCAACACTGCATGCTATTCGAATATGCCTACCTGCAACAGCTTCCAGACGACAACCGCCCGCTCCTCGCAGGGGTATGTTTTGAAAACCCCCGGGTTCTAGCGGAGCATGCCGACTCGCTGTGGCTGGCCAGACGGCAGGAAGTGGGCGCGCTGGATCGGGTGTCCACAATGCCCAGAAAGGCGCAGCGGCATAGAGCCACACCCACCAGGGGCACTGCGGAGCATCTGGAGCCTGCCTTAAAGGGGAAGTCCTTAAAGGGGAATGGTGCTTTTACCACCAGCGTTGGGGCTCGGAGGCCCGCCAATTCGGCCCGCCCTGTGCGTTTTCGGGAAACGCTGGGGCCGGCTGCGATGATCACAACGGTCGGCAAAATTCATCGTCTTTACGCCTGGGACCTGCATTTGGGCCGAAGATTTTTGGTCGTTACGGGGGCCGAGGTCAGCATGGTACATAGATACATAGAAAATAGGTGCAGGAGTAGGCCATTCGGCCCTTCGAGCCTGCACCGCCATTCAATATGATCATGGCTGATCATCCAACTCAGTATCCCGTACCTGCCTTCTCTCCATACCCCCTGATCCCTTTAGCCACAAGGGCCACATCTAACTCCCTCTTAAATATAGCCAATGAACTGGCCTCAACTACCCTCTGTGGCAGAGAGTTCCAGAGATTCACCACTCTCTGTGTGAAAAAGTTTTTTCTCATCTCGGTCTTAAAGGATTTCCCCCTTATCCTTAAGCTGTGACCCCTTGTCCTGGACTTCCCCAACATCGGGAACAATCTTCCTGCATCTAGCCTGTCCAACCCCATAAGAATTTTGCATGTTTCTATAAGATCCCCTCTCAATCTCCTAAATTCTAGCGAGTATAAGCCAAGTCTATCCAGTCTTTCTTCATATGAAAGTCCTGACATCCCAGGAATCAGTCTGGTGAACCTTCTCTGCACTCCTTCTATGGCTATAATGTCCTTCCTCAGATTTGGAGACCAAAACTGTACGCAATACTCCAGGTGTGGTCTCACCAAGACCCTGTACAACTGCAGTAGAACCTCCCTGCTCCTATACTCAAATCCTTTTGCTATGAATGCTAACATACCATTCGCTTTCTTCATTGCCTGCTGCACCTGCATGCCTACTTTCAATGACTGGTGTACCATGACACCCAGGTCTCGCTGCATCTCCCCTTTTCCTAATTGGCCACCATTTAGATAATAGTCTGCTTTCCTGTTTTTGCCACCAAAGTGGATAACCTCACATTTATCCACATTATACTGCATCTGCCAAACATTTGCCCACTCACCCAGCCTATCCAAGTCACCTTGCAGTCTCCTAGCATCCTCCTCACAGCTAACACTGCCCCCCAGCTTAGTGTCATCCGCAAACTTGGAGATGTTGCCTTCAATTCCCTCATCCAGTTCATTAATATAAATTGTAAATAGCTGGGGTCCCAGCACTGAGCCTTGCGGTACCCCACTAGTCACTGCCTGCCATTGAGAAAAGGACCCGTTTACTCCTACTCTTTGCTTCCTGTTTGCCAGCCAGTGCTCTATCCACATCAATACTGAACCCCCAATACCGTGTGCTTTAAGTTTGTATACTAATCTCTTATGTGGGACCTTGTCGAAAGCCTTCTGAAAGTCCAGATACAACACATCCACTGGTTCTCCCCTATCCACTCTACTAGTTACATCCTCGAAAAATTCTAAAAGATTCGTCAGACATGATTTACCTTTCGTAAATCCATGCTGACTTTGTCCAATGATTTCACCACTTTCCAAATGTGCTGCTATCCCATCTTTAATAACTGACTCTAGCAGTTTCCCCACTACCGATGTTAGACTAACTGGTCTGTAATTCCCTGTTTTCTCTCTCCCTCCCTTCTTAAAAAGTGGGGTTACGTTTGCTACCCTCCAATCCTCAGGAACTACTCCAGAATCTAAAGAGTTTTGAAAAATTATCACTAATGCATCCACTATTTCTGGAGCTACTTCCTTAAGTACTCTGGGATGCAGCCTATCTGGCCCTGGTGATTTATCGGCCTTTAATCCATTCAATTTACCCAACACCACTTCCCGACTAACCTGGATTTCACTCAGTTCCTCCATCTCCTTTGACCCGCGGTCCCCTGCTATTTCCGGCAGATTATTGATGTCTTCCTTGGTGAAGACGGAACCAAAGTATTTATTCAATTGGTCCGCCATATCCTTGTTCCCCATGATCAATTCACCTGTTTCTGACTGCAAGGGACCTACATTTGTTTTAACTAATCTCTTTCTCTTCACATATCTATAAAAACTTTTGCAGTCAGTTTTTATGTTCCCTGCCAGTTTTCTTTCATAATCTATTTTCCTTTTCCTAATTAAGCCCTTTGTCCTCCTCTGCTGGTCTCTGAATTTCTCCCAGTCCTCTGGGATGCTGCTTTTTCTGGCTAATTTGTACGCATCATCTTTTGCTTTGATACTATCCCTGATTTCCCTTGTTATCCACGGATGCACTGCCTTCCCTGATTTATTCTTTTGCCAAACTGGGATGAACAATTTTTGTAGTTCATCCATGCAGTCTTTAAATGCCTTCCATTGCATATCCACCGTCATTCCTTTTAGAACTAATTGCCAGTCAATCTTGGCCAATTCACGTCTCATACCCTCAAAGTTACCTTTCTTTAAGTTCAGAACCGTTGTTTCTGAATTAACAATGTCACTCTCCATCCTAATGAAGAACTCAACCATATTATGGTCACTTTTGCCCAAGGGGGCACGCACAACAAGACTGCTAACTAACCCTTCCTCATTACTCAATACCCAGTCTAGAATAGCCTGCTCTCTCGTTGGTTCCTCTACATGTTGGTTTAGATAACTATCCCGCATACATTCCAAGAAATCCTCTTCCTCAGCACCCCTGCCAATTTGATTCACCCAATCTATATGTAGATTGAAGTCACCCATTATAACTGTTTTGCCTTTGTTGCACGCATTTTCTAATTTCCTGTTTGATGCCATCCCCAACTTCACTACTGCTAGGTGGCCTGTACACAACACCCACCAGCGTTTTCTGCCCCTTAGTGTTTCGCAGCTCTACCCATACCGATTCCACATCCTCCAAGCTAATGTCCTTCCTTTCCACTGCGTTAATCTCCTCTCTAACCAGCAACGCTACCCCACCACCTTTTCCTTTCTCTCTATCCCTCCTGAATATTGAATATCCCTGGATGTTCAGCTCCCAGCCTTGGTCACCCTGGAGCCATGTCTCCGTGATCCCGACTATATCATAATCATTAATAGCTATCTGCACGTTCAACTCATCCACCTTATTACGAATGCTCCTTGCATTGAGACACAAAGCCTTCAGGCTTGTTTTTACAATGCTCTGGTGCCCCCGTCCGGGATGGACATGCTTGCCAGTAAGCGGGGGCCCTTGTTGACTGCTGCAAATGGCAGCCTCATACGGACGTATGGGGTCTGCATCATACCTTTGATATTTGGCGCCTGCCATTTTTCCCGGCCATTTACAGTGGCAGACATGTCCCCGCCATTGTTGAGTCCAGATTTTCTCTGGGCGCAATCCCTGCTGGTGGATGTGAGGGGACAGCGCCTTGTCCCATGCTTCAACACTCGAAGCAATCTCCTTGCGCCCTGCTGCGTCAGTTCGCAACCCGGTGGCGGAGGTGGACAATATCTACGCACAAATTTTGGCAGACTACCCGGCTATCCTGACCCCTCAGTTCGACTTGATCAACCCGAAGCATGAGGTCCAGCATCACATTCGGACTTCGGGACCACTGCTTCATGCCCGCACCCGCAGACTGGTCCCCGACAAACTCCGGCTTGCGAAGGTGGAGTTTCAAAAGATGGAAGCAATGGGAATTGTTCGGCGATCAAACGGTCCATTGGCCTCCCCTTTGCACATGGTGCCCACGGTCTCCAGCGGCTGGAGGCCTTGTGGCGACTATTGCCGCCTGAATGACGCCACGATTGCAGACCGGTACCCCGTCCCACACATTGAGGACTTCTCTGGCTATCTGGCTGGAGCTAAATTCTTCTCTAAAATCGACCTGGTCAGTGGGTACAATCAGATCCCCTGTGCCCAAAACGGCTATCATCACCTCCTTCGGGCATTTCGAATTTGTGCGTATGTCCTTCGGCCTTAAGAACGCCGCAGAGACATTCCAACGCCTGATAGACACTTTGGGGCCGGGGCTTGATTTTGTCTTCATTTATCTGGACGACATCCTGGTGGCGAGTCGTTCGCGGCAGGAACATTGCGCCCATCTCCGGTTGTTGTGCCAGTGCCTGAGCAAGTTCGGGTTGGATAAGTGCCAGTTCGGCCTTCAGGGCATTGACTTCATGGGCCATCGTGTGACGAAGCACGGTGCAGTGCCTCTACCAGACTGGGTGAAGGCCGATTTGTGCCGGCGGCTGCGAGAATACTGCGGCCTCTATTTCAACTGTTGTCGGGCAAGCGGCGGGACATGCAGTGGACCGACGTCGCCGTGGCGGCCTTCGAGGGGGCGAAAGAGGCATTGGCTCGGGCGACGATGCTGGTACGCCCCCACAGCACTAACTGTGGATGCCTCAGACTCTGCGGTTGGTGGTGTGTTGGAACAGTTTGTTGACAGTCACTGGTGGCCTCTCGCCTTTTTCAGCTGCCAACTCAACCCAGCGGAGCATAAATACAGCACGCTCGACCGGGAGCTGTTCTCTTTATACCTGGCGGTTAGGCATTTCCGCTATTTCCTGGAGGGCCTGGACTTTGTTGCATTTACTGACCATAAGCCCCTCACTTTCGCCTTCGCCAAGGTGGCCGACCCTTGGTCCGCTCGGCAGCTATCTCAGAGATCACGACGGACATCCGCCACATCACCGGGAAAAGTAACCTGGTCGCGGGAGCCTTGTCCCACCCGTCGGTTATGGCCGTCCTCGACATGGCCCCGGGAATCAATTACTCCGCTTTTGCGGCGGCTCAGCTAGCGGACGAGGTCGAATGGATTGGCGGATCGTTACCACCGCCAGCTTAAGGGTGCTTTGAAGGCTCGCCTCACCGGTCCCGGTTGGATGGACGAGTTGCCGTGGGTCCTGCTGGGGATTCGCACCGCCCCAAAGGAGGATTTGCAGGCTTCATCGGCCGAGTTGGCTTACGCCGTTCCACTAGCCGTGCCCGGGGAGTTTATCCCAACCGCTGGCGCCCTCCAGGAGTCGCCGTCATCCATGTTGGTCCAACTGCGGGAGAGGGCCGGCGCCCTGTCTCCTGTCCCAACGTCTCGGCATGGTGTCGCTCCATCTCACGTGCCGCCGGCTCTTGCGGACTGTCAGTATGTCTTCCTCTGCCGCGACGCCCACAGGTCACCCTTACAGCGCCCTTACAGCACAGGCCCACGACTTTTGAATTGGACATGGGGGCGGGGGGGGCGGCGGGAGACCATGTCGGTGGCTCGCTTGAAGCCGTCCATTTAGACCTGAGCGAGCCAGTCCAGGTGGCCCAGCCTCGCCGTCGAGGGTCCCACCTAGTTTGTCCTTACCAGAAAATAAATCTTTGTGTGGGGACGCACGTACGAGGTCCAGCCGCCTCGTTCGGCTGCCCGTCTGTTTTTGTGCCTCTGGTTCTGGGGGGGTGGGGGGGTAATGTGGTGGTACCGGGTGGTGGGCCACGCACCATACATAACCTTCAGCTCTTTGGGGGAGGGGGCACGTGTCCCGGTGACGAGAGGTAGGGGTCACGGGTGTCCCTGGGGAGTATTTAAGGCGTTAATAGCGCGCGCGCGGGGTTGGTGAGTAAGGAGAATTAGCGTAGCAATAAAGGACAGTATTTTCGGACAAACTTCGTGTCTGCCTCGTTCTTAAACGGACAATTCCGCGTCCGCTACAATGTGATGCTAAAACAAATGCTAAGCAAAAAGCTTTGAGAGACAAGGTTGCAGGTGGCTTTACTAAGGGGGAGGACTTGTACAGTTTGATAGCCACAGGGATAAAGGATCTCCTATGGTTTTCTGTACTGCATCTTGGTGGAACAATGTCATTACCACAAATTAATGGGATTAGAAAATGCTGCAAAATCCAGATGAAAAGGAACAGAGTTTGCAAAGATTTGTGAATTAAAAAACACTCACCATTTTAACTACTTCAGGATAGGCCTGTTCTGTCAATATTCCTCGACCCACAGCAACAAAGTCCACCAATTCACTAAGGGTTGAGCGCTTGTACTCCTTCATTTTAAGGTCTGATAATGAATCCATGAAATCAAATACAACACAGCACTGTTGTAATTTCTTCTGAAAGAGTGCTACCTTCTCAGATGTAGAAACGTCTGCAAGAGAGCCAAAAAAGATCAAATTTAGAACAGATGAGAATTTTTACAACTGTCCAGTTGAAAGCAAGTGCATTTCCATTTTAAAACACTATCTGAAATTTAGAACCATTTTCATTAATGCCAGCAGGAAGTCAAAGTTAAGCTTCTAACCATTCAAACAACCAATAGAAAAGTAACCTTGTAAATTCTGTTCCTCTTCATGTGGACCCTTTTTCCTAGGAGCCTAGGAACCCACTTAATACTCTGTTCATATTCAAAAGAAACATTCAAGGTAGTTATTTTAGCTCAAGATCTTGTTCTACTCATATAAGCACACAATTACATATTAATACCCTAAAATATTTGGTCATCTCAACACTTCCACTGTCCAAGGTTGAAAATGTTAATCCTCAGCAAGCAAACTTGTACAGATGTTACACCCCACTGCATAAATGCTTGCACAGCAGCACATTTATACATTTTCCTATTCATGCGCTATACAAACCTAAATATTTTTTTTATTTTTATTTTTTTTATTTTTTATTTATTAGAAGTACATTGCATTACAACCACATACATTAGTACTCGTCACTTATGTTTTCTTACAATTAATGTACTCCATTTATTTTTTACACTAGAAAAGGAAAAGATTGAAAGAAAGAAGAAAGTGAAGGAAAAAGTGAGAGTGTAGAAAATGTGACAACAAAAAAGGACGGAGACCCTATAAGAACAAAATTAAAAACAAAAGAAAAAGAGTTAAGAAATAGACCCTAGAAAAGAAAGAGAAAGAGAAAGAGGAAAAAGAGAGAAACAAATATTTTTATGAGCATTACGCAAATAGGACATACCAACTCTTCAACTATCATCCCCCCTTACCTGACCTCAATTTTTTTTAAAGGTACCTTTGCACCCTATATTTATAATAATTCTATAAATGCAGACCACGTCAGGTGGAAGTGATCTGGTTTACCTGCTAGGAGGAGTCTTATCTCTTCTAGGTGTAATGTTTCGAACATATTTGAAATCCACATGTTTATAGTTGGTATTGGAGCCTTCTTCCAAAATTTTAGAATTAGCTTTTTTTCAGTTATTAACCCATAGTCTATTAGTTTCTTTTGAAACACATTTAGTTCTGGACCATCTTCCGTTATTCCGAAGATAATCCATTCTGCTTTGGGTATCAGTCTTATTTTAAATAACTTTGTAAAGATTTCAAAAATTTCATTCCAAAATTTTT
Source organism: Malacoraja senta (assembly GCA_038087875.1). Lineage (NCBI taxonomy): Eukaryota > Metazoa > Chordata > Chondrichthyes > Rajiformes > Rajidae > Malacoraja > Malacoraja senta. The sequence goes on along the minus strand of CM075978.1, from coordinate 16,188,619 downwards.
GAATTTTTGTACAGAAAACGAATGAGTGCGCTATAGTAGCTTCTTGGGATTGACATTTATCACAAATAGATGATACATTTGGGAAAATTTTATGAATTTTAGTTTTCGAATCATATAATCTATGTAAAATTTTAAATTGTATTAAAGTGTGTCTTACATTAATCGAACATTTATGCACGTTTAATAAGTGTTCATTCCAACTTTCCTTTGAAATTTTAATAGCTAACTCTTGTTCCCAGTCTCTTCTGATACCCTCCGTAGATGGTATTTGTACATTTAAGATAATATTATACAAATATGATATTAAGTTTGCTGATTCAGCTTTTATCTGCATTGCCTCATCCAATACATCTACTGGGTTATTATAATGATCTTTTGTATATTTTTTCAAATAGTCGCATATTTGAAAATATTTAAAATATTGATTATTTCCGAGTTTATATTTTATTTGTAATTGTTGAAATGAAAGTAATTTTCCAGTTTCATACAAGTCACCATGCGTTTTAATTCCTAGTCTATCCCAATGTGTAAAAGCTTTATCTATAATAGAGGGATTAAACGAAGGGTTATTAACTATAGGTAATAAAAGTGATAAATTTCTTAATTTTAAATTTTGTTTTATTTGTTTCCAAATTCGGATTGTACTATGAATAATTGGGTTCTTATTATAATTTATATTATTCAATTTCATTGGAGAGAGGAGGATCGCTCCAATGTTTCCAGAGGAGCAATCCTCTTTCTCCATTACAATCCAGTCCACTTGCTGGGCGGAGTTATCCATCAGTTGAATCATATTTGTAATATTTACTGAATAATAATAATACATAAAATTAGGTAGTGCTAAACCCCCTAATACTTTAGGTTTATTCAGATGAGTTTTTTGTATTCTATGTGATTTATAGTCCCATATAAAATTAGTGATATCTGAGTCGAGTTTTTTAAAAAACTTCTTTGGTAAGTATATAGGAATCGATTGAAATAGGTATAAAATTTGTGGTAGAAAGATCATTTTTATTGCATATATTCGGCCTATTAAAGACATCAGGAGCGTTTTCCAGAATTTAATTAGTGTGTTTAATTTATTAAGTAGGGGATCAAAATTTGCCTTAAACATACCTTGATATGTTCTGGTAATTTCGATTCCCAAGTATTTAAATTTTTCTGTAGCTATTTTATAAGGGAATTTTAAAAGATGTGTTGAATCTTTCGGTTTTATTGACATAATTTCACTTTTATTCCAATTTATTCTATATCCAGAAAAAGATCCAAAGTCTTCAATTAAATTTAATATATTTGGTATAGTGATTTGAGGTTTTGTAATGTACAGTAATATATCATCCGCGTATAAAGATATTTTATTATACGAGTCTTTAGTATTATATCCATGGATATCAGGGTGTATTCTAATTTTTTCTGCTAGCGGTTCAATAATGAGAGCAAACAGCTGTGGTGATAATGAGCATCCTTGTCTATTTCCCCTTGATAGTTGGAATTTCGAGGATAATATGTTATTAGTTAGTATTCTAGCTGTAGGTTTATTATATAGTAACTTGATCCATAGAATAAAATTCTCTCCCAGTTGGAATTTTTGTAATACTTTATCCATATAATTCCATTCTACTTGATCAAATGCTTTTTCAGCATCCAGCGAAATAATTGATAATTCTTGATCTTCAGATTTGTGTGAGTGCATTATGTTGAGTAGACGTCTCATATTGTTAGATGAGTATCTCTTAGGGATAAACCCCGTCTGATCTGGGTTTATTAATTTACTAATGTATTTACTTAATCTTCTAGCTAATGTTTTCGCTAATATTTTTTGATCTGTGTTTAACAATGCTATAGCTCTATATGAACCCGGTTCTTCTAAATCTTTGTTTTTCTTAGGTATTAGTGTAATCGTTGATTCCGCTAATGTATCAGGTAGTATTCGTTTTTTAAAAGCATATTGGTACATTTTTTGTAATCTTGGTATTATTTTATCATAAAAGCTTTTATAAAATTCATTAGTAAATCCATCAGGGCCTGGTGTTTTTCCATTCTTTAGTGAGTTTATTGTATCTTCTAATTCCTTAATTGAGATTTGTGCACCCAATTCCTCTTGTTCCTTCAGCTCTAACTTTGGAAGATTACAATTATCCAAAAACTTTGTGATATTATTGGAATCAATTGTCGTTTTAGATGTATACAAATTCTCATAAAATTGCGCAAATCTTTTATTAATATCCTTCGGTTGTTAATAATTCCCCTTTATCTGATTTGATCTTTGGTATAGTGTGTTCCTTTTCTCGTTTTTTTAGCTGGCGACAAACGTTCCTCTTCATGTGGACCCTTTTTCCTAGGAGCCTAGGAACCCACTTAATACTCTGTTCATATTCAAAAGAAACATTCAAGGTAGTTATTTTAGCTCAAGATCATGTTCTACTCATATAAGCACACAATTACATATTAATACCCTAAAATATTTGGTCATCTCAACTTCCACTGTCCAAGGTTGAAAATGTTAATCCTCAGCAAGCAAACTTGTACAGATGTTACACCCCACTGCATAAATGCTTGCACAGCAGCACATTTATACCTTTTCCTATTCTTGCGCTATACAAACCTAAATATTAATACACACTGAAGTCTCAAGTATTTTTTCCAAGTTATATTTTAATTTAAAATGTGAAACACATCCCACAGTATAATCTAAAATTACATCAATCTAAACCTTGGCTGCAGTTCAAAATACAAATCACGGCTGTTTTTAAAAACACGACTTAAAGACATTTAATCTCCAGACTGTGCTTCACAAACTGAGAAACTCTATAAACTCAGAACATCAAGTTGCTTCACCGCAAAGCCTCAAAATAGAAGCATTTTGTCCAACCTTAACTACTGTTAAGGATGTAAATCATTTGTTTTTTTCAACAATAATTTGTTTTAAATGGAAGGTCAAACTCAACAAGACAACAGTAACTCATGAAGTTTTAATAGGGCCAGGGCGGAAAAGTGTACTTCAGTTCCCTGTAGAAGTACATTTGTAAAGTATATTTTTGTAGTTTACAACCTACTGCTAAAGTTAAAAAGATGGAAAATGTTGGTATCAGACAGTTCAATATTATCAACCAGGCTACAAAAAGCATGTAATCCTTTGCCTATTAAAATAAAGTAATGTGCTTTTGGCACAATGCAAGACACTGATATTTCCATTATGAAGGCACTTAGTTACCTTATAACACTAAGTAAATGTGGATCATTTTTTACCTTATCAATTCCAGACAAGGCAAAGAAATACATAGCGGTCTTGTTAAAGGCAGTTTAGCATTCATTTGTTTACTCAAATTGGTATGGCATCTTATCAAACTCACCATTTTGCATGGGATTTATCATTTAACAAAAGGGGCCACACAGTGATGCAACTGGTAAAGCTGCTGCCTCAGCACCAGAGACAATGGGTTTGACCCCAATCTCGGGTGCTGACTCAGTGGAGTTTGCACTTTCCCCATATGACTGTGGGATTCCTCCAGGTGCTCTGGTTTCCTCCCACATCTCACAAGACATACGCAGTTTTAAACAAATTATACAGGCGATCCCATCTAACAAAGTGGTTGCGTTCCTGGAAAACAATGTCTCGCAATTTTCCGTAACGCTGGTGATCTGTAGAAAATTAATGTAACAAGTTCTTTATGACTCAGACGTCAACCGTGGTTCTAAGCTCAGTTATCGAGAATTCCAATAGACAACATTAACACTACTACTGAACCATAATTACTTCTGTGACGAGAAGATAAAATGTAAATAATAATAAACAAACTTAATGAACTCACTTTTTAGTGATCTGAAGCACAAAAGAATAGGCAAAGTAACAGCTGCCATGAAGCAAGTAATTATGTGGCACTCTACAGCCATGCCTCATTACAAATGATAACAAAAAGAATAACAGCTGATAACTGCAGCTGTTTGGCTTATATGAAAAAAAGCTTCTCTCAGAGGTAATTAAGGCTCTCAATGTAGCTTTCTACCCACAGAATGGCCATCGGGATGAATGATAACCAAAGCAATGATGGTAATGATCAACTTTTATCATGTTTCAAGCCAAAAATAACAATCGCTAACTTCATTATACACTAACTCTAGGATCGCTAACGCATGTTGAAAGACATTGTTATATCTTAAAACATACATGAATACATCGATGCACTGACCATAAATGATGAAAGTAGAACAATCAGGCTACATTTAACTTGAATTTGTATACTAATTACTAACTGCCATTGTTTTTGCATATTCACTGCTCATTTTTATTCATACAAATATCTATACTTCATTTTCTTCCATATTTAAAATTATAACCTCAAAACACAGCTAATCAAGAGTATCAAAACAACGAAAATGCACTATTTATAAAACAAAGCAAGCCATGAATTATTTTTTTACAGAGAAATGACTTTTGTACTCAAATGTAAATACATTCTGAATGTGCTTGGTTGTCCAAATGTTTTTTACGATCTTTCATTTGCACAGCAGGCTCCGATTAGGCACTTAAAAATACTAATTTCTACATCATTTATACCGTTTATTCCAAGATCAACAGCTGGTAGGAAGGGAATGTTATGGGTTGCTGGCTAATTATGCAAACTTCCCTCCCTATTTTAAAACCCAAGACATGACAGAAACAGAACATTTCATTAATTGTGGGAGACTGATTGTGCAAGTGTGATGAGGTTTTCGTCAACCATTCCTGCACCCTGGATGAGTGGCCTACACTTGGCAGAATGAGGTTATGCATTTTTACAATGAGTCTATTGTAAAAATGTAAAATGGTCAAAAAGGTACAGAGAAGATTTACGAGAATGTTGCCAGGACTAGAGGGTCGGGGCTATTAAGCAGAGGTCGAGTAGGCTGGGACTCTATTCCTTGGAGTGCAAGAGGATGAGGGGTGAGCTTATGGAGGTGTACAAGATCATGAGAGAAATAGATTGGTAGATGCACAGAGTCTCTTGCCCAGAATAGGTGAATCGAGGACCAGAGAAAATAGGTTAAGGGGAAAAGATTTACTACAAATCTGGGGGGTAACTTTTTCACACAAAGGGTCAAGCTGCCAAAGGAGGTAGTTGAGGCAGGGACTATCCCAACATGTAAGCAGCAGTTAGAAAGGTACATAGATAGGACAGGTTTGTAGGGATGTGGACCAAATGCTGGCAGGTGGAACTAGTGTAGCTGGGGCATGTTGGCTGGTGTGGGCAAGTTGAGCCAAAGGGCCTGTTTCCACACTGTATCACTCTATGACTCGAATACAACTATTTACTGCTTTCACCCAGCAATCTTACTCAAATTACAAAGAGTAAATAGAATGCCAAGAAAATGCTAATTCTAATTACACATTGCAATTCATTTTTATATCATTTTCATTTTCCTTTGTAGTAACTTGTGCTCAACCTATACTTTACGAATTAGAATGTTGCAATTGATCAAAACAGTCACTGCAGAACACAAAGGCACTCTGGGTGGAAACATGGAACTAAAGGGAAAGCATTGGAAAAATGCCTCTTTCACTATCTGATCGATTTGCAATACAATTCCAGGATTTCTGCTTTTGTTTCACAGACTTTTACACTGCATGAAAATATGAAAGGCCAGGACACTACATGCTAATTTAATTACATCTCTGCATAAAAGGTCTTCAAGATTTATGTAGTTTGATCCACATGTGGCCCCAGATCCCTATTCTTCATGCATTCTGAATTACCAGGAGTGTACATTACTATATCTCCATTGCAAACCAACTACAAAAGAGGTGCAATCAGCTTTTGGTAGGACAGTGGAAGAAAAAATAATTTATTTAAGCACTGTACTTCAAAACATTAAGACAGGTGCACATTACTACAATACTGAACGTAAACTCAGAAATATGAACTACATCATACAGAGTGAATGATTATATTCCAATTTTTTTTGAGGAGATGAAGGTATTTATGAGACTGGACTGTGGATGTTGTCAGATTTAAGTTATCATCCTTCATGATAAACAGAAAATTAAGATGCATGGGATCCACAGTACCTTGGTAGTTTGGATTGAGAACTACCTTACCCTTAGAAGATAGTGGGTAATAGTGAAAGGGTGTTATTCTAGCTGGAGGTCTGTGACCATTGGTGTTCCACAAGGATCAGAGCTGGGACCTCTGTCATTTGTGATATATAATGACCAAGATAGAGGTAGGTGGGATAGTTATGGCTCTGTCCCACGGGTTTGCGGTCATTGGTGGTGAAGCGCGGCGTCGCCGGAAGAGGGGACCGCACGGCAACCACGAGAGCACCGCACGGATGCTGCGCGGGGGCCGAGTACGGCCGGTTCCACGAGCTTGCGGCGTCGGGTGATGACGTCATGGCGCAACGCGACGCGCTACGCGATGACGTCTTTCGGATCGCGGGGCTGTGGCGGCGGCCGTGCCGCACACGTGCCTCACTGGCGGCGGTCGTGCCGCACGCGTGCCTCACTGGCGGCGGCTGTGGCGGCGGCCGTGCCGCACTGGCGGAGGCTGTGGCGGTGCAAGTTCGACGCACACCGCTCGTGCCGCATTGGCGGCGGCTGTGGCGGTGACCGTGCCGCACTCGTGCCTCACTGGCGGCGGCTGTGCGGTAAGAACATATTTTTGGACAGTGTTGATTTTTTTTTAGCACCGTCGCCGCACGGCCCCGGAATTGTGCGTTTGACCGAGTCCGCGGTCTCTGGCGGTCCAGGAGCGGTAGATTCTTCCTGTTTCGCCGCCAATGACCGCAGACTCGTGAGACAGGCCTTTTAGTATTTTTCTGATGAATTGGTGGAGTTGCAGACAATGTAGCGGAATGCCAAAAGGATACACAGGATTTAGATCAGTTTCAGATATGGAGAAATGGCTGATGGAATTTGACCTGGGCAATTGTGAGGTGTTGCACTTGGGATGTCAAATATAAGGGGCAAGTATAGAAGGGGCAGACCCTTAACAGCATTGGTGTACAGAGGGGTCCAAGTCAATTATCTCCCTGAAATTTGCAACACAAATCACTAAACTAAAGTTGATACAGCAGTAAAAGCGTCATACAGTGCCCTCCATAATGTTTGGGACAAAGTCCTGTCATTTATTTATTTGCCTCTGTAGTCCACAATTTGAGATTTGTAATAGAAAAAAAATTGTGGTTAAAGTGCATATTGTCAGATTTTATTAAAGGTTATTTTTCATACATTTTGGTTTCACCGTGTAGAAATTACAGCTATGTTTATACATAGTCCCCCCCATTTCAGGGCACTATAATGTTTGGGACACATGGCTTCACAGGAATTTATAATTGTTCAAGTGTGTTTAATTGCCTCCTTAAAGCAGGTATAAGAGCTCTCAGGACCGAGTCTTTCCTCCAGTCTTTCCATCACCTTTGCAAACTTTTATTGCTGTTTATCAACATGAGGACCAACGTTGTGCAAATGAAAGTCAAAGAAGCCATTATGAGACTGAGAAACAAGAATAAAACTGTTTGAGACATCAGCCAAACCTTAGGCTTACCAAAAGCAACTGCTTGGAACATCATTAAGAAGAGAGCACTGGTGAGGTTACAAATCACAAAGGGACAGGCAGGCCAAGGAAGACCTCGACAACAGATGACAGAAGAATTATCTCTATAATAAAGAAAAACAAACAAACACCTGTCCAAACAGATCAGAAACACTCTTCAGGAGTCAGGATTTGTCAATGACCATTGTCCGCAGAAGTCTTCATGAACAGAAATACAGAGGCAAAACTGCAAGATGCAAACCACCGGGTTAGCTGCAAAAATGGGATAGCCGGGTTAGTTTGCCAAGAAGTACTTAAAAGAGCAACCACAGTTCTGGAAAAAGGTCTTGTGGACAGATGAGGCAAAGATTAACTTATATCAGAGTGATGGCAAGAACAAAGTATGCAGGAGAGAAGGAACTGCCCAAGATCCAAAGCATACCACCTCATCTGTGAAACAGTGGTGGTGGTATTATGGCCTGGGCATGTTTGGCTGCTGAAGGTACTGGCTCACTTATCTTCATTGATGATACAACTGCTGATGGTGATGGTGGTAGCATACTGAATTCTGAAGTGTATAGACACATCCTATCTGCTCAAGTTCAAACAAATGCCTCAAAACGCATTGCCGGTGGTGAATTCTACAGCAAGACAATGATCTCAAACATACTGCTAAAGCAACAAAGAAGTTTTTCAAAGCTAAAAAAAATGGTCAATTCCTGAGTGACCAAGTCAATCACCCAATCTGAACCCAATTGAGCATGCCTTTTATATGCTGAAGAGAAAACTGAAGGGGACTAGCCCCCAAAACAAGCATAAGCTAAAGATGGCTGCAATACAGGCCTGGCAGAGCATCACCAGAGAAGACACCCAGTAACTGGTTATGTCCATGAATCGTAGACTTCAAGCACTCATTGCATGCAAAGGATATGCAACAAAATACTAAACATGACTACTTTCATTTACATGACACTGCTGTGTCCCAAACATTATGGTGCCCTGAAATGGGGGGGTCTATGTATAAACAATGCTGTAATTTCTACAGGGTGAAACCAAAATGTATAAAAATGGCCTTTATTATAATCTGACAATGTGCACTTTAACCACGTGTGATTTTTTTTCTATTACAAATCTCAAATTGTGGAGTACAGAGGTAAATAAATAAATGGGTCTTTGTCCCAAACATTATGGAGGGCACTGTGCATTATGCTTGCCTTCATCGATTGAGTATTGAGTAGAAGAGTCAGAAAGTCATGTTGTAGCTTTAAAAATAAAGAACTTTGGTTAGACTAGATTTGGAGTATTGTGTGCAGTTTGCCCCAGTGCAGGAAGTATGGGGAGGCTTTGGAGAGGGTGCAGAAGTGGTTTATCAGGATGTTGCTTGGATCAAATGGTATTAGCTATAAACAGAGATTAGACAAAATTGGATTGCTTTCTCTCAAGTGTCAAAGGCTGACAGAGGATCAGATGGAAGTTTATAATTATGAGTGGCACAGATAGGATAGACAGTTGGAATCTTTTCCTCAGGAAGGAAATGTCAAATAGTGGAGAGCAAAGCTTTAAAAAGGTGAGAGCAGGAAAAGTTAAGGAAATGTGCAGGTCAGGTTTTTACACAAAGTGTGTTAGGTGGCTGGAATGCACTGGCCAGGGATGGCGGTTGAAGAAACTTTTAAACAAGCACACGAACATGCAGGGATATGAATCATGTGCAGGCAGAGGAGATTAGTTTACTTTGGCATCATGTTCAGCATAGACTTCATGGGCCAAAAAGCTCTACTGTTCTATGTTCCAAGTAAACCTAATGTAAATATTTAAATTTTATTCAAGAATATAATTTAAACATATTCTACAACAGGTATGCTACAATTGCTAAAACCAAGTTCTGGTTTGCACAATGTTCCCAAAAAACTAGAGAAACTTGGATTTAGGTTTATTATTTCACCTGTACCAAGGTACAGTTAAAATATATGTTTTGCATGCTATCCAATTATATCAGATAATACCACAAATAAATACAATTAAGTCAAGCTTAAGTATAATAGGTAAACAAAGGGGTAGATACAGAGCACAGAACGTAGTTTTCAGCTTTATAGTACATAGGAAAAGTCCCATGTCCTTAATGGGGAAGAGGTGCATCAGATAGAATCCTGGCTTATGGAATGGCCGTTCAGATGCCTGACGATAGAGGACATGAAGCTGTCTGGTGGTGTACACTTTCAAGCTTCTGTACCTTCTGCATGACCGGGGGAGCAGGGAGAAGTAGGAATGACCAGGGTGGGACAAGTCTTTCATTACGTGGACTGCTTTGCCAAGGCAGTGTGATGAGTAGATGGAGTTAATAGTGGGAAGTTTGATCTGTGTGGGATTGGGCTTACTCTACTATTCTCAGCAATTTCTTGGGAGTCTTGAGCAGAGCTGTTCCCAAACCAAGCTGCGATGCACCCAGGAAATGCTTTTTGTGGTGCATATATAGAAGTTTGACTCATTGGAGACATGCCAAATTTCCTCGGTGTCCGAAGGAAGTAAAGGCATTGGTGTGCCTTCTTGACTGTCACATCATCGGTGATAATATTAACTCCAAGGAACCTGAAGCTCTCAACCATTTTCACTGCAGCACCAATGATGCTGATTGGAGCATATACTGCACCATGCTTCCTGAAATAGGTAACTTCGTCTTGTTGACATTAAGGAAGAGGTTATTGTCCTGACACTATGTTATTAAGTTATTTAGCTCCTTCCTGTACTCCATCTCATTGTTTGTGATCGAGCCCACCAATTGCATCATCGGCAAAATTGTGCAATTACATCCGAATTTGGCCATAGTCATGAGTGCATAGGGAATAGAGTAGAGAACTGAGAACACATCCTTGCAGGGCACTGGTGTTGAGAATTATTGTGGAGGTGTTGTCACCCATCCTCACTGACTGTGGGTCAGGGTTCCAATGGCAGAGGGGGAAGGTTGATGAATCCTAGATCCAGGAGTTTGGAGATGGGTATGGATGGAATTATTACATTGCAAGCAAAGCTACAATCAATAAATAAGAGTCTAACATAAGAGTCCTTGTTGTCTAGGTGTTCCAGAATATGTTTAAGGCAAGGGAGATTACATTAGCTGTGGACAGTAAACAAACTACAGTGGATCAAGGAAGGTTGGTGTTAATGTGTGACATTACCAGTCTCCCAGAGCACTTCACGATGCTGGATATTAGAGCAACTGGACAGCGAATATTAAGGCATGCTAGCTTACTTTTCTTTGGTACCGAGTGCTTGTGATCTTCTTGAAGCAGATGAAGATTTCAGAATGGAGTAGTGAGAGGTTAAAGAGGTTCAGAGATCTCTGAACACCTCTACCAGCTGATCCATATAGGTACAGAAGACACAGCCAGGGACTCCATCTGGGCCATTTGCTTTCCACGGAATCACTCAGAAAGGACAATCTTATATTCTGCAACTGTAACCGTTGATGCAGGTGCACCCAAGACTGGCAAGTAGGTGACATTCCTCCACCGACTTCCTCTTCAAAGCGGGCGTATATTGCATCGAGTTCATTGGAAGAAACAATTCGGGGAGAGAACAGAGTGTGTTATACAGAAAGAGATGAGCAAATGAAATTGTAGTAGCAATTATAATATGGTGCCAGCAATCATTGGGCACACTATGACACAGGTCAGGCCATTAACACGAGTGAAACCATGCTAATAATAGAAATACAGAGGTGAAGTTTAACGAGAGATTGAGACAAGACCAGCAGCAAACACAGCAGGATATCCCAATTCAGAGTTCCGGCAAAAAAAAAAATCTGTGTTACAGAATCTGCAGTTTTTTTGATTTTCAAACGTTGTGAGAAGAAGACAAAGTCAAATAGATATAAAAAGATTAAGCTGTAATATGTAAAACAACAGCAGATGGCATATGGAGACACAAGAGACTGCAGATGCTGGAATCTTGAGCAAAACCAAATTGCAGGTCAGATTGCATCTGCAGAGGGAAATAGACAGGCAACGTTTTGGGTCGGGATCTTCAGCTCTGACTCAGAGTCTGAAAAAGGGTCTCGACTCGAAACATTGTCTGTCCATTTTCTTCCGCAGATGCTGCCTAACCCATTGAGCTCCTCTAGTAATTAGATTTTTTTGTAACAAATGGAGTAAATTGTGAGGGAAATTAGGGTATTCACTCGAGAGGAAGAATGGAAAAGCAGATCACAGATCCTCCACACACACACCAAGTCAATTAACCTACATTTTTTAATTCTATATGCAGGTGCAGGTGAATGCAGGGAATGCAGATTCCAGGTGTGACAGAGGTTCACCTGCATCTCCTCCAACCTCATCTATTGCATCCGCTGCTCTAGATGTCAGCTGATCTACATCGGTGAGACCAAGCAGAGGCTTGGCGATCGTTTCGCCGAACACCTCCGCTCGGTCTGCAATAACCAACCTGACCTCCCGGTGGCTCAGCACTTCAACTCCCCCTCCCATTCCGTACCTCTCTGTCCTGGGTCTCCTCCATGGCCAGAGCGAGCAACACCGGAAATTGGAGGAACAGCACCTCATATTCCGCTTGGGGAGTCTGCGGGCATGACCATTCTCCCAATTTTGTTAGCCCTTGCTGTCTCCTCCCCTTCCTGGGGGCATGACCATTCTCCCAATTTTGTTAGCCCTTGCTGTCTCCTCCCCTTCCTCAGCCCTCGGGCTGTCTCCTCCCATCCCTCAGCCCTCGGGCTCCTCCTCCGCCTTTTTCCTTTCTTCTCCCCACCCCCCATCAGTCGGAGGAAGGGTTTCGGCCCGAAACGTTGCCTATTTCCTTCGCTCCATAGATGCTGCTGCACCCGCTGAGTTTCTCCAGCATTTTAGTGTACCTTCGATTTTCCAGCATCTGCAGTTCCTTCTTAAAAACCTACAAATCTATATGTCTTGAGTGTGGGAGGAAACCGAAGATCTCGGAGAAAACCCACGCACGTCACAGGGAGAATGTATACACTCCCTACAGACAAGCACCCATAGTCAGGACCAGACCCTGGTCTCTGCCGCTGTAAGGCAGTGGTTCTACCTCTACGCCACCGTAGCCACCACAGGTTATGAATGCCTGACCCAAGAAAAGCCTTTACATATAAGGGAGCATTTGGGAGGGCGGAGGGGATGAAGTTGCTGGCGGCAAGTATCTTCTGCCATGTGGGAAATGTTTGAGGCAATTTCTGATTGGTTGAGTCAAACCCCTTAATTTATCTACACATTGCCCTTGGTTGGCCCATGTTCTTATTTAAATATATTGCTAGGCTGTCACATTTCCATCTCATGAACGGTTTCAGTTAAAGGTCTGTCTCACTGTGCGAGTTGACCCACGAGTGACCCCGAGTTTAAAACAAATTTAACTCGTGGTAATCACATACAATTAACGTAGCGGGAACGTCGGAACTCGTGGACACAACTTAGCGACTCTTGGCGCTAACGGGAGGTACACGTGAAACTTGTTAACTCTTGCAAAAGTTCTAACATGTTTGAACTTTTCCACGAGTAAAATGTACTCTTGAGGTTAAAATTTGAAACATTTTAAACTCGTTGTAAGAACGTAGTGGCCCGTGCGTTTAACTTTGTGACTCGTGAGTCTACCGTGGGAACTCTTTTTAGAAACAATAATCAGGGACAGAAATATCAGTTACTTAGACTTTAAGACAAATTCTGCTTAACAAAGTTAAGTAAGTTATTGATAAGGTGACAGAGTGGGTAGAAAAGAAAAAATTGCTTTAAGTTTATATATAAATGTTGTGTATTTGGGACTGAGCTCACAACCTTAAGACAAACCAGTATTGAGGAACAGCGTGAGAACATTTTATGACACTTCATGGCAGCCTAATCTGAGGTTTGCCAGTCACGTCCAGAAGCCATCTCTACCAGTGCTGTTGAAGAAGACAGGGTTGTGTTCACCTCTCCTGCACCCCTGTTCCGTAGGACAACACCAACTCTTTCATTATGCGGATGTTAAAGGCTGGGTTTTATTGTCAAGCCATGATGCCAGATTCCCGATCTCTTTACTGAACTTTACTGAATCAAAAGGTTCTATAGGAGGTGCTGCCTCAAAAAGGCAGCCAGCATTGTCATGGACCCACACTACCCTGGCCATGCTCTCATTTCATTCCTGCTGAGCAGAAGGTATAAGAATCTGAAAACCATGACCTCCAGGTTCAAGAACAGCTTCTTCACAACAACCATCGGGCTTTTGAACGCAACAAATGCTAACTAAATTATGAACTACAAACTGCCTTGTTTGCACTAAGGACTTTGGGATTTTTGCAATAATACTGGATTTTTTAATATATATTTTCTTTGTTTAGTATATTATCTATGAGTATTGTGTTTACTGGTCTGTTTTGCTGCTGCAAGTGGGAACTCTTTAACTCAGAGGGAAGGCAGCATCTCTGGAGAGAAGGAATGGGTGATGGGATGACATTTCCAAATTGGGGGAGGGGGGTGGGGTGGAGGAGAGAGGCTGGAGAGTGGAGGGAGAGGAGGGGAGACAGATGGGGGTGGTTTCATTCACTGGCTGCGGGTGCCTGTCACTGAAACAGGTAGGTGAGATTTCACATCCACCTTGTGTGTGTGTCTCTCTCTCCCTCCCTCCCTCTCACACAGGCTGAGAGACTCTGCCTCTGTGAGTGTACGTCCCTTTCTCCCCCTCTCCCTGGGCTCTATACGCTCATTGTTTCCTATGAGAGACTTTGAAAAATAAGAATCACATTTCACACATTGATTTTATGACTTTTAATTCTTAACATGACAATAATCACAATCTTTTACACCACCCATCACCACTCAGTTATACAGAGCTGCAGCCTGCTGCGTTAGCTGCTTTGCAATCTGAATATGGAGACGGCCGTCTTAGTGGAGCAGATTCACCATTTGATGAAGGGACAGACCTGGGAGATTAGTTCCGTTATCCCTCTGATGCACGGAGCGGGCGATGCCTTGCCGGGTCGCCACTCCGGAGTGCTGTGACCGCCGACCACCAACATCAAGCAGCCGCGGTCTGCGGTCTGCGGTCTGAGGGCGTCCCACCGCGGGCGGGCGGCGCTGGGTCGAAAAAACCGCGAAGTCAGAGTCGAAGCTCCAACCTGGACTCCAATAGCCTTCTTGCAAACATTTTCTCCAAATGAGCTAATTTAAACAAGGCAGGCTTTTTATAGTATGTTAAAAAAAAGCATGACATCATTTTTTTAACATGTGATGATTTTTAAACACTTCGATATACATTGTTGCCTCCAGATTATCGGGAGAGGAACTTGGTACACTCGGGAGACGAACTTGGAACATCGCAGAAATGAGAAGTAAACGGGAAACTTAGACATACCCGTGGGAACTCGGTTAAACTCGGGATCATAAACTTGTAGTATCGTACGCAACCACGAGTCTTTCACTCGGGGTCACTCGTGGGTCAACTCACACAGTGAGACAGCCCTTTTAAGAACAGTTTTCAGAAATGGAATCCTTTAACCTGGGAAGGACCTGCAGTTAAATTATGAGATATTTGCATGAGGTGTTTGAAAAAGCCTTGGTATCTTCTTGCAGGCAGAAAATGAGATTCCAAGTAATCAGCTGTACATGCATGCACATTTGCATCGCATGCAGCAGAGATTGGTTTAACTCGGCATCATGTTTGGCATAGACATTGCGGGCCGATGGGCTGTGCGGTACTATTCTATATGAAGAACTAAAGCACATGGCCCCCCAAACCTGCTCAAACGTTCAAGAAGATCTCACACTGATCTCGACCATTTTTATGAAAGCATGAAATAAAGTATCGTGCTGCAAAACTGTCTGGTTTCCATAAACTCTGATAGCCCTAAAATATAAATATCTATTTGAGCCTCAAATAAACCTTGAGATTTTTCGAATAGAGAATTCCAAAAGTTCTCAACCTGGTGGAGCTTATTTCTTATTTAACTTACACTGTTTCAAAGGGTTTAAGAAAGAACTGCAGATGCTGGAAGCTAGACAAAAGTGCTGGAGAAACTCAGCGGGTGAGGCAGCATCTGTGGAGAGAAGGAATAGACAACATTTCTGGTCGAGACCCTTCTTCAGACTGATGTTGGGGGGAGGGTGTGTTGCGGGAAAAAGAAAGGAAGAGGAGGAGACAGTAGACTTGTGGGAGAGCTGGGAAGCGGAGTGGAAGGAGGGAGAAAGCAAGGACTACCTGAAATTGGAGAAGTCAATGCTCATACCGCTGGGGTGTAAACTACCCAAGCCAAATATGAGGTCCTTCTCAACTTCTCTACATCGGTGAGACCAAGCATAGGCTTGGCGATCGCTTCGCCCAACACCTTCGGTCAGTTCGCAATAACCAACATGATCTACTGATGGCTCAGCACTTCAACTCCCCCTCCCATTCCGAATCTGACCTCTCTGTCCTGGGCCTCCTCCATTGCCAGAGTGAGGCCAGTGCAAATTGGAGGACAGCACCTCATATTTTGCTTGGGTAGTTTACACCCCAGAGGTATGAACATTGACTTCTCCAATTTCAGGTAGTCCTTGCTTTCTCCCTCCTTCCCCTCCCCAGCTCCCCCACAAGCCTACTGTCTCCACCCTCTACCTTTCTTTTTCCCGCCCACCCCCCCCCCCCCCCCGACATCAGTCTGATGGGTCTCGACCCGAAACGTCGTCCATTCCTTCTCTCCATAGATGCTGCCTCAACCGCTGAGTTTCTCCAGCACTTTTCTCTACCTGTTTCTAAGGTCATTAGTTTCAGCTTATGAAGGTTTTAGTAGCTGTGTTGCAATGAGGATCTGACTACATTTTAATGTTTTTTAACTTGTTTATCTGAATCCAATATTTATGACAACAAAATAAAGCACTCTTTTAGGCTGCATTGATTACTTGAAGGCAAGTTTAAGAGTACCACTCTTTACTGGAGTCCCTTTTCAAGCCTCTATCAACTAAAGATCTGACACCAACATTGAGAGATTCCAATCACTTGAAGTTAAAAGGCTTTTAACGCTGAAAAAGACAAAAAGTGCTGGGGAAACTCAGTGAGTCAGGCAGCATCTCTGGAGAACATGGATAGGTGATTTTTCAGGTCAGGATCCTTCATCAGACTGCAGAGACCCAACCCAAAACAATGCCAATCCATGTTCTCCAGAGATGCTGCCTGACCCATTACGTTACTCCAGCATTGTCTCTTTTCTTTGGTAAACCATCAATTGCAGTTCCTTGTGTACATCTTTCTTAACACTGCATGTCTGAGTATCTGCAAGCTTGTATTACATTTCTCTTCCTGTCTAACAGCTCAAAAAATAGAAAACACTCACATTTTCAATTCCAAATCATTAGCTTCTATGGAAAAAACCCACGAAGGGTTGTTTTGTGCAATCACATGATTTTGTGAAAAGCACCAACGCCAAGTGATAGGAACAGATGGTACAATTGAGTTTTCCAACCACAAATCCTGCCTGCAGGACAAAGACTGATTTGTAGCAGTGCCAATACATGTTCACAATCACATGAGTTTTCTGGTAGCTTCTTATCAAGGGATAAACACAAACTAAATATCAGTAAGGGAACAATTAAATATGGCTTAGGAGGGAGAAAGAAAATGTCAGTTCCGACATCTCAGTAATTATGCTATCTCCATAACCTATCTCCATTACCAATCTTTCATGCTTGACATTATTGGGATAGCAAATTCTATATTGTTATATTCAACTCTTTACATTGGTTTAGGTTAATAAATTAAATACCAAAACTAACACATTTCAAGTACCAAAGAAAATATAGGTTTGTTCAAAGCTTTTAACTGAAAGATCAATAAATAGGATACAAAGTTATGGTTTACATGCACATTATTATATCGAGGGAATAGGATTAATAGGAAGTGGGAAAAGTTATTTTGTAAAATAAGCATTCAAGCAAAGGAGACGTAACTGAATATGTAAAGTTACTCCTTGCAAGCATCTGTACAAACTGTCTAGAAACCAAAACAATAGGCATAAACACTGCTCCCAAGTACTCAGTTGAATCCTGGAAGTAAGTGGTTGACATATGAAGAGGTTAAGCGGATTCAGACTGGTTTATTTCATATATAGCAGGGTGCAATGAAAGTTCTAATTATCATGAACAATAAACACAGTAAGTACACAATAAATATAACAGTGATTGAAACAGCAGCAAAATGGTGCAAAGATTATAGAGCAATCTGAAAAAGTACAAAAAGCTAAAGAGCAATAACAGAGAAAAATCAATTGGTATAGAGTTAAGAGTAATAATATGGGGCAGCAACACTGTGGAAGGGGGTGTGAAAGAGGTTCTGAGTTACAGCTACGAGGAAGCAGCTGTCCTTGAATCTGGCTCTCAAGCTCCTCGACCTTCCCCCGCAAGGTAGGAAGGTGATCAATGGAGAATGCAGGCCTTCTAGACAATACTTCCAGCCTTCCTGATGCAACACATAATGAAGATGGACTGAGTGGAAGGAATTGATAAGCCCATGATAGACTGGGCTGAATTTATCTCCCTCTGCAGATTCAGGCAGTCAAGAACCGAGCAGTTGCCATACCAGGCTGAGAAGCATCCAGTCAATATACTCTCTATAGCACATTTGCAATAGTTTGAGAATCCTTGTGGATATGTTCAATCTTCTCAGACACCCAAGGAAGTAAATATGCTAGTGCACTGTCTTGATCACTGCATCAGCATGAAGGGACCAGGGTAGTTTGCTGGTGACACAGATGCCAAGAAACTTTGGCTTTAGATTTAAATCAATTGGAAAATGTGCTATATAAATAAACTTATTATTATATTATTATTATTATTAAACCTGAAGACGTTGACCATTTCTACAGCAGCTTCATTGACGAGGATAAGGTTATGTTCACTACTAATCAACCTCCCCAACAATCACCGGTTCCTTCTCAACAACCTACTCTTTCATCTTGCTGAAATCAAGGGCAAGATGATTATCCTGACATTGTCACAAGGTCCTTAATCTTTTTCCAGTACTCCATCTCATTGGTGAATTTAAAGATCAAGTTGGCTCTGTACTTGACCATTTACTCAAGAATACACAGGGAATAGGGCAAGGTACTGAACCCCAGTAGAGCACGTACTAAGGGGTCAGGGTAGAGGAAATGGTGTGATCAGTTGCAGGGTGGAGGTCCCAAAAGTTTAGTGATGGGTTTATTTGCGATTATGGTGTTGAAGGCTATGAATAGAATCCAGACATATCTGCAGTTCCCTGTTTCTACATCCAGATTTAGGTATTCTTATGTAGTGTAAGGAAAACAACGTCCTCTGTAGAGCTATTTTTGCTGAATGCAAATTGCAAGGAGTCTCAATTGTCTGGAAGATTGGCACAATTGTGGGCTATTACCCACCTTTCAAAGTAATTAATTATGATCAATGTTACAGCTACTGGTCGGTAGTCTTTGAGGGAGGCCACACTGTTAATTGGGGACTGGAATGATGGAGGATTTATTGAAGCAGATGGGGACAGTAGACTGTTGGAGTGAAAAATTGAACGTGTTAGCAAATATTGTAGCCAGTTGATTAACACGATTTCAGAACCTACTCAGGGACTCCATCCAGGCTGGCTGTTTTCTGAGAGTTTACCCTCGTGAAGGCAGATTTTTGTCATCAAGATATATGGGACAGAACTAGCAGTAGGTGCACACATTGGTAGAACTTTGTTTGCATATTACAAATGGGCGTAAACGTTATTTGGCCATTTCCAGAGACACCCCCAATTTCAACGCAGCCCCAGATTATATTCAAGCCCTGCACAGTCACCCTACAACCTGGATAGAATAAGCTTCTAGGTTGCTTTGGCATTCTCCTTTGGCATCCCCAATAGCCTTGCGGAGATTATACTTGGCTTTCTTGTACAGTGCGGGTTGTTGAAAGCCTCAGATTTGGACATTAGCAGAGTAAAATCTTCCTGTTCTTCCAACACTTCTGATTAGGATCTATCGTAACTGCCTTTATCAGAATTGGGTTGTCAATGCATTTCTTGATTAAATCATTGACAACTGAGGTACACTAATTCAGGATGGATGGGAGGTGTTCCTATCCATCAACTCAAGGAGCGCCTATATTTCCTGGTGTATGAAAGAATGAGGGGAACAGAGAGAATGTTTTCTCATGCAGGGTATATGAAGCAAGGAAGCATCGGTTCAGAATACAGGTGGCCATTTCAGACGGAAATGAGAACAAGGTTATTTTCTCAAAAAACCTTGACTGTTGAATTCTCTATTCCAAAGTGTAGTAGAGTCAAGTCAATGAATATTTTCAAGGCAGTGAATGGCAACCATTTGAACTGAGGGACCAATCAATTTAAATGCTGCTGAGCCAAGATTGAATCAGCCATGATTTTACTGAATGACAGTGCAGGTTTGTGGAACCAATTGGTCACTTACAGCTCCCATCTCTCACGTCCTTAAATAAATCCGAATTGCTTAATGTGTTTCCTCCAGATTTACACTTACATGATATAGAGCCATTTCCCTAGCCCTTCTGTCTTCATTACTTCCACACCTGGTTAATCTCCGTTAATTTACTCATCCTAACCAACGAATTAAAATGAAATTCTGCTTCGCTATAAAATTAAAACCCAACTCTACCTAGGTCCATATCATAAATATGATTTCATAATTATTTTCCATTTAAGAATGAAACATCAAATATTGATCAAGAACAGAGAATATAGTATTACTAATTAAATCATTTGTAAACAAAATAAAATAATGAGTTGGACGAGCACAGCCCTGTCCAAGCATGTATGCTTATCACCAGTATACCTGGCACAGACAGACTATAGTTGAACAGTTAAAACACTGCTGCCAATGTAACAGAATCAGAGGCATAATACACAGGATCAAACATTTCAGCCCACTTGTCACAACTGACCATAAGGTATATATCCATAGTGATTTATCAGTAAGGGATATGGGGAGAAGGCAGGACGGGGTACTGATTGTGGATGATCAGCCATGATCACATTGAATCGAAGTGCCGAAGTGCCGAATGGCCTTTTCCTGCACCTATTGTCTATCGTACTCGTCTTAACTCACACTCTGGCCACGCTCTCAGTTCACTCCTGTCATCATAAAAACTGTAAAGTCCAGGTTCAGATCAATTTCTTCCCAATAGCCATTAGGCTATTAAACACTACTGCTAACTAAGCTCCAAACTACAGAGTTGGGGGCATTGTTGTTGTCATTGCACTGTTATTGTTTGTTTGTTTTATTATATACTGTACTTGTGTTGTTTATTTATGGTGTTTACAGAGTACAATGTTAATGTATCTGTTGTGCTGCTGCAAGTAAGAATCTCATAGTACGGTTTTAGACAATAAAACGTTTGACTCTTGAAAAGTCCTGTTTATCCATCATGCTTGTTAACTGCACTGTACTATTGCTTAACGAGGAGCCAATTTTATAATTCTTACCCTTGCTTTCAAATCCCTCTCCAGTTTTACCCTTTCCTGTCCATAATCTCCTCTGGTTTCCAAACATTCAAAGGTACCACTATCCCTCTAATTCTAGTCACTCTCATGCCTGAATTTGATTGCTTCCCTCTGGCAGTCAAACCAAAAGCTCCAAAGGCCCACATTAGTGAAATTCCCTCTCTAAATGTCTCCCTTTCTCTTTCCTTATTCAATTACAATTTGTCACATGCCTTCATATTTTCATCAACATCCATTGCAAAACATTTTACTATATTAAAGTTGTTCTATAAATGTAAGTCATCGGATATCTAATTATACTGTGCCTATCAGCACATTGTGGAGACATTGCACAAATCAGGATTATTGCAGATTCAAGATATGGCTAAAAGTTATGTACTCCATTAATTCTTGCCTATGGGTATAAATGCAATATTTCTGAAAAATAACAAATGTGTTCCCAATTTCAGCCGCACAAAGGCAATGTTAAAGTTGCTGTGAATAGAAAGGTTATTTCATTGGTTCATGTACATTGATTGATATTCGTACAGATGCTCCTCGACTTACGATGCTTCGACTTACGATGGTGCAAAAGCGATACACATTCAGTAGAAACCGTACTTCGAATTTTGATCTTTTCCGGGGCTAGCGATATGCGGTACGATACTCTCTCGTGATGCTGGGCAATGGCAGTGAGCCGCAGCTCCCAGTCAGCCACGAGATAATGAGTGTAAACAATCGATACTCTACAGTGCACTGTATTCCCCCACCCTCCACAGCGTAGCACTACTTCTGTACCGCTCCTCCCGCAGTGCCGTGGTGTCTGATTATGTTCTCCCTGTGGGATTTTCTGGAACGTTGAGGCGGACCGTGGGGAAAGTCTGTGCAGCTGGAATTCACCGGGGCCCCCAGTTGAAGTGCTACATCCGAGCCACCACCATTGAAACACTTCACCGGAGTAGGGGGTGTGAGCAGGAATGGGGAGAGAAGGTGGGAGAGAAGGGGATAGAGGGAGAGGGGGATAAAGAGATTGGGAGA
The DNA here is from genome assembly GCA_038087875.1 of Malacoraja senta. Taxonomy (NCBI): domain Eukaryota; kingdom Metazoa; phylum Chordata; class Chondrichthyes; order Rajiformes; family Rajidae; genus Malacoraja; species Malacoraja senta. Next base: position 16,166,648 of record CM075978.1, on the reverse strand, counting down.
GGGGGATGGGGAAGAGAAGGTGGGAAGAAGAGGAGGAGGAGAGATAGAGGGGAGGTTCCCATTTTTCGGCAGCTAGTGCACGTGTGTGGGGTGCTGTGACCACTCGGGACGGAGGGGACAGTCCCAGTCGGTCTGGGACATGGTGGGGCTGGCAGATCATGCCCTCACGGGTCTGGGGGTGACTGCCGGGTGGAGAAGCTCCCCGCAGACAGGCCCTCTGATGGCCGGCGGGGACCCGATTACCCTCACCGGGTGCTGGGCTGTGGACCAGGGGCTGGTCTGGACAGGGCCAGGCTGTGAGGGCTGGGGTAGGTTCAGTGGGACACGGCCTCTGCCCCACCAGTAGCCGGGTTTTCTGGGCTACACTTGTACACCCGTGGTGGTGTAGATGTGAGTGAGCCCACTGTATCTGGAATTGAATTTCAATAAGTACAACACGCACATTTTCGACTTGCGATATTTCCGATTTACGATGGGTTTATCGGAACATAACCCTATCGTAAGTTGAGGAGCACCTGTATCTGGAATTGAATTTCAATAAGTACAACATGAAATTGCAGCACAGCCAACTCCAAGCTGGTAATCAAGATAAGAATCAAGAATCTTCCTCCACTCCCATCTCAATCCAATGAAATGTATGAAAATTGACGAGGAGAAAAGCAATGGGAAGAATATAATATTGATCAGGAAAAGTCAACTTCAGGAGACAGAGGAAAGCACAGTTAAGTAACCACAAAATGAAAAGGAATGTGACAACCTAGAGTAAAACATTTAAAATGCCAATCTGCAGCATGTGGAATTACTCGTGTTGCTTTACACTATAGTATATACTATTTTACAAATTTCCAGGCAACAATTTTATTCTACTTTGTTGTATTTAGTAGGGAACTTTCAGAGGTATTGCTGAGTATGTGCATAATTTCAGAAGTACTGACCAGTTTAACTGTTCAGGAATGTTTACGATCACACCATGCTGCTGGGGTTCCAGTGGAGCCCAAAACGATAGTAAGTATTCATTATAAAAAGGGGGTCACTGAACTCAACATGCAATGTTAAAACTGGCATAGAAACAAAGTCTATTTTAACTGTGGTGGAGAAGTTGCAATACACTCGTTTTATTTTTTTTAAAGTTCATTTTAAATAATAACTTTATATGTGGATTTAAGTGTTTGTTTTTATTCTTTTTAACAAGCGAATGATTTGTTTGTTTCTTTAACATTGAATAGCTTGAACTTCTTAGAATGTTTTGACAACACTGAAATCCTGCAAGGCTATAGAGCACGACTTATTTTTTTTCAATTGATTGGTAGGTGAGACTCTACAATCATGTCATGTGGAGCCAGGATGGAAATGTTTTGTGCAGTAGAACCAGTCGCCTTACAGGGAGGGCCTTGTCACAAAGGTAAGAACTGTCTTTTTCCAGCATGTTGCCTTTAGGAGATCAAAATGTGTTTCTCTTTTGAACATCAGCAACCAACATTGCAGTCTTGTGACAAATTCTGGGTCACTGTTTATTTTACTTGCTTCCCAAATCCACATTAAAAAAACTTGTAAATTTGACATGGAAATAAAATCAATTAAATGAATAAAATACATTGAGAACACCACGTTGGCACTATATTAACTCATCCAAAAGTTAACTTCCTCCATCAATTATATGCTGTGGCAGTGTACGCTATATGTAGGTTGCACTGCTGTGGCAAATAGATTGCATAGATATGACACCGATTGTAATTTAAAGACAATATTTTTATCAAACAAGGGCCACTGAATGTGCTCAGAAATATCAGCCTTGTCAGTAATATCATCGAAGCATCCAAAGAATGCAACAAAGTAATTAACCAGTTTCTGCAGCAGCAAGCCTAAAGTCTGTGACCATCACTAACTAGATGGACAGTGGAAACGCCAATATCCAATTCATACCCCCATTATAATGATTATTCCATTGACATAACTGCCCAAAATCCTGAAATATTACTGAGCAAATACTCAGCATTCAGAACCATGAGGTAACTAGGAATGAGCAAGTAAATCTAGGCATGTCTAGGATATCCGAATCCATTTAAAACAGATGTATCAATGCATTGATAACTTAACGACACTTGCTACATATCAATGCTAAATAATCAGCAGTTCATGATTTAAAGTAATTTGTAAGTCCTCCTCAAGTTATGGCGGAGATTTCCACCCGAGAACGGTTTTGTAACCCTAGCAGTTTCCAAGTTGGAAATGCATCTGCAAACCAAGCAGAAGATGCCTGTGGCTCCACAGCAACTGGAAAAATGCATCCCACCAGTCTCCAAGATGCTCGTTTGTATGTATGGGCTATATACAGGTCAGATGTTTGTAAGCTGGGTAAGACCTGTACCATGAAAATAAATAGTTATAAACAAGCGTTGATTATCAGTGTCCATAAGTTGAGAACCATCTCAACAATTTTATCGGGTAGTTGAAGGAGATAAACCTAATGTTCATTAACTGGAATATTAATAATCTGTTTTTATTCAATTTTACACCATTGCCAAATCAAATTTCATCATCATCTCTGTGATAATGTTTGTGTATTTCATGGCTTCATAAATTTAGTAACTCATATTTTTTCTATCAGAATTTAAAGCTTGTGCAATGTGAAATTAGAATGCAATTAAACAATGGAGAAACTGCAAGTGACATTGTGGTTTGATATTAGCTACATTCACAGATCTAATAAACTGGCAGCAAATGATATGCTCAAAAATGGCAGGATGAAACAAATCAAATGAAGTACTTAAAAGGAAACTCTGCCCAATCATTAATTAGTGCAGCTTATGCAAGAGCAAAGGGCAACTCCATGAGCTTTATTTTCAGTTTGAACATGAAAAAGGAGATATCAGCAGGGACTAATTCTTGTCTTTGGTACCTCAATGTCAATATAGGATGGTTTCATTAACACACACATTTCCATTTCCATGGGTTATGAATCTCAGGATTTTGGCGAGTGAGATGGGGAGAAAGGAAGAGTTGATTTCTGGTACTTCATAAATTAGCTAACAAAAACAGACAGGCTATGGAACCTCAGGCCCATGCATATCATTGGCAATGCTGGACAGCAAGCTCACCAGTTATAGGAACCCGAGCTGTGGGTTTTCAAGCTTAACTCACGTACAATCATGGCTTGATTGTAATCACATATCATCTTTGCGCTGACTGGACAGCACACAACAAAAAGCTTTTCACTGTACTTTAATACACGTGACAATAAACAAACTAAACATTTGTGAGGCTGTATATTTGGTGGATATCACATTTTGGGTGATCAGTTCACAGTTCAAGATATCACATTTTGGGTGATCAGTTCACAGTTCAAGATAGTGAAAGGCCAAAGTCCAAGAGAAAAATAAAAAACAGGTGCTATGGATTGGCACAGCAAATGCAATGTACACGAACACGCAGCTGCAGAGAGCGGTGGACTCAGCCATGTCCATCATGGGCACAGCCCTTCCCACCAGGACGACAGATGGCGCAATGGGCTAAGTGTTCGGCTGGCAACCAGAAGGTAGCCGGTTCGAATCCTGCTTGGAGTGCATACTGTCGTTGTGTCCTTGGGCAAGACACTTCACCCACCTTTGCCTGCGTGTGCATGTGTGTGAGTGATTGGTGGTGGTCGGAGGGGCCGTAGGCGCAGATTAGCAGCCACGCTTCCGTCAGTCTGCCCCAGGGCAGCTGTGGCTACAGAAGTAGCTCACCACCACCGAGTGTGACTGAGGAGTGAATGAATAATGCGATGTAAAGCGCCTTGGGTATTTGAAAGGCGCTATATAAATCCAATCCATTATTATTATTATTATTATCTACATGAGCCACTGTCCCAACTAGGTTCATTTATCATCAAGGATCCCCACCATCCAGGCCACAACCTCTTCTCACTGATCCATCAGCAAGAGGTACAGAAACCTGACGTCGCACATCATCAGGTGCAGAAACAACTACTTTTCTGCAACTCCGGGTCTAGAACTAATCCGCACAACCCTAATCCAACCTAAGCAATGGAACATTAAGGACAACCTCTTGTACTACCTTCAACTTGTTTTTTTCTCCAATTACTCATTTTCCTAATTTGCATGAAACTCTTGTTTTTAGCAGCATTTTTTTTTCTTTTCACTGTCTTGCGGGATTGATGTATATTTTATGGGGATTTCTTTGCGTTGTCCGAGTCAATGTGCTGGTGATGCAGCTGCAAGCCAATATAAATTGTTTCAATGGGATACATTCCAGTAAACTGGTGATCTAGTCAGCTAAATAACTAATCTACAATCTAGACTCACAATCTGGAGATAGCGATTCAAATTCCATTATAGCAGCTGTAGAATTTAAATTAGTTTAATTAAATATAGAATTAAAATTCTGGAAGTAATTGTTGTAATTAAATCTCAAAAGTGTTGTAAAAACCCATCTGGCTCATATGATTTCTGGTTCATTAGGGTCCCAATAAACCACTCAATTGTAGCAGAAAAAGTGAATAAATTAATAAGCTGTCAGTGTAGAAATCAAATTAGACAATAGACAATCGGTGCAGGAGTAGGCCATTCGGCCCTTCGAGCCAGCACCGCCATTCACTGTGATCATGGCTGATCATCCGCATTCAGTACCGCATTCCTGCCTTCTCACCATATCCCCTGACGTCGCTATCTTTAAGAGCGCTAAATTCAAACATAAAAGTGCACAGCCCAGTCAATTCCTGCAAGATATTTTGCATCTGTGAAGGAGCCTTAATTGCAAGAGATTAGTCAAGTAACATGCTCAGAATATCTTCTTTTGCTTCAATTGTGAAGGGAATGGATCTGTGAATGTTCAATGTGACTCTGAACTCTGTACCATCACCCTGTGCTTCCTTCCATGAAGTACATTTTCTATCCTTTTAGCTATCTCTTGTTGGATCCCATGCGATCTAACCTTCCTGAGCAGCCTACCAATGCAATCCATGTATGAAACAAATCATGAACATTAGACACTGAATATGAGCAAGAATATGAACATCAGGTCAAACATGGGCAAGTAAATCTCCAACTGGCCACCAACTTATAGATTCCATAGCTGGTACCAACCAAGGAGTTGCTGCCTTACAGCAATCAATCTGGGTTCAATCCCGACGACGGGCGCTGTCTGTATGGAGTTTGTACGTTCTCCCTATGACCGAGTGGGTTTTCTCCCGAGATCTTCGGATTCCTCCCACACTCCAAAGATGTACAGGCTTGCAGGTTAATTGGCTTGGGTTTGTATACTTGGTATAAGTGTCAATTGCCCCTCGTGTGTAGGCTTGTGTTAATGTGTGGCGGTATCGCTGGTCGGTGCAGTCTCAGTGGGCCGAAGGGCCCGTTTCCGCGCTGTCTCTAAACTAAACATTGAATCTGTAATAGTTTAAAAAGCTATGAAGAGAAGTTGTTAAAGCTATCAGCAACTCATGTAAACTGCTCAAATAGGAGGGTGGTAGTGGTGAATATGGATACTGTGTATGCCAGACAACAAAATGTAATAAATAGGAAATCGAAAAAGTAGACATTAACACGATATTCAATCCCAAGTCCAAGGTATACAATGAAAGTCATTAGCTCTCTTCTTGAGACTTAGTTTTACAGTAGCCAGGTCAGACAGCATTGAGTACAGTATTCAATTTGAATTAAAACATTCAAGCCTCAGGTGAAATTAGATGAAAATCCACATGGCTGATTCTGGGTGTTAAAGGATTGAGTTAGTAGCTTGGAATGGAAGACATTCAAGTTCTTGAGGAAAGTTTCAGGATACATATTCAGGATACAAAAGTCAACATAAATTGCAGCACAATTTCAAACTGATAACACATGAAAGAATAGTTCAGAAGATTACTTTCTCCATGTAAATAGTATGAATATTTGGAATAATATTTTGGATAAAGTGGCTGAGCCAAAACTTTTATTCAGTGTACTTCAGGGAAATGTGAGGAAACTTGCACTATGAGCTATAATTAATATAATTGCCTTGTTATTTGGAGAGATGTTCACAAGGTACAGACCAATAGCCAGTTGTTAAAATATAGCTATCGATATTTCAACTCAATGTCGTATCAGCAGGCACTGATAAAAGTACAATAACAATCACTCTTTCTTTTACAGCACAGTATTCTCCAGCCTCATGTTAATTCCTCCAAACCATGGTGGCACCAGCCACATTAACAGGCCAAAACATATTTCTTGCTCATATTCAGTGTCTAATGTTCATGATTTGTTTCATACATGGACTGCATTGGTAGGCTGCTCAGGAAGGTTAGATCGCATGGGATCCAACAAGAGATAGCTAAAAGGATAGAAAATTTACTTCATGGAAGGAAGCACAGGATGATGGTGGACTGTTGCTTCTTGGACTGGAGGCCTGTCACTAGTGGTGTGCTGAGCCCATTACTGTTTGTCATCTATATCAATGATTTGGATGAGAACATACATAATAATAATAATAATAATAATGTTTATTTATATAGCACATTTTCCAATTGAATTAAAGCAAAAGCCAAAGTGCTTTACAGTTAACTAACCATACAAATAATAAAGAGATAGAAAAAATGACAAAGATTTTACACAAACACGAACATCCCCCCACAGTAGAATCTACACTCTCCGCTGTGAGGGAAGGCACTAAAATGTCCAGTCCTCCTCCTCCTCCTAGTCCACCCGAGGTCGGGGCCAGTCTGAGGCCACTGCAGCCAGTCGCCGCAACGGCAGCCCGATGTTGTCTGCCCACCCGCATCGGGTGGAAAAGTCCTCAGCAGCTTGAAAATGTCTGAAGCGACCGCTCCTTCCCCGGAGACTGCGACGCCCGCGGACTTCAGGCCGCGCCGGTTGGAGCTTCGACTCCGCGGTGTTCCTGATCCAGCGTCGCCCGCCCGCGGCGGGATGCCCTCAAACCACAGACCGCAGACCGCGGCTGCCCGATGTTGGTGGTCGGCGGCCACAGCACTCCGGAGCGGCGACCCGGCAAGGCATCGCCCGCTCCCCGTTGGTGTCCCAGCGCTGTGCTGCCGAAGCTGTGGTCCCCGGCAGGAACGCCGCTCCAGCCCGATGGAAGGCCGCATGGGGAGATCAGAGACGCGATTAGGAGGAAAACCGCATCTCCGACCAGGTAGGACTGGGGTTAAAACAGTTCCCCCCCCCCACATAGAAAGAATAGACTCCAATAAAAAAAATGTTTCAGACAATAAAAAAGTTAGACGACGGACTGCAGGCAGGCTGCCATACAAACGGCGCCCACTCCTGCACATCCGCCATACATGGCAAGATTAGCAAGTTCGCTGATGATACTAAAGTGGGTGGTTTTGCAGATAGCGAAGATGGTTGGGAAAATTGCAGCAGGATCTTGATCGATTAGCCATTGGGCTGAGGAATGGTTGATGGAATTTAATACAGAAAAATGTGAGGGTTGCACTTTGGGAAGTCTAATGTGGGCACGACCTACACAGTGAATGGTGAGGCTCTGAGGAGCACTGTAGAGCAGAGGGATCTAGGAGTGCAGGTGCATGGTTCCTTGAAGGTGGAGTCGCAGGTAGATAGGGTGGTCAAAAGGGCTTTTGGCACATTGGCCTTCATCAGTCAGAGTATTGATATAGAAGTTGGGAGGTCATATTGCAGTTGTACAAGATGTTGGTGAGGCCACATTTAGAGTATTGTGTTCAGTTCTGGGCACCATGTTATTGGAAAGATGTTGTCAAGCTGGAAAGAATACAGAGAAGATTTACGAGGATGTTGCCAGGATTAGAGGGTCTAAGCTATAGGGAGAGGTCATGTAGGCTGGGACTCTATTCCTTGGAGCGCAGGAGGACAAGGGGCGATCTTATAGAGGTATATAAAACTATGAGAGGAATAGATTGGGTAGATGCACAGAGTCTCTTGCCCAGAGTAGATGAATCAACGACCAGAGGACATAGGTTTACAGTGAAGGGGAAAAGATTTAATAGGAATCTGAGGGGTAATTTTTTCACATGAAGGATGGAGGGTGTATGGAACAAGGTGCCAGAGGAAGAAGTTAAGGCAGGGACTATCCCAACATTTAAGAAACAGTTAGACAGGTACATGGATAGGACAGGTTTGGAGGGATATGGGCAGGTGGGACTCGTGTAGCTATGTGGCCAGTGTGGGCAATTTAGGCCGAAGGGCCCGTTTCCACATGATCACTCTATGACTGCTGCACCACACTTCAACAAAATTTGAATCATCCAAATTCAAAATATACAGTTGTGCCCCATCACACTGCGATTAGAAGGTAGAGGCTCTACATTCCAGCCCATCTATTATTTCAAAACAAAAACTGAGCAAGAAGCATTGTAAAAGGATGTAACAAAAATGTGTATGTTAAATGCAAGTATATTTTCATTAAAGGTAGAATTTAATTTGTTTCAAATAGAAATATTAATGGGACATTCACAATAGCCTCAGAATAGTTTCGGTTTTGACTATCTTTGAAACAGGAAATCATCTTTACTTCTCCAAAAAGCTTAATAAATCCACAATAAAATAAGTTGTGAATAAGTTATGAAATTTAAATATCTTGATTCTGGTACGGTTGATACGTTATATATAAAAAAACTGCATTGGATTTCATGAAGTTGCTCGACAAAAAGCGATTTTTGTATAATGACCAAAATGAGGGGATAAAGGGAAAGAAAAATGTAACCGATGTCTAAATGTTACAATAAATCCCAAAGACTGAAAGATTGAAAATGTTTGAATTATTACAATAATATATTCCTCCTCCATTTTGTTTTTTTCCCCCATTGATCTTTGTTGGTTCTAAAGACTCATTATTGCCTCAAAGGAATGACTAAGCCAAGATTTTGCCGTAGGTGGCATTCGCATGGCTTTTGCAGTTGTCATTTTTCATAAACTAATTAGTAGAGATTAATGCAAGTATTTTATTTAGCCTGTCACTGTTGATATGGCCATTGCGACATCGGAGGCAAATCATGCAGCTGAGGCACCCTATATCCCGACTAATAAATCCTCTCCCTCTCTCTCACACATAAGGTCGGGCACAGTAAGAAATTTAAATAAAAAGTTATGTTTTAATCTTGCAGGAGAAGGGAAAACGATTGAAAGATGCATTTTCTCACCCAACTTATAAATATGTTACTGTTCTTCCATTACTGGCTCAAAAGCATCCACCCCTTATCAACTCTATAAACTAAAGCTTATGAAGAACTGGCTCACTAATACCTTCAAGACCAATTAGGGATACATATTAAATATCTGAGGACGGTCTCGTCCCAAAACGTCACCTATTTGTTTTCTCCATAGATGCTGCCTGTCCCACTGAGCTAATCTAGCACTTTGTGTCTATCTTCCATATGAAATGCTTACCTTGTTAGCAATGACCATATCCCATGAATGACACATGAAAGAATATTTTTAAAGATTATACTATCGATCCATCAAAGTTTAAGGTCAAAGGATTTATCAGCACCACTGCACAAAGCAATCAGTAATGTTTTCATAATTCTCGTGCAAAGGCAGAGGACAAGTTTCTATTAGTTGACATTTGGGATTTCAGGACAGTTTTCTTCAGTAATGACTCAAGTAAGAGTATTCAGTGGAAGAGCAATGTCAACAATCTAGTTTTATTCATACATCTACTGAAACACATGCGAAGACAGCCTAGCTGTTATTAACGCCACAAAATCCAGGCAATATACAAGCAAATAATGAAATAAATCATGTCACCTGCAAAAAAATTGCAACGTGATTACAATGCAGGAAGTAAATAAAGCTATTAAATAAAATTGAAAACAAAACCAAAGGGTTTAAAAAACTATTATCCTGCAATAATCTTAACCTGTTAGCAATTTTACAGACACTTCAAATTCAACTCATTTCAATGTTCCTCTTGGTCTGAAGGTGACTGACTACTATGTAGATTGTTTTCCTCAGCAATGATCAAAAAGTTACCTTCAAATACGTTGAATAAATTTTGATTCATGTAGCTATGTGCAATTTATTAAGTGGAGATAGGCTGATTAGCACAAAGGTGACTTCAAAGCATCAGAAGATCTATACAAACAGATGTGTTGAAGCTTTGAAGTCATTTTTGTACTGATCAGGCTATCTGTATTTAATAAATTGTGCAATGCTGACATGGATCGAGAATTTCAGGGGGAAATGCACATACAGTGCCCTCCATAATGTTTGGGACAAAGACCCATCATTTATTTATTTGCCTCTGTATTCCACAATTTGAGAGTTGTAATAGAAAAAGAATCACATGTGGTTAAAGTGCACGTTGTCAGATATCTGCTCAAGTTCAAACAAATGCCTCAAAACTCATTGCCGGTGGTGAATTCTACAGCAAGACAATGATCCCAAACATACTGCTAAAGCAACAAAGGAGTTTTTCAAAGCTAAAAAATGGTCAATTCCTGAGTGGCCAAGTCAATCACCCAATCTGAACCCAATTGAGCATGCCTTTTATATGCTGAAGAGAAAACTGAAGGGCACTAGCCCCCAAACAAGCATAAGCTAAAGATGGCTGCAATACAGGCCTGGCGGAGCATAACCAGAGTAGACACCCAGAAACTAGTGATGTCCATGAATCGCAGACTTCAAGCAGTCATTGCATGCAAAGGATATGCAACAAAATACTAAACATGACTACTTTCATTTACATGACATTGCTGTGTCCCAAACATTATGGTGCCATGAAATTGGGGGACTATGTATAAACACTGCTGTAATTTCTACATGGTGAAACCAAAATGTATAAAAATGGCCTTTAATAAAATCTGACAATGATTTTTTTCTATTACAAATCTCAGATCGTGGAGTACAGAGGCAAATAAATAAACGATGGGTCTTTATCCCAAAGATTATGGAAGGCACAGTATTATTGAAATTGATCAAAAATGCTCTAACTTGCATGAGTTTCTGTGACTTTTTTTGAGAATAGCATTCAAATTGACCTTTGCAGGCATAATCATTGTCAGTTGTCACATAAACACCTTTATTTCCTTCATCAGAAGTGGGGATATTCGCTAATGCTCGTACTGTTTCTCACTTTGCAATTGCTGAGAGATTGACAAGATTCAGGAATGGGTTAATAGCTGGCAAATATTTGCGCGGCAGAAGGGGGGGGGGGGAGAGAGAGATAATCAATAAAACATCTATCTCGACCCGAAACGTCGCCAATCCTTCTTCTCCATAGATGCTGCCTCACCCGCTGAGTTAATCTAGTATTTTGTGTCTACCTTCGATTTTACCAGCATTTGCAGTTCTTTCTTAAACAAAATATATCTACCCAAGTCATTCAATGGTATTCCTGTCCCTGAACTTCCCACAAGCAACATCCTGGGAGGTACAAATACTTCATAAGAGTTGTGAACGCAACATAGTCCATCCGGCAAACCTGTCTCCCGCCGATTGACTCCACCTGCCCCTGGAGAACAGCCCAGATAAATAAGGACCACATATGCCCAGTCACTGTCGTGTCCCCTCTCCTATCGTAAAAATGATCCATAAGCTTGCAAGTATTCAAATTCAAGAGCAGCTCAGACGCTTCAATGCCAAGGTTGAATTCCTCATCTTCCAACCTACCTCATTGCATCCCCTACATTTGTTTATCTGCACTTTCTCTGTATATTCTGCATTCCTTCTTATATCTTGTCCATTACCCGATGTACTCATCTTTGGTACGATTTACCCAGATAATACACAGAAGAGTTCTTCTGCCGTATCTCGGTACACATGACAATAATAAACCAATCTAATAAATTGTATTCAATAAGCTGGGTATCCTGTGGCAAGTCAGCTGCAACCTGACTTTCCAAAACCCTTCCAACGTTCTTTTCTGACCCACCCACCATCGAAGGGACCTACAGGAGTCACTGCCTCAAAAAGGCGGCCAGCATAGACACCCACACTATCATTTCTTTCCTGCCATTAGGATAATGGTATAGGAGCCTGAAAACTGCAACATCCAGGTTCAGAAGAGGTTTCTTCCCTACAACCACCAGGCTATTAAACACTACAAACTTCAAATTAGTTACAAACTACATAGACCAGAGGGCATTGTTTTTGTCGATATATAGATGTAGATATAAACAGACTGAATGCTTTTTGTTGTTTATTATGGTGTTTACAGAGTACTATGCTTACATATTTGTTGTGCTGCTGCAAGAAAGAATTTCATCGTTCCATTTCAGGACATATGACAATAAAACACTCTTGTCTGAAAATTAGTCGGTGTCCATAAACGTCAAAATCCCCATGCTCGAATCTTACATTGTTTAACCTTTGGAATAAACATCGTATACCTCAGGCCGGGGCAGATCGTTCATTTGAAAAAGGGCCATGTTTGCAGCGCAAAAATTAAATATGAAGGATAAGAACATAATAAAAAGGGATGACACAATTCTGTTCAAAAAAATAACCATCTATATTCCAAACTGATTTTCCATAGTGTTGGCACCTAAACAACTTCAAACCATATAACAGTTTTTTTCTTGTCCCTCTCCCACACAATTACCGTATTTCCCGGCAATGAAGACGCTATTTTATACCCAAAAATAAGGCACGAAAATTTACCTGCGTCTTGGAAGCCGAAGGTTAGGTTTTTAGCCAAGAAAGATAGACTTGGCTATCCCTCAGTACAGCAACATCAAGAACGATGTTGCTGTACTGAGGGACAGCCAAGCCTATCCCTCATCGCTGGCAGCTGATGGGAAGCGGCTGTAAAAGGACAGTGCCGCTGGGGGGGGGGGGGGGGGGGGGGAGAAGAGTTCCTTTCACAGCGTGTGGGGAGTCTGGCCCGGGTCAGCTCGGGCAGGTGCATTGAGAAGGAGGGGGTCGGGGATCATGCCAGCAACTCACTCACCGCTGCCGCGGCGCTCCGGGCGTGGAGCCACCGTATTGTGGCTGGGGTGGGAAGTAGCTCGGGTGGCTGCGAGACCGAACAGCGGAACCGGCCGCCACCTCAGCGCCTTCTGTCGGCCCGCTCACCTCTGGCAGTGCTCTCCGTCTGACATGAGCGAGGCCGGCGAGCAGCAGGAGAGAGGTGTTCAGACGGAGAGCACTGCCAGAAGTGAGCGGGCCGGCAGAAGGCGCCGAGGTGGCGACCGGTTCCGCTGTCCGATCCCACCGGCCGATCGCAGCCATCCTAGCTACTTCCCTATCCGGCCACAATGCGGTGGCTCCGCACCCGGAGCGCAGCGGCAGCGGTGAGTGAGTTGCTGGCATGATCCCCGACCCCCTCCTTCTCCACGCTCCTGCCCATGCTGACCCAGGCCAGACTCCCCACATGCTGTGAAAGAAACTCTTCCCCCAATTGGTCCCTTGAACTAGTATTGTCATTCAATAAGGTCACAACTGATTCAACTTGTCCGGTGTGCTCTCGTTTTTCCCACCATCTCTGCACCTGCCATTACCCTCCACCCTTCACCCATTCAGTCATTCAGAATGGAGGAGATCTGGAAGCCTTGGGCAAATTGAATAGTCACTTTATTTATTTATTTATTTGAGTGTGAGAAATTCTATGTTCCGCCAGCCTTTTTTTCAATATTCAGCAACTCAAAATTGGGGTGCGTTTTCGACGCAGGTGCGTCTTCGTTGCCGGAAAATACGGTAGTCTGAAGAAGGGTCACAATCTCAGTTCTCCACATAGTTTATCTTGAGATCACATCTTCCCTAGCCAACAATGCACCCACCAGGCACCACCCTGCCTCAGGTCATTTTTCTGGCTGGCCCTGATCTTTTCTCATCTCCAGCTCTTCACCTCCCCTTCCCAGCCCCTACTTTTAGTCTGAAGAAGGATCCCGACCTGAAACGTCACCCATCCTTTTTCTCCAGAGATGCCGCCCGACCCGTTGACTTACTCCAGCACTGTGAATATCTTTGGTCACAACCTGAAACTTCACCTATTCATGTTCTCCTGAGATGTTGCTTGACCCACTGAGCTACTCCAACACTGTCTCAACAATATAGCGGGTTTGGATTTTGACTTGAGCGTTTTCTGAACAATGCACTTCAAAGGCTAAAGTTAGATATTGCATGCTTCAAACAATAAACAAACACCCTCTTAGGAACAATAATAGATGAAGCATTTACTGGGTAGCTTGGTAAATAAAAGGTCAAAGTTTCCAAAAAGCCCTTTGATTTATTATGAAAGCTTTCCTTTGGATCTAGAAATTAAAAAAATCAAAAATCTTTAATGTCACTCAATAACAATTATTTCTAAAGTCAACTTTCAAACGATCTCTTTGTAAACACCTCTTTCTGGGGTACCACAGCAAGGCCAAATTCTACACGAGTACTTCCCATATACACTATGCAAATGAATTCCCTCTGTTGATCCATCAATTAATCAGAAACATCCTCTGGAACTACATCTAGTACCTTCCAGTTTCATGTCTATAATTCTTGTTTAAGAAGGAACTGCAGATGCTAGAAAATCGAAGGTAGGCAAAAATGCTGGAGAAACTCAGCAGATGAGGCAGCATCTATGGAGAGAAGGAAATAGGCAACGTTTCGGGTCGAGACCCTTCTTCAGCTGAAGGGTCTCGACCCAAAACGTTGCCTATTTCCTTCGCTTCATAGATGCTGCCTCACCCGCTGAGTTTCTCCAGCATTTTTGTCCATAATTCTTGATTTGCAATTGCTCACCCAAGGTGTAGTTCCCCTTTGATGTATGTGAGGACAGGTTTCTCCCCATTGGTTAACACGAACAAAGCCAGAATTGCATCCAATGGTAGCTTGGTTGTAGCATACCATTTACATCTGGCATTTGAGTTTTATTTTCACTTGTACATGAAAATCTTTGTTTGCATGCTTGCCAGTCAAATAATACTACACATACACAAGTACAACAGGTGGTGCAAAGAGAAAAATACCAGGTTGCAGAATATCATGGTATATCATTATAGCATTAGTTGCAGAGACAGTGCAGCTCAATATAAAGTGCAAGGGCGCAATAAGGTAGAATGGGAGATCAGGACTATACCCTTCGGTTATCACAGGTAATAGTGGGGAAGAAGCTGCTCCTGAATCTGGTTGTATATGTTTTCAAGCTTCTGTACCAACGTGAGAGGGTAGGAGAGGGGATAGCTGGGGTGTAAATGATCATCGATTATGTTGGCTGCCTTCCCAAGTCAGTGTGAAGTGTAATTGGAGTCAATAGGAGGCGGCTGGTTTGGAGAATGGGCTACATCCACAACTCTCTAATTTCTTGCAATTTTGTGCGGAGCTGGAGTTGTGATGCATCCTGATTGGTTAGCTCTGTGATGCATGCATAGATGTTGTTAAGAGTCATTGAAGACATGACTTCTATTGTCTTCTGAGAAAACAGAGGCATGGGTATGCTTTCTTGGCCGTAGCTTCAATGTGGGATAAATTGTTGGTGATAAGTTTGTGACCATCTCCACTTTGGCACCATTCATGATAACTGGGATGTCATTGGCTCCTGTTTCCTGATGTCAATAACTACATCATTCATCTTCAGTTTATTGTCACATGTACCAAAGTACAGTGAAAAGCTTTTGTTACGTGCTAACCAGTCAGCGGAAAGACAATACATGATTACAATCGGGCTATTTACAGTGTATAGATACAATAGCGTTTAGTGCAAGGTAAAGTCAGTAAAGTCCGATCAAAGATAGTCCATGGATCACCAATGAGGTAGATAGTAGTTAAGATGACTGCTCTCTAGTTGTGGTAGGGTGATACGGTTGCCTGATAACAGCTAGACAATAGACACAAAATGCTGAAGTAAAGCACGTCCCACTTACATGTCCTTGGCACGCTAATTACGCGACCTCGTGATCGTGCTGAGGCGCGGCGGTCCTGCGAAGGATGTGCGCGACTTCATTCGCCCGCACAGCCGTCTGGAGCGCGTGACGTCATTTGAAATGGACACAAAATGCTGGAGTAACTCAGCGGGACCGGCAGCATCTCTGGAGGGAAGCAATGGATGATGTTTCATGTCGAGACTCTTATCAGTCTGAAAGAAGGGTCTTGACCCGAAACGTCATGCGAGAAACGTCACGAAACTTGACCCGAGAAGTAACATAATTGGTCCGAGTCAGCATGGATTTACAAAGGGGAAATCATGCTTGACTAATCTTCTGGAATTTTTTGAAGATGTAACTCGGAAAATGGACAAGGGAGAGCCAGTGGATGTAGTGTACCTGGACTTTCAGAAAGCATTTGATAAGGTCCCACATAGGAGAATAGTGGGCAAAATTAGGGCACATGGTATTGGGGGTAGAGTGCTGACATGGATAGAGAAGTGGTTGGCAGACAGGAAACAAAGAGTAGGGATTAACGGGCCCATTTCAGAATGGCAGGCAGTGACTAGTAGGGTACCGCAAGGCTCGGTGCTGGGACCGCAGCTATTTACAATATACATCAATGATTTAGATGAAGGGATTCAAAGTAACATTAGCAAATTTGCAGATGACACAAAGCTGGGTGGCAGTGTGAACTGTGAGGAGGATGCTATGAGAATGAAGGGCGACTTGGACAGGTTGGGGGGAGTGGGCAGATGCATGGCAGATGAAGTTTAATGCAGATAAATGTGAGGTTATCCACTTTAGTAGCAAAAACAGGAAGGCAGATTACTATCTAAATGGCGTCAAGTTGGGAAAAGGAGAAGTACAACGGGATCTGGGGGTCCTTGTACATCAGTCTATGAAAGTAAACATGCAGGTACAGCAGGCAGTGAAGAAATCGAATGGCATGTTGGCCTTTATAACAAGAGGAATTGAATATAGGAGCAAAGAGGTCCTCTGCAGTTGTACAGAGCCCTAGTGAGACCACACCTGGAGTATTGTGTGCAGTTTTGGTCCCCTAATTTGAGGAAGGACATTCTTGCTATTGAGGGAGTGCAGCGTAGGTTTACAAGGTTAATTCCAGGGATGGCGGGACTGTCATATGCTGAGAGAATGGAGCAGCTGGGCTTGTACACTCTGGAGTTTAGAAGGATGAGAGGGCATCTCATTTAAACATATAAGATTGTTAAGGGCTTGGACACACTAGAGGCAGGAAACATGTTCCCGATGTTGGGGGAGCCCAGAACCAGGAGCCACAGTTGAAGAAAAAGGAGCAAGCCATTTAGAACGGAGACGAGGAAACACGTTTTCTCACAGAGAGTGGCGAATCTGTGGAATTCTCTGCCTCAGAGGGCGGTGGAGGCAGGTTCTCTGGATGCTTTCAAGAGAGAGCTAGATAGGGCTCTTAAAAATAGCGGAGTTAGGGGATATGGGGAGAAGGCAGGAACGGGGTACTGATTGGGGATGATCAGCCATGATCACATTGAATGGCGGTGCTGGCTCGAAGGGGCAAATGGCCTGCTCCTGCACCTATTGTCTATTGTCACCCATTGCTTCTCTCCAGAGATGCTGCCGGTCCCGCTGAGTTACTCCTGCAATTCGTGTCTATCTTCAATTTTCTTGGCACCGCTCTGGGAGTAGAAGTGGGGGCGGATCCGGACCGCAACGGCCGTGAGCCCCAGGCCGAGCTCGGCGATCGTTTGCCTGCTTCTGCTGCTGTTGAAGGTGAGACGTTGCGTCGCGCCAGGGTCTTGGGCCTGTTCCACTTTGGCCGTCAGTTACAGGCCATTGGCGCGCGAAGATTTTGATCGCTACAAAAATCTGCGCTTCTCAGTGGGACCAGCCCCGTGCGCCTTAATGCGACGACGATGTCGCGTAATTTGCGTGCCAAGGACACACAAGTGGGACATGCCCTTAACTCAGCAGGTTAGGCAGCATCTCTGGAGAGAAGGAATGGGTGACATTTCGGGTTGAGACACTTCTTCACACTGAGAGTCAGGGTAGAGGGAAACTAGAGATAAGGAAGGGTATAATGACCATGCAGATTTTAAAAGGACAGATCAACGCAGTCAATGATCAAGGAAATGTACAATGATTCATTGTCAGCCGGGGGGAAGGGGGCAACGAGGCACACAAACAGTGAAACTAATCGGAGAAACAGGGTGGGGGAGGGACGGAGTGAGAGGGAAAGCAAGGTTACTTGAAGCTAGAGACAACAATATTCTTACCGCTGGGTTGTAAGCTGCCCAAAAGAAATGGTGCTGTTCCTCCAATTTGCGTTTGGCCTCACTCTGACAGTGGAGGAGGCCCATGACAGAAAGGTCAGTATGGGAATGGGAGAGGGAGTTAAAAGTCTTCAGCAACCAGAAGATTGCGTAGGCCCAGGCGGACTGAGCAAAGGTGTTCAGGGAAATGAACTCCGAACCTTTGATCTATTCCAAACACATTTTTTTCTCTAGCACTTGCACCATCGCTAACAAAAGATTATAAAAACTAACTCAAGTTCTACTCCAGAACTCTCACTATTAACAATGTTCCTAGCACTGTGAGTATGAAACTATTTTTCTTAGATTCCAAAAGCTCTCCAGGGGCACCGGTCACAGGCAGCAACCACGTGATCCTGGGGAGGAAAGAAACATCTTCTGTCAATTCAGTCTTCCAGTCATAATATTAATGGAATACAGCATAATAGTCATAATCCCATCCTGTCAAATGAAATAAGTTAATAGCGCAAAATAATTTTCATAGTGGACTCACCCAAGGATGGAATGAAGTTGTAGGCTCATAAACAGGTTTATGATACACTTAAATCTTATCATCCCATCAGATCGTCCTTTCTACAGAAGCACGTTGTTTTTGAATCCATTCAATGGATCTATCTACCAAGGCAATTTCCTTGTAAGAGTCTCTAAAAGAAATCCATTTATTTCTAATTTAAAATTACATACTCCAGTTTCTGGATCTTTCGTTAATGTCATAATTTTATCGCCAAATCATTTAAACTTGAAAATATCTGTTAAAATCATTTGAGGTGATCTCATTACCCAGAAGATAAACAATGGAAGGTTCTGGGAGATGGAAAATCGTTTTTGTTATTCCACACACATGGTCAAGGAAAGGCTAAATACTACAAATTTTGGAGACCGAAAACAAAAATAATTATGTAAGTCAAGTCACATTTATTTATATAGCACATTTAAAAACAACTCTTGTTGGCCAAAGTGCTTTACATTTGTTGTAAACACTTGGGTCGGAAAGCTTCTTGGTGCTAACAGGTTATATAATGCTGCTGCTTAACTGATAGTTCAATTAAAACCACCAGTGGACAGCAATGCAGGGATCAATTGATTCCAAGATCCGAACTGAAATGTACAGGAAGAGTCGCTCGGAAAGAGTTGAAGGTCAATGCATCTAATGATTCTTCCTGCCACTCTATTCACCAATGATTCATTGGGTGTTACCAAAACAGATATTCACAAAGGACCAGATACTCATATTGTTCAACCTACACCACATGGTCCCGTTTACGTAAACTTGATTGAAAAGTTA
Source organism: Malacoraja senta (assembly GCA_038087875.1). Taxonomy (NCBI): domain Eukaryota; kingdom Metazoa; phylum Chordata; class Chondrichthyes; order Rajiformes; family Rajidae; genus Malacoraja; species Malacoraja senta. The sequence continues at coordinate 16,147,291 of CM075978.1, read as the reverse complement.
ACATGAAGCATGTACCATTAGATTCAGGAAGAGCTCATTCCACACTTTTTTCTGACCAATGAATGGACCTCCCCCAAGATAAGCATGTGGTCCAGATCTCAATCTACTTCTATACAAACCCACACATTTTTCATTTGCACTTTATCCGTAGCTCAAGTACAATTGACTGCATTTTATTTATTTGTTCTTTGCACTACTTATGTATGGGTTGATTGTACTCATGCATGGCATGATTTGCCTGCATTGCCCAGACAGCATACAAAACAAGGTTTTTTCACTATCTCATGACACATGACAATAATAAATCAATAGAAACATAGAAACATAGAAAGTAGGTGCGAGAGTAGACCACCAGGCCCATCGAGTCCGCACCGCCATTCGCTCATGGCTGAACACTAAACAGACACCCTTACCCACAAACAGTAGACACAAGACACAGAACACAAGACACTACCCTCCCCTTTATACCGCTATCACCCCTCTCCACCCCAAGAACCGCGTGATCTCCTGGGG
>CM075978.1:16103697-16146578 GCA_038087875.1 Malacoraja senta | reverse complement strand
TAATCACATACAATTAACGTAGCGGGAACGTCGGAACTCGTGGACACAACTTAGCGACTCTTGGCGCTAACGGGAGGTACACGTGAAACTTGTTAACTCTTGCAAAAGTTCTAACATGTTTGAACTTTTCCACGAGTAAAATGTACTCTTGAGGTTAAAATTTGAAACATTTTAAACTCGTTGTAAGAACGTAGTGGCCCGTGCGTTTAACTTTGTGACTCGTGAGTCTACCGTGGGAACTCTTTTTAGAAACAATAATCAGGGACAGAAATATCAGTTACTTAGACTTTAAGACAAATTCTGCTTAACAAAGTTAAGTAAGTTATTGATAAGGTGACAGAGTGGGTAGAAAAGAAAAAATTGCTTTAAGTTTATATATAAATGTTGTGTATTTGGGACTGAGCTCACAACCTTAAGACAAACCAGTATTGAGGAACAGCGTGAGAACATTTTATGACACTTCATGGCAGCCTAATCTGAGGTTTGCCAGTCACGTCCAGAAGCCATCTCTACCAGTGCTGTTGAAGAAGACAGGGTTGTGTTCACCTCTCCTGCACCCCTGTTCCGTAGGACAACACCAACTCTTTCATTATGCGGATGTTAAAGGCTGGGTTTTATTGTCAAGCCATGATGCCAGATTCCCGATCTCTTTACTGAACTTTACTGAATCAAAAGGTTCTATAGGAGGTGCTGCCTCAAAAAGGCAGCCAGCATTGTCATGGACCCACACTACCCTGGCCATGCTCTCATTTCATTCCTGCTGAGCAGAAGGTATAAGAATCTGAAAACCATGACCTCCAGGTTCAAGAACAGCTTCTTCACAACAACCATCGGGCTTTTGAACGCAACAAATGCTAACTAAATTATGAACTACAAACTGCCTTGTTTGCACTAAGGACTTTGGGATTTTTGCAATAATACTGGATTTTTTAATATATATTTTCTTTGTTTAGTATATTATCTATGAGTATTGTGTTTACTGGTCTGTTTTGCTGCTGCAAGTGGGAACTCTTTAACTCAGAGGGAAGGCAGCATCTCTGGAGAGAAGGAATGGGTGATGGGATGACATTTCCAAATTGGGGGAGGGGGGTGGGGTGGAGGAGAGAGGCTGGAGAGTGGAGGGAGAGGAGGGGAGACAGATGGGGGTGGTTTCATTCACTGGCTGCGGGTGCCTGTCACTGAAACAGGTAGGTGAGATTTCACATCCACCTTGTGTGTGTGTCTCTCTCTCCCTCCCTCCCTCTCACACAGGCTGAGAGACTCTGCCTCTGTGAGTGTACGTCCCTTTCTCCCCCTCTCCCTGGGCTCTATACGCTCATTGTTTCCTATGAGAGACTTTGAAAAATAAGAATCACATTTCACACATTGATTTTATGACTTTTAATTCTTAACATGACAATAATCACAATCTTTTACACCACCCATCACCACTCAGTTATACAGAGCTGCAGCCTGCTGCGTTAGCTGCTTTGCAATCTGAATATAGAGACGGCCGTCTTAGTGGAGCAGATTCACCATTTGATGAAGGGACAGACCTGGGAGATTAGTTCCGTTATCCCTCTGATGCACGGAGCGGGCGATGCCTTGCCGGGTCGCCACTCCGGAGTGCTGTGACCGCCGACCACCAACATCAAGCAGCCGCGGTCTGCGGTCTGCGGTCTGAGGGCGTCCCACCGCGGGCGGGCGGCGCTGGGTCGAAAAAACCGCGAAGTCAGAGTCGAAGCTCCAACCTGGACTCCAATAGCCTTCTTGCAAACATTTTCTCCAAATGAGCTAATTTAAACAAGGCAGGCTTTTTATAGTATGTTAAAAAAAAGCATGACATCATTTTTTTAACATGTGATGATTTTTAAACACTTCGATATACATTGTTGCCTCCAGATTATCGGGAGAGGAACTTGGTACACTCGGGAGACGAACTTGGAACATCGCAGAAATGAGAAGTAAACGGGAAACTTAGACATACCCGTGGGAACTCGGTTAAACTCGGGATCATAAACTTGTAGTATCGTACGCAACCACGAGTCTTTCACTCGGGGTCACTCGTGGGTCAACTCACACAGTGAGACAGCCCTTTTAAGAACAGTTTTCAGAAATGGAATCCTTTAACCTGGGAAGGACCTGCAGTTAAATTATGAGATATTTGCATGAGGTGTTTGAAAAAGCCTTGGTATCTTCTTGCAGGCAGAAAATGAGATTCCAAGTAATCAGCTGTACATGCATGCACATTTGCATCGCATGCAGCAGAGATTGGTTTAACTCGGCATCATGTTTGGCATAGACATTGCGGGCCGATGGGCTGTGCGGTACTATTCTATATGAAGAACTAAAGCACATGGCCCCCCAAACCTGCTCAAACGTTCAAGAAGATCTCACACTGATCTCGACCATTTTTATGAAAGCATGAAATAAAGTATCGTGCTGCAAAACTGTCTGGTTTCCATAAACTCTGATAGCCCTAAAATATAAATATCTATTTGAGCCTCAAATAAACCTTGAGATTTTTCGAATAGAGAATTCCAAAAGTTCTCAACCTGGTGGAGCTTATTTCTTATTTAACTTACACTGTTTCAAAGGGTTTAAGAAAGAACTGCAGATGCTGGAAGCTAGACAAAAGTGCTGGAGAAACTCAGCGGGTGAGGCAGCATCTGTGGAGAGAAGGAATAGACAACATTTCTGGTCGAGACCCTTCTTCAGACTGATGTTGGGGGGAGGGTGTGTTGCGGGAAAAAGAAAGGAAGAGGAGGAGACAGTAGACTTGTGGGAGAGCTGGGAAGCGGAGTGGAAGGAGGGAGAAAGCAAGGACTACCTGAAATTGGAGAAGTCAATGCTCATACCGCTGGGGTGTAAACTACCCAAGCCAAATATGAGGTCCTTCTCAACTTCTCTACATCGGTGAGACCAAGCATAGGCTTGGCGATCGCTTCGCCCAACACCTTCGGTCAGTTCGCAATAACCAACATGATCTACTGATGGCTCAGCACTTCAACTCCCCCTCCCATTCCGAATCTGACCTCTCTGTCCTGGGCCTCCTCCATTGCCAGAGTGAGGCCAGTGCAAATTGGAGGACAGCACCTCATATTTTGCTTGGGTAGTTTACACCCCAGAGGTATGAACATTGACTTCTCCAATTTCAGGTAGTCCTTGCTTTCTCCCTCCTTCCCCTCCCCAGCTCCCCCACAAGCCTACTGTCTCCACCCTCTACCTTTCTTTTTCCCGCCCACCCCCCCCCCCCCCCGACATCAGTCTGATGGGTCTCGACCCAAAACGTCGTCCATTCCTTCTCTCCATAGATGCTGCCTCAACCGCTGAGTTTCTCCAGCACTTTTCTCTACCTGTTTCTAAGGTCATTAGTTTCAGCTTATGAAGGTTTTAGTAGCTGTGTTGCAATGAGGATCTGACTACATTTTAATGTTTTTTAACTTGTTTATCTGAATCCAATATTTATGACAACAAAATAAAGCACTCTTTTAGGCTGCATTGATTACTTGAAGGCAAGTTTAAGAGTACCACTCTTTACTGGAGTCCCTTTTCAAGCCTCTATCAACTAAAGATCTGACACCAACATTGAGAGATTCCAATCACTTGAAGTTAAAAGGCTTTTAACGCTGAAAAAGACAAAAAGTGCTGGGGAAACTCAGTGAGTCAGGCAGCATCTCTGGAGAACATGGATAGGTGATTTTTCAGGTCAGGATCCTTCATCAGACTGCAGAGACCCAACCCAAAACAATGCCAATCCATGTTCTCCAGAGATGCTGCCTGACCCATTACGTTACTCCAGCATTGTCTCTTTTCTTTGGTAAACCATCAATTGCAGTTCCTTGTGTACATCTTTCTTAACACTGCATGTCTGAGTATCTGCAAGCTTGTATTACATTTCTCTTCCTGTCTAACAGCTCAAAAAATAGAAAACACTCACATTTTCAATTCCAAATCATTAGCTTCTATGGAAAAAACCCACGAAGGGTTGTTTTGTGCAATCACATGATTTTGTGAAAAGCACCAACGCCAAGTGATAGGAACAGATGGTACAATTGAGTTTTCCAACCACAAATCCTGCCTGCAGGACAAAGACTGATTTGTAGCAGTGCCAATACATGTTCACAATCACATGAGTTTTCTGGTAGCTTCTTATCAAGGGATAAACACAAACTAAATATCAGTAAGGGAACAATTAAATATGGCTTAGGAGGGAGAAAGAAAATGTCAGTTCCGACATCTCAGTAATTATGCTATCTCCATAACCTATCTCCATTACCAATCTTTCATGCTTGACATTATTGGGATAGCAAATTCTATATTGTTATATTCAACTCTTTACATTGGTTTAGGTTAATAAATTAAATACCAAAACTAACACATTTCAAGTACCAAAGAAAATATAGGTTTGTTCAAAGCTTTTAACTGAAAGATCAATAAATAGGATACAAAGTTATGGTTTACATGCACATTATTATATCGAGGGAATAGGATTAATAGGAAGTGGGAAAAGTTATTTTGTAAAATAAGCATTCAAGCAAAGGAGACGTAACTGAATATGTAAAGTTACTCCTTGCAAGCATCTGTACAAACTGTCTAGAAACCAAAACAATAGGCATAAACACTGCTCCCAAGTACTCAGTTGAATCCTGGAAGTAAGTGGTTGACATATGAAGAGGTTAAGCGGATTCAGACTGGTTTATTTCATATATAGCAGGGTGCAATGAAAGTTCTAATTATCATGAACAATAAACACAGTAAGTACACAATAAATATAACAGTGATTGAAACAGCAGCAAAATGGTGCAAAGATTATAGAGCAATCTGAAAAAGTACAAAAAGCTAAAGAGCAATAACAGAGAAAAATCAATTGGTATAGAGTTAAGAGTAATAATATGGGGCAGCAACACTGTGGAAGGGGGTGTGAAAGAGGTTCTGAGTTACAGCTACGAGGAAGCAGCTGTCCTTGAATCTGGCTCTCAAGCTCCTCGACCTTCCCCCGCAAGGTAGGAAGGTGATCAATGGAGAATGCAGGCCTTCTAGACAATACTTCCAGCCTTCCTGATGCAACACATAATGAAGATGGACTGAGTGGAAGGAATTGATAAGCCCATGATAGACTGGGCTGAATTTATCTCCCTCTGCAGATTCAGGCAGTCAAGAACCGAGCAGTTGCCATACCAGGCTGAGAAGCATCCAGTCAATATACTCTCTATAGCACATTTGCAATAGTTTGAGAATCCTTGTGGATATGTTCAATCTTCTCAGACACCCAAGGAAGTAAATATGCTAGTGCACTGTCTTGATCACTGCATCAGCATGAAGGGACCAGGGTAGTTTGCTGGTGACACAGATGCCAAGAAACTTTGGCTTTAGATTTAAATCAATTGGAAAATGTGCTATATAAATAAACTTATTATTATATTATTATTATTATTAAACCTGAAGACGTTGACCATTTCTACAGCAGCTTCATTGACGAGGATAAGGTTATGTTCACTACTAATCAACCTCCCCAACAATCACCGGTTCCTTCTCAACAACCTACTCTTTCATCTTGCTGAAATCAAGGGCAAGATGATTATCCTGACATTGTCACAAGGTCCTTAATCTTTTTCCAGTACTCCATCTCATTGGTGAATTTAAAGATCAAGTTGGCTCTGTACTTGACCATTTACTCAAGAATACACAGGGAATAGGGCAAGGTACTGAACCCCAGTAGAGCACGTACTAAGGGGTCAGGGTAGAGGAAATGGTGTGATCAGTTGCAGGGTGGAGGTCCCAAAAGTTTAGTGATGGGTTTATTTGCGATTATGGTGTTGAAGGCTATGAATAGAATCCAGACATATCTGCAGTTCCCTGTTTCTACATCCAGATTTAGGTATTCTTATGTAGTGTAAGGAAAACAACGTCCTCTGTAGAGCTATTTTTGCTGAATGCAAATTGCAAGGAGTCTCAATTGTCTGGAAGATTGGCACAATTGTGGGCTATTACCCACCTTTCAAAGTAATTAATTATGATCAATGTTACAGCTACTGGTCGGTAGTCTTTGAGGGAGGCCACACTGTTAATTGGGGACTGGAATGATGGAGGATTTATTGAAGCAGATGGGGACAGTAGACTGTTGGAGTGAAAAATTGAACGTGTTAGCAAATATTGTAGCCAGTTGATTAACACGATTTCAGAACCTACTCAGGGACTCCATCCAGGCTGGCTGTTTTCTGAGAGTTTACCCTCGTGAAGGCAGATTTTTGTCATCAAGATATATGGGACAGAACTAGCAGTAGGTGCACACATTGGTAGAACTTTGTTTGCATATTACAAATGGGCGTAAACGTTATTTGGCCATTTCCAGAGACACCCCCAATTTCAACGCAGCCCCAGATTATATTCAAGCCCTGCACAGTCACCCTACAACCTGGATAGAATAAGCTTCTAGGTTGCTTTGTCATTCTCCTTTGGCATCCCCAATAGCCTTGCGGAGATTATACTTGGCTTTCTTGTACAGTGCGGGTTGTTGAAAGCCTCAGATTTGGACATTAGCAGAGTAAAATCTTCCTGTTCTTCCAACACTTCTGATTAGGATCTATCGTAACTGCCTTTATCAGAATTGGGTTGTCAATGCATTTCTTGATTAAATCATTGACAACTGAGGTACACTAATTCAGGATGGATGGGAGGTGTTCCTATCCATCAACTCAAGGAGCGCCTATATTTCCTGGTGTATGAAAGAATGAGGGGAACAGAGAGAATGTTTTCTCATGCAGGGTATATGAAGCAAGGAAGCATCGGTTCAGAATACAGGTGGCCATTTCAGACGGAAATGAGAACAAGGTTATTTTCTCAAAAAACCTTGACTGTTGAATTCTCTATTCCAAAGTGTAGTAGAGTCAAGTCAATGAATATTTTCAAGGCAGTGAATGGCAACCATTTGAACTGAGGGACCAATCAATTTAAATGCTGCTGAGCCAAGATTGAATCAGCCATGATTTTACTGAATGACAGTGCAGGTTTGTGGAACCAATTGGTCACTTACAGCTCCCATCTCTCACGTCCTTAAATAAATCCGAATTGCTTAATGTGTTTCCTCCAGATTTACACTTACATGATATAGAGCCATTTCCCTAGCCCTTCTGTCTTCATTACTTCCACACCTGGTTAATCTCCGTTAATTTACTCATCCTAACCAACGAATTAAAATGAAATTCTGCTTCGCTATAAAATTAAAACCCAACTCTACCTAGGTCCATATCATAAATATGATTTCATAATTATTTTCCATTTAAGAATGAAACATCAAATATTGATCAAGAACAGAGAATATAGTATTACTAATTAAATCATTTGTAAACAAAATAAAATAATGAGTTGGACGAGCACAGCCCTGTCCAAGCATGTATGCTTATCACCAGTATACCTGGCACAGACAGACTATAGTTGAACAGTTAAAACACTGCTGCCAATGTAACAGAATCAGAGGCATAATACACAGGATCAAACATTTCAGCCCACTTGTCACAACTGACCATAAGGTATATATCCATAGTGATTTATCAGTAAGGGATATGGGGAGAAGGCAGGACGGGGTACTGATTGTGGATGATCAGCCATGATCACATTGAATCGAAGTGCCGAAGTGCCGAATGGCCTTTTCCTGCACCTATTGTCTATCGTACTCGTCTTAACTCACACTCTGGCCACGCTCTCAGTTCACTCCTGTCATCATAAAAACTGTAAAGTCCAGGTTCAGATCAATTTCTTCCCAATAGCCATTAGGCTATTAAACACTACTGCTAACTAAGCTCCAAACTACAGAGTTGGGGGCATTGTTGTTGTCATTGCACTGTTATTGTTTGTTTGTTTTATTATATACTGTACTTGTGTTGTTTATTTATGGTGTTTACAGAGTACAATGTTAATGTATCTGTTGTGCTGCTGCAAGTAAGAATCTCATAGTACGGTTTTAGACAATAAAACGTTTGACTCTTGAAAAGTCCTGTTTATCCATCATGCTTGTTAACTGCACTGTACTATTGCTTAACGAGGAGCCAATTTTATAATTCTTACCCTTGCTTTCAAATCCCTCTCCAGTTTTACCCTTTCCTGTCCATAATCTCCTCTGGTTTCCAAACATTCAAAGGTACCACTATCCCTCTAATTCTAGTCACTCTCATGCCTGAATTTGATTGCTTCCCTCTGGCAGTCAAACCAAAAGCTCCAAAGGCCCACATTAGTGAAATTCCCTCTCTAAATGTCTCCCTTTCTCTTTCCTTATTCAATTACAATTTGTCACATGCCTTCATATTTTCATCAACATCCATTGCAAAACATTTTACTATATTAAAGTTGTTCTATAAATGTAAGTCATCGGATATCTAATTATACTGTGCCTATCAGCACATTGTGGAGACATTGCACAAATCAGGATTATTGCAGATTCAAGATATGGCTAAAAGTTATGTACTCCATTAATTCTTGCCTATGGGTATAAATGCAATATTTCTGAAAAATAACAAATGTGTTCCCAATTTCAGCCGCACAAAGGCAATGTTAAAGTTGCTGTGAATAGAAAGGTTATTTCATTGGTTCATGTACATTGATTGATATTCGTACAGATGCTCCTCGACTTACGATGCTTCGACTTACGATGGTGCAAAAGCGATACACATTCAGTAGAAACCGTACTTCGAATTTTGATCTTTTCCGGGGCTAGCGATATGCGGTACGATACTCTCTCGTGATGCTGGGCAATGGCAGTGAGCCGCAGCTCCCAGTCAGCCACGAGATAATGAGTGTAAACAATCGATACTCTACAGTGCACTGTATTCCCCCACCCTCCACAGCGTAGCACTACTTCTGTACCGCTCCTCCCGCAGTGCCGTGGTGTCTGATTATGTTCTCCCTGTGGGATTTTCTGGAACGTTGAGGCGGACCGTGGGGAAAGTCTGTGCAGCTGGAATTCACCGGGGCCCCCAGTTGAAGTGCTACATCCGAGCCACCACCATTGAAACACTTCACCGGAGTAGGGGGTGTGAGCAGGAATGGGGAGAGAAGGTGGGAGAGAAGGGGATAGAGGGAGAGGGGGATAAAGAGATTGGGAGAGGGGGATGGGGAAGAGAAGGTGGGAAGAAGAGGAGGAGAGATAGAGGGGAGGTTCCCATTTTTCGGCAGCTAGTGCACGTGTGTGGGGTGCTGTGACCACTCGGGACGGAGGGGACAGTCCCAGTCGGTCTGGGACATGGTGGGGCTGGCAGATCATGCCCTCACAGGTCTGGGGGTGACTGCCGGGTGGAGAAGCTCCCCGCAGACAGGCCCTCTGATGGCCGGCGGGGACCCGATTACCCTCACCGGGTGCTGGGCTGTGGACCAGGGGCTGGTCTGGACAGGGCCAGGCTGTGAGGGCTGGGGTAGGTTCAGTGGGACACGGCCTCTGCCCCACCAGTAGCCGGGTTTTCTGGGCTACACTTGTACACCCGTGGTGGTGTAGATGTGAGTGAGCCCACTGTATCTGGAATTGAATTTCAATAAGTACAACACGCACATTTTCGACTTGCGATATTTCCGATTTACGATGGGTTTATCGGAACATAACCCTATCGTAAGTTGAGGAGCACCTGTATCTGGAATTGAATTTCAATAAGTACAACATGAAATTGCAGCACAGCCAACTCCAAGCTGGTAATCAAGATAAGAATCAAGAATCTTCCTCCACTCCCATCTCAATCCAATGAAATGTATGAAAATTGACGAGGAGAAAAGCAATGGGAAGAATATAATATTGATCAGGAAAAGTCAACTTCAGGAGACAGAGGAAAGCACAGTTAAGTAACCACAAAATGAAAAGGAATGTGACAACCTAGAGTAAAACATTTAAAATGCCAATCTGCAGCATGTGGAATTACTCGTGTTGCTTTACACTATAGTATATACTATTTTACAAATTTCCAGGCAACAATTTTATTCTACTTTGTTGTATTTAGTAGGGAACTTTCAGAGGTATTGCTGAGTATGTGCATAATTTCAGAAGTACTGACCAGTTTAACTGTTCAGGAATGTTTACGATCACACCATGCTGCTGGGGTTCCAGTGGAGCCCAAAACGATAGTAAGTATTCATTATAAAAAGGGGGTCACTGAACTCAACATGCAATGTTAAAACTGGCATAGAAACAAAGTCTATTTTAACTGTGGTGGAGAAGTTGCAATACACTCGTTTTATTTTTTTTAAAGTTCATTTTAAATAATAACTTTATATGTGGATTTAAGTGTTTGTTTTTATTCTTTTTAACAAGCGAATGATTTGTTTGTTTCTTTAACATTGAATAGCTTGAACTTCTTAGAATGTTTTGACAACACTGAAATCCTGCAAGGCTATAGAGCACGACTTATTTTTTTTCAATTGATTGGTAGGTGAGACTCTACAATCATGTCATGTGGAGCCAGGATGGAAATGTTTTGTGCAGTAGAACCAGTCGCCTTACAGGGAGGGCCTTGTCACAAAGGTAAGAACTGTCTTTTTCCAGCATGTTGCCTTTAGGAGATCAAAATGTGTTTCTCTTTTGAACATCAGCAACCAACATTGCAGTCTTGTGACAAATTCTGGGTCACTGTTTATTTTACTTGCTTCCCAAATCCACATTAAAAAAACTTGTAAATTTGACATGGAAATAAAATCAATTAAATGAATAAAATACATTGAGAACACCACGTTGGCACTATATTAACTCATCCAAAAGTTAACTTCCTCCATCAATTATATGCTGTGGCAGTGTACGCTATATGTAGGTTGCACTGCTGTGGCAAATAGATTGCATAGATATGACACCGATTGTAATTTAAAGACAATATTTTTATCAAACAAGGGCCACTGAATGTGCTCAGAAATATCAGCCTTGTCAGTAATATCATCGAAGCATCCAAAGAATGCAACAAAGTAATTAACCAGTTTCTGCAGCAGCAAGCCTAAAGTCTGTGACCATCACTAACTAGATGGACAGTGGAAACGCCAATATCCAATTCATACCCCCATTATAATGATTATTCCATTGACATAACTGCCCAAAATCCTGAAATATTACTGAGCAAATACTCAGCATTCAGAACCATGAGGTAACTAGGAATGAGCAAGTAAATCTAGGCATGTCTAGGATATCCGAATCCATTTAAAACAGATGTATCAATGCATTGATAACTTAACGACACTTGCTACATATCAATGCTAAATAATCAGCAGTTCATGATTTAAAGTAATTTGTAAGTCCTCCTCAAGTTATGGCGGAGATTTCCACCCGAGAACGGTTTTGTAACCCTAGCAGTTTCCAAGTTGGAAATGCATCTGCAAACCAAGCAGAAGATGCCTGTGGCTCCACAGCAACTGGCAAAATGCATCCCACCAGTCTCCAAGATGCTCGTTTGTATGTATGGGCTATATACAGGTCAGATGTTTGTAAGCTGGGTAAGACCTGTACCATGAAAATAAATAGTTATAAACAAGCGTTGATTATCAGTGTCCATAAGTTGAGAACCATCTCAACAATTTTATCGGGTAGTTGAAGGAGATAAACCTAATGTTCATTAACTGGAATATTAATAATCTGTTTTTATTCAATTTTACACCATTGCCAAATCAAATTTCATCATCATCTCTGTGATAATGTTTGTGTATTTCATGGCTTCATAAATTTAGTAACTCATATTTTTTCTATCAGAATTTAAAGCTTGTGCAATGTGAAATTAGAATGCAATTAAACAATGGAGAAACTGCAAGTGACATTGTGGTTTGATATTAGCTACATTCACAGATCTAATAAACTGGCAGCAAATGATATGCTCAAAAATGGCAGGATGAAACAAATCAAATGAAGTACTTAAAAGGAAACTCTGCCCAATCATTAATTAGTGCAGCTTATGCAAGAGCAAAGGGCAACTCCATGAGCTTTATTTTCAGTTTGAACATGAAAAAGGAGATATCAGCAGGGACTAATTCTTGTCTTTGGTACCTCAATGTCAATATAGGATGGTTTCATTAACACACACATTTCCATTTCCATGGGTTATGAATCTCAGGATTTTGGCGAGTGAGATGGGGAGAAAGGAAGAGTTGATTTCTGGTACTTCATAAATTAGCTAACAAAAACAGACAGGCTATGGAACCTCAGGCCCATGCATATCATTGGCAATGCTGGACAGCAAGCTCACCAGTTATAGGAACCCGAGCTGTGGGTTTTCAAGCTTAACTCACGTACAATCATGGCTTGATTGTAATCACATATCATCTTTGCGCTGACTGGACAGCACACAACAAAAAGCTTTTCACTGTACTTTAATACACGTGACAATAAACAAACTAAACATTTGTGAGGCTGTATATTTGGTGGATATCACATTTTGGGTGATCAGTTCACAGTTCAAGATATCACATTTTGGGTGATCAGTTCACAGTTCAAGATAGTGAAAGGCCAAAGTCCAAGAGAAAAATAAAAAACAGGTGCTATGGATTGGCACAGCAAATGCAATGTACACGAACACGCAGCTGCAGAGAGCGGTGGACTCAGCCATGTCCATCATGGGCACAGCCCTTCCCACCAGGACGACAGATGGCGCAATGGGCTAAGTGTTCGGCTGGCAACCAGAAGGTAGCCGGTTCGAATCCTGCTTGGAGTGCATACTGTCGTTGTGTCCTTGGGCAAGACACTTCACCCACCTTTGCCTGCGTGTGCATGTGTGTGAGTGATTGGTGGTGGTCGGAGGGGCCGTAGGCGCAGATTAGCAGCCACGCTTCCGTCAGTCTGCCCCAGGGCAGCTGTGGCTACAGAAGTAGCTCACCACCACCGAGTGTGACTGAGGAGTGAATGAATAATGCGATGTAAAGCGCCTTGGGTATTTGAAAGGCGCTATATAAATCCAATCCATTATTATTATTATTATTATCTACATGAGCCACTGTCCCAACTAGGTTCATTTATCATCAAGGATCCCCACCATCCAGGCCACAACCTCTTCTCACTGATCCATCAGCAAGAGGTACAGAAACCTGACGTCGCACATCATCAGGTGCAGAAACAACTACTTTTCTGCAACTCCGGGTCTAGAACTAATCCGCACAACCCTAATCCAACCTAAGCAATGGAACATTAAGGACAACCTCTTGTACTACCTTCAACTTGTTTTTTTCTCCAATTACTCATTTTCCTAATTTGCATGAAACTCTTGTTTTTAGCAGCATTTTTTTTTCTTTTCACTGTCTTGCGGGATTGATGTATATTTTATGGGGATTTCTTTGCGTTGTCCGAGTCAATGTGCTGGTGATGCAGCTGCAAGCCAATATAAATTGTTTCAATGGGATACATTCCAGTAAACTGGTGATCTAGTCAGCTAAATAACTAATCTACAATCTAGACTCACAATCTGGAGATAGCGATTCAAATTCCATTATAGCAGCTGTAGAATTTAAATTAGTTTAATTAAATATAGAATTAAAATTCTGGAAGTAATTGTTGTAATTAAATCTCAAAAGTGTTGTAAAAACCCATCTGGCTCATATGATTTCTGGTTCATTAGGGTCCCAATAAACCACTCAATTGTAGCAGAAAAAGTGAATAAATTAATAAGCTGTCAGTGTAGAAATCAAATTAGACAATAGACAATCGGTGCAGGAGTAGGCCATTCGGCCCTTCGAGCCAGCACCGCCATTCACTGTGATCATGGCTGATCATCCGCATTCAGTACCGCATTCCTGCCTTCTCACCATATCCCCTGACGTCGCTATCTTTAAGAGCGCTAAATTCAAACATAAAAGTGCACAGCCCAGTCAATTCCTGCAAGATATTTTGCATCTGTGAAGGAGCCTTAATTGCAAGAGATTAGTCAAGTAACATGCTCAGAATATCTTCTTTTGCTTCAATTGTGAAGGGAATGGATCTGTGAATGTTCAATGTGACTCTGAACTCTGTACCATCACCCTGTGCTTCCTTCCATGAAGTACATTTTCTATCCTTTTAGCTATCTCTTGTTGGATCCCATGCGATCTAACCTTCCTGAGCAGCCTACCAATGCAATCCATGTATGAAACAAATCATGAACATTAGACACTGAATATGAGCAAGAATATGAACATCAGGTCAAACATGGGCAAGTAAATCTCCAACTGGCCACCAACTTATAGATTCCATAGCTGGTACCAACCAAGGAGTTGCTGCCTTACAGCAATCAATCTGGGTTCAATCCCGACGACGGGCGCTGTCTGTATGGAGTTTGTACGTTCTCCCTATGACCGAGTGGGTTTTCTCCCGAGATCTTCGGATTCCTCCCACACTCCAAAGATGTACAGGCTTGCAGGTTAATTGGCTTGGGTTTGTATACTTGGTATAAGTGTCAATTGCCCCTCGTGTGTAGGCTTGTGTTAATGTGTGGCGGTATCGCTGGTCGGTGCAGTCTCAGTGGGCCGAAGGGCCCGTTTCCGCGCTGTCTCTAAACTAAACATTGAATCTGTAATAGTTTAAAAAGCTATGAAGAGAAGTTGTTAAAGCTATCAGCAACTCATGTAAACTGCTCAAATAGGAGGGTGGTAGTGGTGAATATGGATACTGTGTATGCCAGACAACAAAATGTAATAAATAGGAAATCGAAAAAGTAGACATTAACACGATATTCAATCCCAAGTCCAAGGTATACAATGAAAGTCATTAGCTCTCTTCTTGAGACTTAGTTTTACAGTAGCCAGGTCAGACAGCATTGAGTACAGTATTCAATTTGAATTAAAACATTCAAGCCTCAGGTGAAATTAGATGAAAATCCACATGGCTGATTCTGGGTGTTAAAGGATTGAGTTAGTAGCTTGGAATGGAAGACATTCAAGTTCTTGAGGAAAGTTTCAGGATACATATTCAGGATACAAAAGTCAACATAAATTGCAGCACAATTTCAAACTGATAACACATGAAAGAATAGTTCAGAAGATTACTTTCTCCATGTAAATAGTATGAATATTTGGAATAATATTTTGGATAAAGTGGCTGAGCCAAAACTTTTATTCAGTGTACTTCAGGGAAATGTGAGGAAACTTGCACTATGAGCTATAATTAATATAATTGCCTTGTTATTTGGAGAGATGTTCACAAGGTACAGACCAATAGCCAGTTGTTAAAATATAGCTATCGATATTTCAACTCAATGTCGTATCAGCAGGCACTGATAAAAGTACAATAACAATCACTCTTTCTTTTACAGCACAGTATTCTCCAGCCTCATGTTAATTCCTCCAAACCATGGTGGCACCAGCCACATTAACAGGCCAAAACATATTTCTTGCTCATATTCAGTGTCTAATGTTCATGATTTGTTTCATACATGGACTGCATTGGTAGGCTGCTCAGGAAGGTTAGATCGCATGGGATCCAACAAGAGATAGCTAAAAGGATAGAAAATTTACTTCATGGAAGGAAGCACAGGATGATGGTGGACTGTTGCTTCTTGGACTGGAGGCCTGTCACTAGTGGTGTGCTGAGCCCATTACTGTTTGTCATCTATATCAATGATTTGGATGAGAACATACATAATAATAATAATAATAATAATGTTTATTTATATAGCACATTTTCCAATTGAATTAAAGCAAAAGCCAAAGTGCTTTACAGTTAACTAACCATACAAATAATAAAGAGATAGAAAAAATGACAAAGATTTTACACAAACACGAACATCCCCCCACAGTAGAATCTACACTCTCCGCTGTGAGGGAAGGCACTAAAATGTCCAGTCCTCCTCCTCCTCCTAGTCCACCCGAGGTCGGGGCCAGTCTGAGGCCACTGCAGCCAGTCGCCGCAACGGCAGCCCGATGTTGTCTGCCCACCCGCATCGGGTGGAAAAGTCCTCAGCAGCTTGAAAATGTCTGAAGCGACCGCTCCTTCCCCGGAGACTGCGACGCCCGCGGACTTCAGGCCGCGCCGGTTGGAGCTTCGACTCCGCGGTGTTCCTGATCCAGCGTCGCCCGCCCGCGGCGGGATGCCCTCAAACCACAGACCGCAGACCGCGGCTGCCCGATGTTGGTGGTCGGCGGCCACAGCACTCCGGAGCGGCGACCCGGCAAGGCATCGCCCGCTCCCCGTTGGTGTCCCAGCGCTGTGCTGCCGAAGCTGTGGTCCCCGGCAGGAACGCCGCTCCAGCCCGATGGAAGGCCGCATGGGGAGATCAGAGACGCGATTAGGAGGAAAACCGCATCTCCGACCAGGTAGGACTGGGGTTAAAACAGTTCCCCCCCCCCACATAGAAAGAATAGACTCCAATAAAAAAAATGTTTCAGACAATAAAAAAGTTAGACGACGGACTGCAGGCAGGCTGCCATACAAACGGCGCCCACTCCTGCACATCCGCCATACATGGCAAGATTAGCAAGTTCGCTGATGATACTAAAGTGGGTGGTTTTGCAGATAGCGAAGATGGTTGGGAAAATTGCAGCAGGATCTTGATCGATTAGCCATTGGGCTGAGGAATGGTTGATGGAATTTAATACAGAAAAATGTGAGGGTTGCACTTTGGGAAGTCTAATGTGGGCACGACCTACACAGTGAATGGTGAGGCTCTGAGGAGCACTGTAGAGCAGAGGGATCTAGGAGTGCAGGTGCATGGTTCCTTGAAGGTGGAGTCGCAGGTAGATAGGGTGGTCAAAAGGGCTTTTGGCACATTGGCCTTCATCAGTCAGAGTATTGATATAGAAGTTGGGAGGTCATATTGCAGTTGTACAAGATGTTGGTGAGGCCACATTTAGAGTATTGTGTTCAGTTCTGGGCACCATGTTATTGGAAAGATGTTGTCAAGCTGGAAAGAATACAGAGAAGATTTACGAGGATGTTGCCAGGATTAGAGGGTCTAAGCTATAGGGAGAGGTCATGTAGGCTGGGACTCTATTCCTTGGAGCGCAGGAGGACAAGGGGCGATCTTATAGAGGTATATAAAACTATGAGAGGAATAGATTGGGTAGATGCACAGAGTCTCTTGCCCAGAGTAGATGAATCAACGACCAGAGGACATAGGTTTACAGTGAAGGGGAAAAGATTTAATAGGAATCTGAGGGGTAATTTTTTCACATGAAGGATGGAGGGTGTATGGAACAAGGTGCCAGAGGAAGAAGTTAAGGCAGGGACTATCCCAACATTTAAGAAACAGTTAGACAGGTACATGGATAGGACAGGTTTGGAGGGATATGGGCAGGTGGGACTCGTGTAGCTATGTGGCCAGTGTGGGCAATTTAGGCCGAAGGGCCCGTTTCCACATGATCACTCTATGACTGCTGCACCACACTTCAACAAAATTTGAATCATCCAAATTCAAAATATACAGTTGTGCCCCATCACACTGCGATTAGAAGGTAGAGGCTCTACATTCCAGCCCATCTATTATTTCAAAACAAAAACTGAGCAAGAAGCATTGTAAAAGGATGTAACAAAAATGTGTATGTTAAATGCAAGTATATTTTCATTAAAGGTAGAATTTAATTTGTTTCAAATAGAAATATTAATGGGACATTCACAATAGCCTCAGAATAGTTTCGGTTTTGACTATCTTTGAAACAGGAAATCATCTTTACTTCTCCAAAAAGCTTAATAAATCCACAATAAAATAAGTTGTGAATAAGTTATGAAATTTAAATATCTTGATTCTGGTACGGTTGATACGTTATATATAAAAAAACTGCATTGGATTTCATGAAGTTGCTCGACAAAAAGCGATTTTTGTATAATGACCAAAATGAGGGGATAAAGGGAAAGAAAAATGTAACCGATGTCTAAATGTTACAATAAATCCCAAAGACTGAAAGATTGAAAATGTTTGAATTATTACAATAATATATTCCTCCTCCATTTTGTTTTTTTCCCCCATTGATCTTTGTTGGTTCTAAAGACTCATTATTGCCTCAAAGGAATGACTAAGCCAAGATTTTGCCGTAGGTGGCATTCGCATGGCTTTTGCAGTTGTCATTTTTCATAAACTAATTAGTAGAGATTAATGCAAGTATTTTATTTAGCCTGTCACTGTTGATATGGCCATTGCGACATCGGAGGCAAATCATGCAGCTGAGGCACCCTATATCCCGACTAATAAATCCTCTCCCTCTCTCTCACACATAAGGTCGGGCACAGTAAGAAATTTAAATAAAAAGTTATGTTTTAATCTTGCAGGAGAAGGGAAAACGATTGAAAGATGCATTTTCTCACCCAACTTATAAATATGTTACTGTTCTTCCATTACTGGCTCAAAAGCATCCACCCCTTATCAACTCTATAAACTAAAGCTTATGAAGAACTGGCTCACTAATACCTTCAAGACCAATTAGGGATACATATTAAATATCTGAGGACGGTCTCGTCCCAAAACGTCACCTATTTGTTTTCTCCATAGATGCTGCCTGTCCCACTGAGCTAATCTAGCACTTTGTGTCTATCTTCCATATGAAATGCTTACCTTGTTAGCAATGACCATATCCCATGAATGACACATGAAAGAATATTTTTAAAGATTATACTATCGATCCATCAAAGTTTAAGGTCAAAGGATTTATCAGCACCACTGCACAAAGCAATCAGTAATGTTTTCATAATTCTCGTGCAAAGGCAGAGGACAAGTTTCTATTAGTTGACATTTGGGATTTCAGGACAGTTTTCTTCAGTAATGACTCAAGTAAGAGTATTCAGTGGAAGAGCAATGTCAACAATCTAGTTTTATTCATACATCTACTGAAACACATGCGAAGACAGCCTAGCTGTTATTAACGCCACAAAATCCAGGCAATATACAAGCAAATAATGAAATAAATCATGTCACCTGCAAAAAAATTGCAACGTGATTACAATGCAGGAAGTAAATAAAGCTATTAAATAAAATTGAAAACAAAACCAAAGGGTTTAAAAAACTATTATCCTGCAATAATCTTAACCTGTTAGCAATTTTACAGACACTTCAAATTCAACTCATTTCAATGTTCCTCTTGGTCTGAAGGTGACTGACTACTATGTAGATTGTTTTCCTCAGCAATGATCAAAAAGTTACCTTCAAATACGTTGAATAAATTTTGATTCATGTAGCTATGTGCAATTTATTAAGTGGAGATAGGCTGATTAGCACAAAGGTGACTTCAAAGCATCAGAAGATCTATACAAACAGATGTGTTGAAGCTTTGAAGTCATTTTTGTACTGATCAGGCTATCTGTATTTAATAAATTGTGCAATGCTGACATGGATCGAGAATTTCAGGGGGAAATGCACATACAGTGCCCTCCATAATGTTTGGGACAAAGACCCATCATTTATTTATTTGCCTCTGTATTCCACAATTTGAGAGTTGTAATAGAAAAAGAATCACATGTGGTTAAAGTGCACGTTGTCAGATATCTGCTCAAGTTCAAACAAATGCCTCAAAACTCATTGCCGGTGGTGAATTCTACAGCAAGACAATGATCCCAAACATACTGCTAAAGCAACAAAGGAGTTTTTCAAAGCTAAAAAATGGTCAATTCCTGAGTGGCCAAGTCAATCACCCAATCTGAACCCAATTGAGCATGCCTTTTATATGCTGAAGAGAAAACTGAAGGGCACTAGCCCCCAAAACAAGCATAAGCTAAAGATGGCTGCAATACAGGCCTGGCGGAGCATAACCAGAGTAGACACCCAGAAACTAGTGATGTCCATGAATCGCAGACTTCAAGCAGTCATTGCATGCAAAGGATATGCAACAAAATACTAAACATGACTACTTTCATTTACATGACATTGCTGTGTCCCAAACATTATGGTGCCATGAAATTGGGGGACTATGTATAAACACTGCTGTAATTTCTACATGGTGAAACCAAAATGTATAAAAATGGCCTTTAATAAAATCTGACAATGATTTTTTTCTATTACAAATCTCAGATCGTGGAGTACAGAGGCAAATAAATAAACGATGGGTCTTTATCCCAAAGATTATGGAAGGCACAGTATTATTGAAATTGATCAAAAATGCTCTAACTTGCATGAGTTTCTGTGACTTTTTTTGAGAATAGCATTCAAATTGACCTTTGCAGGCATAATCATTGTCAGTTGTCACATAAACACCTTTATTTCCTTCATCAGAAGTGGGGATATTCGCTAATGCTCGTACTGTTTCTCACTTTGCAATTGCTGAGAGATTGACAAGATTCAGGAATGGGTTAATAGCTGGCAAATATTTGCGCGGCAGAAGGGGGGGGGGGGAGAGAGAGATAATCAATAAAACATCTATCTCGACCCGAAACGTCGCCAATCCTTCTTCTCCATAGATGCTGCCTCACCCGCTGAGTTAATCTAGTATTTTGTGTCTACCTTCGATTTTACCAGCATTTGCAGTTCTTTCTTAAACAAAATATATCTACCCAAGTCATTCAATGGTATTCCTGTCCCTGAACTTCCCACAAGCAACATCCTGGGAGGTACAAATACTTCATAAGAGTTGTGAACGCAACATAGTCCATCCGGCAAACCTGTCTCCCGCCGATTGACTCCACCTGCCCCTGGAGAACAGCCCAGATAAATAAGGACCACATATGCCCAGTCACTGTCGTGTCCCCTCTCCTATCGTAAAAATGATCCATAAGCTTGCAAGTATTCAAATTCAAGAGCAGCTCAGACGCTTCAATGCCAAGGTTGAATTCCTCATCTTCCAACCTACCTCATTGCATCCCCTACATTTGTTTATCTGCACTTTCTCTGTATATTCTGCATTCCTTCTTATATCTTGTCCATTACCCGATGTACTCATCTTTGGTACGATTTACCCAGATAATACACAGAAGAGTTCTTCTGCCGTATCTCGGTACACATGACAATAATAAACCAATCTAATAAATTGTATTCAATAAGCTGGGTATCCTGTGGCAAGTCAGCTGCAACCTGACTTTCCAAAACCCTTCCAACGTTCTTTTCTGACCCACCCACCATCGAAGGGACCTACAGGAGTCACTGCCTCAAAAAGGCGGCC
The DNA here is from genome assembly GCA_038087875.1 of Malacoraja senta. Lineage (NCBI taxonomy): Eukaryota > Metazoa > Chordata > Chondrichthyes > Rajiformes > Rajidae > Malacoraja > Malacoraja senta. Next base: position 16,125,608 of record CM075978.1, on the reverse strand, counting down.
AGCATAGACACCCACACTATCATTTCTTTCCTGCCATTAGGATAATGGTATAGGAGCCTGAAAACTGCAACATCCAGGTTCAGAAGAGGTTTCTTCCCTACAACCACCAGGCTATTAAACACTACAAACTTCAAATTAGTTACAAACTACATAGACCAGAGGGCATTGTTTTTGTCGATATATAGATGTAGATATAAACAGACTGAATGCTTTTTGTTGTTTATTATGGTGTTTACAGAGTACTATGCTTACATATTTGTTGTGCTGCTGCAAGAAAGAATTTCATCGTTCCATTTCAGGACATATGACAATAAAACACTCTTGTCTGAAAATTAGTCGGTGTCCATAAACGTCAAAATCCCCATGCTCGAATCTTACATTGTTTAACCTTTGGAATAAACATCGTATACCTCAGGCCGGGGCAGATCGTTCATTTGAAAAAGGGCCATGTTTGCAGCGCAAAAATTAAATATGAAGGATAAGAACATAATAAAAAGGGATGACACAATTCTGTTCAAAAAAATAACCATCTATATTCCAAACTGATTTTCCATAGTGTTGGCACCTAAACAACTTCAAACCATATAACAGTTTTTTTCTTGTCCCTCTCCCACACAATTACCGTATTTCCCGGCAATGAAGACGCTATTTTATACCCAAAAATAAGGCACGAAAATTTACCTGCGTCTTGGAAGCCGAAGGTTAGGTTTTTAGCCAAGAAAGATAGACTTGGCTATCCCTCAGTACAGCAACATCAAGAACGATGTTGCTGTACTGAGGGACAGCCAAGCCTATCCCTCATCGCTGGCAGCTGATGGGAAGCGGCTGTAAAAGGACAGTGCCGCTGGGGGGGGGGGGGGGGGGGAGAAGAGTTCCTTTCACAGCGTGTGGGGAGTCTGGCCCGGGTCAGCTCGGGCAGGTGCATTGAGAAGGAGGGGGTCGGGGATCATGCCAGCAACTCACTCACCGCTGCCGCGGCGCTCCGGGCGTGGAGCCACCGTATTGTGGCTGGGGTGGGAAGTAGCTCGGGTGGCTGCGAGACCGAACAGCGGAACCGGCCGCCACCTCAGCGCCTTCTGTCGGCCCGCTCACCTCTGGCAGTGCTCTCCGTCTGACATGAGCGAGGCCGGCGAGCAGCAGGAGAGAGGTGTTCAGACGGAGAGCACTGCCAGAAGTGAGCGGGCCGGCAGAAGGCGCCGAGGTGGCGACCGGTTCCGCTGTCCGATCCCACCGGCCGATCGCAGCCATCCTAGCTACTTCCCTATCCGGCCACAATGCGGTGGCTCCGCACCCGGAGCGCAGCGGCAGCGGTGAGTGAGTTGCTGGCATGATCCCCGACCCCCTCCTTCTCCACGCTCCTGCCCATGCTGACCCAGGCCAGACTCCCCACATGCTGTGAAAGAAACTCTTCCCCCAATTGGTCCCTTGAACTAGTATTGTCATTCAATAAGGTCACAACTGATTCAACTTGTCCGGTGTGCTCTCGTTTTTCCCACCATCTCTGCACCTGCCATTACCCTCCACCCTTCACCCATTCAGTCATTCAGAATGGAGGAGATCTGGAAGCCTTGGGCAAATTGAATAGTCACTTTATTTATTTATTTATTTGAGTGTGAGAAATTCTATGTTCCGCCAGCCTTTTTTTCAATATTCAGCAACTCAAAATTGGGGTGCGTTTTCGACGCAGGTGCGTCTTCGTTGCCGGAAAATACGGTAGTCTGAAGAAGGGTCACAATCTCAGTTCTCCACATAGTTTATCTTGAGATCACATCTTCCCTAGCCAACAATGCACCCACCAGGCACCACCCTGCCTCAGGTCATTTTTCTGGCTGGCCCTGATCTTTTCTCATCTCCAGCTCTTCACCTCCCCTTCCCAGCCCCTACTTTTAGTCTGAAGAAGGATCCCGACCTGAAACGTCACCCATCCTTTTTCTCCAGAGATGCCGCCCGACCCGTTGACTTACTCCAGCACTGTGAATATCTTTGGTCACAACCTGAAACTTCACCTATTCATGTTCTCCTGAGATGTTGCTTGACCCACTGAGCTACTCCAACACTGTCTCAACAATATAGCGGGTTTGGATTTTGACTTGAGCGTTTTCTGAACAATGCACTTCAAAGGCTAAAGTTAGATATTGCATGCTTCAAACAATAAACAAACACCCTCTTAGGAACAATAATAGATGAAGCATTTACTGGGTAGCTTGGTAAATAAAAGGTCAAAGTTTCCAAAAAGCCCTTTGATTTATTATGAAAGCTTTCCTTTGGATCTAGAAATTAAAAAAATCAAAAATCTTTAATGTCACTCAATAACAATTATTTCTAAAGTCAACTTTCAAACGATCTCTTTGTAAACACCTCTTTCTGGGGTACCACAGCAAGGCCAAATTCTACACGAGTACTTCCCATATACACTATGCAAATGAATTCCCTCTGTTGATCCATCAATTAATCAGAAACATCCTCTGGAACTACATCTAGTACCTTCCAGTTTCATGTCTATAATTCTTGTTTAAGAAGGAACTGCAGATGCTAGAAAATCGAAGGTAGGCAAAAATGCTGGAGAAACTCAGCAGATGAGGCAGCATCTATGGAGAGAAGGAAATAGGCAACGTTTCGGGTCGAGACCCTTCTTCAGCTGAAGGGTCTCGACCCAAAACGTTGCCTATTTCCTTCGCTTCATAGATGCTGCCTCACCCGCTGAGTTTCTCCAGCATTTTTGTCCATAATTCTTGATTTGCAATTGCTCACCCAAGGTGTAGTTCCCCTTTGATGTATGTGAGGACAGGTTTCTCCCCATTGGTTAACACGAACAAAGCCAGAATTGCATCCAATGGTAGCTTGGTTGTAGCATACCATTTACATCTGGCATTTGAGTTTTATTTTCACTTGTACATGAAAATCTTTGTTTGCATGCTTGCCAGTCAAATAATACTACACATACACAAGTACAACAGGTGGTGCAAAGAGAAAAATACCAGGTTGCAGAATATCATGGTATATCATTATAGCATTAGTTGCAGAGACAGTGCAGCTCAATATAAAGTGCAAGGGCGCAATAAGGTAGAATGGGAGATCAGGACTATACCCTTCGGTTATCACAGGTAATAGTGGGGAAGAAGCTGCTCCTGAATCTGGTTGTATATGTTTTCAAGCTTCTGTACCAACGTGAGAGGGTAGGAGAGGGGATAGCTGGGGTGTAAATGATCATCGATTATGTTGGCTGCCTTCCCAAGTCAGTGTGAAGTGTAATTGGAGTCAATAGGAGGCGGCTGGTTTGGAGAATGGGCTACATCCACAACTCTCTAATTTCTTGCAATTTTGTGCGGAGCTGGAGTTGTGATGCATCCTGATTGGTTAGCTCTGTGATGCATGCATAGATGTTGTTAAGAGTCATTGAAGACATGACTTCTATTGTCTTCTGAGAAAACAGAGGCATGGGTATGCTTTTTTGGCCGTAGCTTCAATGTGGGATAAATTGTTGGTGATAAGTTTGTGACCATCTCCACTTTGGCACCATTCATGATAACTGGGATGTCATTGGCTCCTGTTTCCTGATGTCAATAACTACATCATTCATCTTCAGTTTATTGTCACATGTACCAAAGTACAGTGAAAAGCTTTTGTTACGTGCTAACCAGTCAGCGGAAAGACAATACATGATTACAATCGGGCTATTTACAGTGTATAGATACAATAGCGTTTAGTGCAAGGTAAAGTCAGTAAAGTCCGATCAAAGATAGTCCATGGATCACCAATGAGGTAGATAGTAGTTAAGATGACTGCTCTCTAGTTGTGGTAGGGTGATACGGTTGCCTGATAACAGCTAGACAATAGACACAAAATGCTGAAGTAAAGCACGTCCCACTTACATGTCCTTGGCACGCTAATTACGCGACCTCGTGATCGTGCTGAGGCGCGGCGGTCCTGCGAAGGATGTGCGCGACTTCATTCGCCCGCACAGCCGTCTGGAGCGCGTGACGTCATTTGAAATGGACACAAAATGCTGGAGTAACTCAGCGGGACCGGCAGCATCTCTGGAGGGAAGCAATGGATGATGTTTCATGTCGAGACTCTTATCAGTCTGAAAGAAGGGTCTTGACCCGAAACGTCATGCGAGAAACGTCACGAAACTTGACCCGAGAAGTAACATAATTGGTCCGAGTCAGCATGGATTTACAAAGGGGAAATCATGCTTGACTAATCTTCTGGAATTTTTTGAAGATGTAACTCGGAAAATGGACAAGGGAGAGCCAGTGGATGTAGTGTACCTGGACTTTCAGAAAGCATTTGATAAGGTCCCACATAGGAGAATAGTGGGCAAAATTAGGGCACATGGTATTGGGGGTAGAGTGCTGACATGGATAGAGAAGTGGTTGGCAGACAGGAAACAAAGAGTAGGGATTAACGGGCCCATTTCAGAATGGCAGGCAGTGACTAGTAGGGTACCGCAAGGCTCGGTGCTGGGACCGCAGCTATTTACAATATACATCAATGATTTAGATGAAGGGATTCAAAGTAACATTAGCAAATTTGCAGATGACACAAAGCTGGGTGGCAGTGTGAACTGTGAGGAGGATGCTATGAGAATGAAGGGCGACTTGGACAGGTTGGGGGGAGTGGGCAGATGCATGGCAGATGAAGTTTAATGCAGATAAATGTGAGGTTATCCACTTTAGTAGCAAAAACAGGAAGGCAGATTACTATCTAAATGGCGTCAAGTTGGGAAAAGGAGAAGTACAACGGGATCTGGGGGTCCTTGTACATCAGTCTATGAAAGTAAACATGCAGGTACAGCAGGCAGTGAAGAAATCGAATGGCATGTTGGCCTTTATAACAAGAGGAATTGAATATAGGAGCAAAGAGGTCCTCTGCAGTTGTACAGAGCCCTAGTGAGACCACACCTGGAGTATTGTGTGCAGTTTTGGTCCCCTAATTTGAGGAAGGACATTCTTGCTATTGAGGGAGTGCAGCGTAGGTTTACAAGGTTAATTCCAGGGATGGCGGGACTGTCATATGCTGAGAGAATGGAGCAGCTGGGCTTGTACACTCTGGAGTTTAGAAGGATGAGAGGGCATCTCATTTAAACATATAAGATTGTTAAGGGCTTGGACACACTAGAGGCAGGAAACATGTTCCCGATGTTGGGGGAGCCCAGAACCAGGAGCCACAGTTGAAGAAAAAGGAGCAAGCCATTTAGAACGGAGACGAGGAAACACGTTTTCTCACAGAGAGTGGCGAATCTGTGGAATTCTCTGCCTCAGAGGGCGGTGGAGGCAGGTTCTCTGGATGCTTTCAAGAGAGAGCTAGATAGGGCTCTTAAAAATAGCGGAGTTAGGGGATATGGGGAGAAGGCAGGAACGGGGTACTGATTGGGGATGATCAGCCATGATCACATTGAATGGCGGTGCTGGCTCGAAGGGGCAAATGGCCTGCTCCTGCACCTATTGTCTATTGTCACCCATTGCTTCTCTCCAGAGATGCTGCCGGTCCCGCTGAGTTACTCCTGCAATTCGTGTCTATCTTCAATTTTCTTGGCACCGCTCTGGGAGTAGAAGTGGGGGCGGATCCGGACCGCAACGGCCGTGAGCCCCAGGCCGAGCTCGGCGATCGTTTGCCTGCTTCTGCTGCTGTTGAAGGTGAGACGTTGCGTCGCGCCAGGGTCTTGGGCCTGTTCCACTTTGGCCGTCAGTTACAGGCCATTGGCGCGCGAAGATTTTGATCGCTACAAAAATCTGCGCTTCTCAGTGGGACCAGCCCCGTGCGCCTTAATGCGACGACGATGTCGCGTAATTTGCGTGCCAAGGACACACAAGTGGGACATGCCCTTAACTCAGCAGGTTAGGCAGCATCTCTGGAGAGAAGGAATGGGTGACATTTCGGGTTGAGACACTTCTTCACACTGAGAGTCAGGGTAGAGGGAAACTAGAGATAAGGAAGGGTATAATGACCATGCAGATTTTAAAAGGACAGATCAACGCAGTCAATGATCAAGGAAATGTACAATGATTCATTGTCAGCCGGGGGGAAGGGGGCAACGAGGCACACAAACAGTGAAACTAATCGGAGAAACAGGGTGGGGGAGGGACGGAGTGAGAGGGAAAGCAAGGTTACTTGAAGCTAGAGACAACAATATTCTTACCGCTGGGTTGTAAGCTGCCCAAAAGAAATGGTGCTGTTCCTCCAATTTGCGTTTGGCCTCACTCTGACAGTGGAGGAGGCCCATGACAGAAAGGTCAGTATGGGAATGGGAGAGGGAGTTAAAAGTCTTCAGCAACCAGAAGATTGCGTAGGCCCAGGCGGACTGAGCAAAGGTGTTCAGGGAAATGAACTCCGAACCTTTGATCTATTCCAAACACATTTTTTTCTCTAGCACTTGCACCATCGCTAACAAAAGATTATAAAAACTAACTCAAGTTCTACTCCAGAACTCTCACTATTAACAATGTTCCTAGCACTGTGAGTATGAAACTATTTTTCTTAGATTCCAAAAGCTCTCCAGGGGCACCGGTCACAGGCAGCAACCACGTGATCCTGGGGAGGAAAGAAACATCTTCTGTCAATTCAGTCTTCCAGTCATAATATTAATGGAATACAGCATAATAGTCATAATCCCATCCTGTCAAATGAAATAAGTTAATAGCGCAAAATAATTTTCATAGTGGACTCACCCAAGGATGGAATGAAGTTGTAGGCTCATAAACAGGTTTATGATACACTTAAATCTTATCATCCCATCAGATCGTCCTTTCTACAGAAGCACGTTGTTTTTGAATCCATTCAATGGATCTATCTACCAAGGCAATTTCCTTGTAAGAGTCTCTAAAAGAAATCCATTTATTTCTAATTTAAAATTACATACTCCAGTTTCTGGATCTTTCGTTAATGTCATAATTTTATCGCCAAATCATTTAAACTTGAAAATATCTGTTAAAATCATTTGAGGTGATCTCATTACCCAGAAGATAAACAATGGAAGGTTCTGGGAGATGGAAAATCGTTTTTGTTATTCCACACACATGGTCAAGGAAAGGCTAAATACTACAAATTTTGGAGACCGAAAACAAAAATAATTATGTAAGTCAAGTCACATTTATTTATATAGCACATTTAAAAAACAACTCTTGTTGGCCAAAGTGCTTTACATTTGTTGTAAACACTTGGGTCGGAAAGCTTCTTGGTGCTAACAGGTTATATAATGCTGCTGCTTAACTGATAGTTCAATTAAAACCACCAGTGGACAGCAATGCAGGGATCAATTGATTCCAAGATCCGAACTGAAATGTACAGGAAGAGTCGCTCGGAAAGAGTTGAAGGTCAATGCATCTAATGATTCTTCCTGCCACTCTATTCACCAATGATTCATTGGGTGTTACCAAAACAGATATTCACAAAGGACCAGATACTCATATTGTTCAACCTACACCACATGGTCCCGTTTACGTAAACTTGATTGAAAAGTTAACATGAAGCATGTACCATTAGATTCAGGAAGAGCTCATTCCACACTTTTTTCTGACCAATGAATGGACCTCCCCCAAGATAAGCATGTGGTCCAGATCTCAATCTACTTCTATACAAACCCACACATTTTTCATTTGCACTTTATCCGTAGCTCAAGTACAATTGACTGCATTTTATTTATTTGTTCTTTGCACTACTTATGTATGGGTTGATTGTACTCATGCATGGCATGATTTGCCTGCATTGCCCAGACAGCATACAAAACAAGGTTTTTTCACTATCTCATGACACATGACAATAATAAATCAATAGAAACATAGAAACATAGAAAGTAGGTGCGAGAGTAGACCACCAGGCCCATCGAGTCCGCACCGCCATTCGCTCATGGCTGAACACTAAACAGACACCCTTACCCACAAACAGTAGACACAAGACACAGAACACAAGACACTACCCTCCCCTTTATACCGCTATCACCCCTCTCCACCCCAAGAACCGCGTGATCTCCTGGGGGAGGCAAAAAAACGGATAAAAACCCAGGTCCAATTCGGGGAAAAAATCCGGGAAATTCCTCTCCGACCCCAATCCAGGCGATCGACACTTGTCCAGGAGATCACTCAGGTCTTACTATACTAACCATACCTAGGTCCATATCCCTGCCCTCTCCCCGTAGCCCCTTATCCCCTTGGCAGCTAAAAAACCATCTATTTTAGACTTAAATATATTTAATGTTTCTGCTTCCACTGCTCCCTGGGGCAGTGAATTCCATAAATTAACCACCCTCTGGGTGAAGAAGTTTTTCCTCATCTCAGTTTTAAAAGAGCCCCCCCTTATTCTACAACTATGTCCCCTAGTTCTAGTTTCCCCGATCATTGGGAACATCCTCGGTGCATCCACCCGATCAAGGCCCCTCACGATCTTATATGTTTCAATGAGATCGCCTCTCATTCTTCTAAACTCCAAAGAGTAGAGTTCCAGCCTACTTAACCTTTCCTCATATGTCAATCCCCTCATTGCAGGAATTAATCTTGTAAACCTTCGCTGCACTGCCTCCAGGGCCAGTACATCCTTTCTTAAGTATGGACCCCAGAACTGTACACAGTATTCCAAATGTGGTCTCACTAATACTGTGTACAGCTGCAGCAAGACCTCCGTGTTTTTATACTCAATCCCCCTAGCAATAAAGGCCAAAACTCCATTGGCCTTCCTGATTGCTTGCTGCACCTGCATACTAACTTCTGCAGGAGGTCATATCCCAAGAAAAAAAATCAAGACTAGGACACAAACATCATCCGTCTCCTTCAATAATATACCAATATCAAATGGTTCAATATTACGTTATTTGTTAAAACATACAGCACGTACATTTTCTCATCTTATAGCTATAAACATTTATTTCAATTTAAGAGTCTGAGCTGTTTTTAAACACTTCCTCTAACCCCTGATCATTAATCATGATCTAAGTCAATGACCTATAATGAAAATTGGCCTAACACAATTTCTCTCTTTGCAAATGTCATCTGACCTGCTAAGTATTTCCAGCAAATTTTGCTTTATTTCAGTAATTGAATTAACATTTACATTATTAGTTTCTTGAGGCCAAGAATATTACTGACCAACCAATTTATTATTTAATTGTGGTCACCATTAATGATGAACAGAAGATTCAACCAAGTGCTCAGAACAAAGTCCTATACACATCAATTAAATGGCCAGATCTTCTCCTTCAACTGACATTCAAATAAGTGGCTGCCAAGGTAATGCCCTCCACTGCTCTAGCACAAACAGTATCAAGAGGATCCTTTGAACTACCATGCACCAAAAAAGTCGCTTTTTCAACATTTGTAAAAGTTCATCGCAGCCTACATAAAATACCATTAGTGGTAAAATCACTGAATGGCACCAGAATTCACACGCTACTAAACCAGGATGTGACCTACTACAAAAACAAGCGAGTGTATCTCTGATTTGTTTGCTGACAGAGTGCTTTCAAGCACTAATGAAATCCAAAACATTTTAGAGTTTGATAACCAAGGTATCCACCCACCTATCACAAGAATAAAGATGTTATCATCCTTCAGCTTAAGTAGTCTTGAATTGAACTTCTCTGGAGTTTAAAAGAATGAGGGGCAATCATATTAAAACATACATCATCCTCAGAAGGGCATTACAAGACAGATTTGAGATATTTCCATTGGAAGGAGTCACAAATGAAGAGACATTGTTTTGGTATAATGGCTATTTATTTAAAACTGAGGAGCACTGGAATTTCTTCTCACACCAGGTGGTAAATGTTTGAAATTCTGCACTCCAGGGATTCTTCAGGCTAGATCACAAGGTATTTCAATAAGAGATAGATAATTGTATTTTTTACATGGGGGAATTGAGGGGAATGTAGGACTGTGCCGAAGCCTTTAACAGATTAATCGTGATCATTCGAATGGCAGAGCAGGCTGAAGGGGCCAGGTGGCATATTCCTGCTCAGATTTTTGAGATGGTGTGTTTCATAAGCACATGATGCGAAGCAAAATTAGATTAAAACTGAATCGGTGAATAACACGATCATCAACAGCTAAGCTTGAATCAAAGTTCAGCGACTGTATTTCTAATAATACTAAAAGTCTTTGTCTAATGTGTGCGTTGCCGCACGCGCGGGGGTGTGTGGGGTGTGTGTGTGTGTGTGTGCGCGCATCTGGTTAATTCCTATTTTGTTCCAAACTCTAGGACACAGCCTTCCCATTTTCACACATCCTACTCACATTTTTCCCTCCGAGGCGATAAACATCTTCCCTTCACATTCCCACCTATACTTCCAAAGCTAATAATCGTTTAAAGTTTTAAAAACAGCCCGAAAACTCACCCATTTCGGGGGAAAAACCCGAGTGATGTCACAGTGCACTCGCAAGGCAGGACGTGACACTCCAGCGCTCGCAGTGTATGAGGAGTGATGGCGGCTGCCAGTTGCCAGCGCCCGGCGGGGAGGGTGGTGCTGGAGTGAGGGCCAAGCCCGGGGCTTGGGATGGGGCCATGACCGAATCAAGAAAGAAGCCGCCGCTGGAACCGACGCGTCTGGGACCAGGATCAGGGACAAGCCCGAAGATGAAGTCGGGGCCTGCACTGGAGCCCAGGCCGGCGGCCGAGCTGACAGCTGGAGTCTACAGCCAGGGTTGGGCCGAGTACGAGAACCAGGCCGAGTTCTAGGCCCTGGCGCTGCTCTACGACCTGGGTAGGTCCAGGGGCAGGGAATGGGAGTGAGGGGAGGAGGATGAGAGAAATGAGGAGGGAGATGGGGTGGGGAGTGGGGTAGAGGAGGGAGATGGTAGGGGGGGTAGAGGAGGGAGATGGGGGGTAGAGGAGGGAGATGGGAGGGTTGGAGGAGGGAGGTGCCCTCTCCCTATCTACCCCCCCCCACTCCCTCCCTCTCTGCCCCCCCCCTCTCTCTCCCCCCCTCTAGGGATTGAAGAGGGAGGATGAAGAGGAGGATGGAGTGCAGGGGGATGAGGAGAAATGAGCCGCGCCTGCGCAGTTGGGGGCTATGCATGAGTGGTGGAATCTTGCGTTGGGGGAACAGACCCAACAGGTCTGCACATGGTCTAGTGTATAATAAATATTTTAAAATATTGATCATGAACGGCCAAACTATGGCCCAATATGGCCTGTCCTGCTGCCCAAATATTTTACCGGGGTTAATGGTTTCACATGGAATCTAGTTATTCCACAACCTCCTGGTCATGACAGAAGTTGGACAACGAATTGTATGGGCATATGATATTGAAGGTACTTAAAATATCTGACAGCAAGAGGGACAATGGGCGATGAGAAGATAGGGACATAAATTATTAAATGATACATTGAGGAAGGTGAATACTTTCAACTCCATGGCATTCGTTCCAGTGGGTATCAGTCCTCTTAACACTAAGGCAGGACTCCCATTTCCAGTGAAGACATGCTTCAGAGCTCATGGGCCTCGTGTGCTGGAACTATACAGAAGTGACATTAAAATCAATTTTGTATATTGCGCAGGCCCAATGGTGTCCATGTATACTATCGAATCGCACTCATGATACCAGCAACAAATCCATCCCAGTCTTCGGCTCCAATCTGAAAATGGTGATCCATGCAAAAGAGCTGGGCATTCATTTCGATGCTGTTCATATTCACCATCATTTTTTTTCTCCAATACATAAATGGCTGCAATATTTTAATATTTTTATTACTACAATTATTTTTTCATGACAATGATTCCAAAGACAGAAAAGATCTTTACTGTTGGTTTGATTATATTAGGCATTTGAAATTGCCTGTCGAGTATACGTGAATACCATTGCAAAAATAGGCAGGGACCAAAACTGGACCCGATTGTCAAAGATGTAAAAAGGAAGTAATTCTTTTTTCATCTTTGTCATGATAGCTTCATTAGCATAAACTAAAATGATCAATGCAGAACCAGGGCAATCTCGTGTCTGGTATTTCAAGAGCATTTGTCAGCAAAATTCCATTCACATCTGTAATTGGGTTAAACAAAATTAAGCCATCACATTCTGCTGTTGCCATCTTCACAATTCTTTTAGCCTACACAGAGCATGGTCAAATTAAACCACAGATTTAAGAGGTAAGCAATATTTACTAGAGGACCCCTGAACTCTTTTCACATTTATTACATAAAAGGGTACAGGAAAACCCCCACGTTAAAATTGCAGGCTTCAGAAATTCACCTTTATATAATTTACAAATAGCTACCCACAAAAGTGAGATATGCAATAAAAAACATTAATATACAAATAAAAATATGCGGGAAAAAATCAACAATTTTTTTAAATCTTGGGTGTCTTAACGTATACATAGAAGTGGCTTTGCGTTACAGAAATCCGTGATATGGTCAATTTTCAAAAGATTTGGATATGGTCTGTTTTCTAAGATTCTAATCCTCCATAGATTAAGATATTCCCTGGTTAGGCAGTAAATTATACAGACCACGAACAATGTTAAATGAGTCACATTTCAGATAGGGGTTCAAAATAAAAACCCACATCTTTGTCAGATCTTTTATTCAGATTAGCATTTTCCCAACTGGGTGGCACATCAGTAGAGTTGCTGCCTTACAGCGCCAGAGACCAAAGTTCCATCCTGACTACGGTGTGGTCTGTACAGAGTTTGTACATTCTACCCATGACCTGTAAGGATTTTCTCTAAGATCGTCAGTTTCTTCCCACATACCAAAGACGTACAGGTTTGTAGGTTAAGTGGCTTGGTATGAATGCAAAATTGTACGTAGTGTGTGTAGGATAGTGTTCGTGTGGGGGAAATCGCTGGTCGGTGCGGACTCGGTGGGCTTAAGGGCCTGCCACCTCAAGACTGGGCTCAGTCTTGAGGTGGCTGCTTGAAAGCTCCCACGTAGCAGACAAATGTGGGAATACTCACTTGGTTTTAGAAGGCAGCCAGCAACTATGATACCCAACACCCAGTATTACTTACCAATGCCAAGAGAAATGAAACGGGAGTCAAATGGCAAAGTCCTAAAGCAGCGATATTTATAATTATCTTTCTAACGCTTGAGTCTGGTATCTTGCGCTACATTTTACAATTAATAAACCATTCTTTCACTGCAATAGTTTTGTGTGATGGAGTGTCTAAAGCCTGTAACCAACATGCTTTCTATAACATGGCACACAACTTTGAAGATTGCAAATTAGACCTAAATTCCTCAACATCGCAGCACATCTAAATTTGCACATTCAAATCTATGATGCTTTTTTTTTTAGATAATTTAGCATAATCCATCAAGGAAAAAAAAAATCAAAATTCAACACTTTTCAGCACTCAAAACAAAACAGCATCCATAGTCAGGGTCGAACCCGGGTCTCTGGCATTGCAAAGCAACAACTCTACCACTGCACCACCCCCAAACTTTAGGCTAATTGTTGTTACATGTAGTGAAAAGCTTCATCTTCCATGCTATTCAGATCAGATCAGATTGACCATAGATACAATCTCAGTATTGTAGCACATCAATTCCTTAGACAAAGTCCAATGTCCTCAATGCAGTAGAGGTGAATCAAGCAGTGTCCCAGCTTATGGAAGGACCGTTCAGAAGCCCAATAACAGAGGGGAAGCAGCTGTCCCCGAGTCGGGCGGTGCACGTTTCCAATCTTCTTTCCAGCCTGTTCGGGCTGGACAGTTTCTTCGAGCACTGCGGACTCGAGCCCGAGGTGATCGAGTATCTGGCCAGGGAGAAGTTTGCCGCCAACACCGCCTTGCCCTCAAGTTTCGCAGCGTCAGCTGCCCAGACTCGGGCACAGCAGCAGCGATAGTGGCAGCGAACCGCTCCGGGGGAAGAACAAGCCTCTGCCCTATCGGTCATCAAGCCCAACCCCAGGGTCACCCAGTGACTGTACAGCTGCAAGAGGGCCAAGGAGCCCAAAGACAAGGCTCCCTCTGTCCTGGTGTAGTTCCGGAAGTGGTGGCGCCTAATGGCAGCGGCTCGACTGCAGTCCGTCTGTCTTTTTTTTTATTTTTGTCTAGTTAAATGTAGTTGTTTGTGTTTTTTTATATTGTTTTTAACTGTGTATATGTGGCGGGCGGGGGGGGGGGGGGGAGGGGGAAACTTAAAAAAATCTCTTCCCTGTATGGATCTCTGTCGGGTCTCCGTTATCGTTGGGGCCTGGCTCCGTGGAGCGGCCTCCAACCGGAACGACATGGGGCTCCAGTCGCGGAGCCTGCGGACTACTCACCATCGTGGAGCTGGCCGAGTTCGGAGCGTGGAGAGCTGCGGTGACGCGCGGCTGTGACCCGACCCCGGAGATTCGGAGGCTCCAGCCGCAGGTCTGGTGGACGGTAACATCGGGAGCTCGCGGGTCCCTGGTGGGAGACAGCTTTTCGGGGCTTCCGCAACGGCAACTTCTCCCGCCCGAGTTGCGGGGTTGAAGATGACCTGGAGCTGGGTCTAACATCGCCCGGCGCGGCTTTAATGGCCGCGGGACTTGCTAGCGCTACCGGGGGGCTCCAAAATCCAGACCCGGAGGGCGGCCTTGCATCCCCCGGCGCGGCTTTAATGGCCGCGGGACTTATATTCCATCGCCCGCCGGGGGCTCTGACTCTGACATCGGGAGGAGAATGGGGAGTGCAGGGGAGAGATAAGACTTTGCCTTCCATCACAGCAAGGAGGAGATTCGCTGTGATGGATGTTTGTGTAAATTGTGTTGTGCCTTGGTTCTTTTTACTTGTTTGTATGACTGCAGAAACCAAATTTCATTTGAACCTCATTTGAGGTTCAAATGACAATAAATGGTATTGTATTGTATTGTATTGTAGAATTTTTAAAAATATTGCGCCCCGATTTATTTTTTTTACTCTGGAATTTTTGTTTACTCTGCAAAAATAAGGGGGGGGTGACTGCACGCATCGCACCTCCCCTTCGAAGGACCATGCACTGCCACCCAGTTTAGTGTCATCTGCAAATTTGCTAATGTCACTTTTAATCCCTTCATCTAGATCATTCATATATATTGTAAATAGGTGCAGTCCCAGCACCGAGCCTTGCAGTACCCCACTAGTCACAGCCTGACATTCAGAAAGGGACCAGTTAATCCCTACTCTTTGTTTCCCGTCTGCCAACCAATTTTCTATCTATGTCAGCACCCTACCCCCAATACCATGTACACTACCATCCACTGGCTCGCCCTTGTACATTTTCCTAGTTACATCCTCAAAAAATTCCAGAAAATTAGTCAAGCATGATTTCCCCTTCGTAAATCCATGCTGACTCGGACCGATCCTGCTACTGCTACCCAAATGTGCTGCTATTTCATCTTTTATAACTGACTCCAGCATCTTCCCCACCACCAATGTCAGGCTAACTGGTCTATAATTCCCTGTTTTCTCTCTCCCGCCTTCCTTAAAAAGTGGGATAACATGGAAAGCGTGGGGAAAAGTGGGATAACGGTCTCTACGGAAAGCAGAAAATGGTATAGATTGGAAGATGTGGCTAGTGGATAGGTGGCGTTTTGGGTCAGTCTGAAGAAGAGTGCCGACCCAAAACGTCATCTAACCCATGTCCTCCAGAGATGCTGGCTCACCTGGTAAGTCAATCCAGCACTAGGATTAGGTGTAATATTTTCACAGGTACCAAGATACAGTGAAAAGCTTTGTTTTGCATGCTAAACAAAACTGATCAGATATACCATACACAAGTACAATCAAGTCAAACGCAAGTACGATAGAGGGAGGGGAAAGATACAGAGTGCAGAATGTAGGTATCAGCATTATAGCGTATCTGTTCCATGGATAAAGTTCAATGTCCACATTGGAGCACAGGTGAATCAGACAGTACCCTAATTTATGGAAGGACTATTCAGAAGAGTTATAAGGGAAGAAGCTATTCCCACGTCTGGTGGTGCATACTTTCAAGCTTCTGTACCGTTTGCCATCCAGGAGCAGGGAGAAAGAATGACCAGGTGGGGCAAGTCTTTGATTGTGTTGACTGCTTTTCCAAGACAGCGTGCAGTATTAATAGTCCATGGCGGGAATTCTGGTCTGTGTGGGACTGGGCTACATCTCCAGCTCTCTGCAGTTTCTTGTGAACATCAACAAATCTCCAATTTCTTGGAAGAAATTGTGTGTTCTGTCAAACAATGACTAACTTGGATAATAAGCTCAATAAGCCTTGCCTCAAACATACAAAGTGTTCACATTTCAATATTTCTGCAGGAAGCAGAAAAAACACGATTTCTTCTTCACCTGCCATTGAGAATGTCTTCAAACAACATCTCTTTTAAAAATGTTTTCATTCTAATCCATTAAACTTTATGAAATGTTTAGGGATATGCCAGAAATTAACAATGTTTAATCAATGTAATCACTTTTCACCATTTAACGTCCAAATAAAGAATAAAGATTTGCCAAATCTAATAATTACTCACTGATGACAAGGGTGTCAGGGGATTATTCAGATGCAGAACAGGGCAATCAGCTGCTCCAGCTTTCAGCTGAATTTTTGTTGACCTGCACCCTGACCCATTTGCTTTTGATTACTTCATACTTTGATCCAAATATCTCAGTTTTGAAAACATCGTGAGCAGATCATCCCTCATTTGTCTAAACTGGAAGAAATATAGGCAACTATATGCAAGCTGTCCTTGCAGTCTCACCATCCAAGTCAAGATACCATTCTGATAAATTGATGTTGCTTCCTATTCAGGACAATATATATATATACACACCAAAGAGCAGTATGAAACATTAAATGCAGGACTTCAAATAAATCAGGCATTTGACAAGAAATATTCAAAAGTCAGTCCCATTCCAACTAGAAATGCAATAGCAAAACATGGCAATAAGGAAAAGGTTCTTTCTTTATCCTCCAATGTGTTGTGAAGTGCATCTAATCCAGTTCAAGACAAAACATTTATCCTGATGTAAAACAAATTAAAGTCACCAGACTAACACCATAAAGACTAAATGGGTCAACTTTGAGGATTTAGTTATTTTTCATAAATGCTGTTACTAAAATAAGCATGTACAAAGCTAACTTTAGCACCATGACCAAACCACAATGATTTGCAAATGAGGGAAAGCAACGAGCATGCATTTCATAGGTATGATACCCATGAAAAAGTTGAAAACAATTATCCACAGTGACATTTCTGTGAAAGTTTGGAAATAATTCTTTCAGAGCCAAGTCACAACATACCATGTATATCCTGTAGATCTTTGTCCCGCCTACATATAAGATTGTTAAGGGTTTGGACACGCTAGAGGCAGGAAACATGTTCCCGATGTTGGGGGAGTCCAGAACCAGGGGCCACAGTTTAAGAATAAGGAGTAAGCCATTTAGAACGGAGACGAGGAAACACTTTTTCTCACAGAGAGTGGTGAGTCTGTGGAATTCTCTGCCTCAGAGGGCGGTGGAGGCAGGTTCTCTGGATGCTTTCAAGAGAGAGCTAGATAGGGCTCTTAAAAATAGCGGAGTCAGGGGATATGGGGAGAAGGCAGGAACTGGGTACTGATTGGGGATGATCAGCCCTGATCACATTGAATGGTGGTGCTGGCTCGAATGGTGCTGCACCTATTGTCTATTGTCTACTCCCCTGACACCAGTCTGAAGAAGGGTCTCGACCCGAAAAGTCACCCATTCCTTTTCTCCGGAGATGCTGCCTGTCCCGCTGAGTTACTCCAGCATTGTGTCTATCCTATAGTAATAATTGTTACAATGTATAGTGCATTGCCACGCTGACCACATAATTCCTAATTGGAGAAGCATGTTTCAATATGAACATTAGTCTTTCAACAGAATCTTGAAGCAGCACCTAACTGGGTTACGAAAACTTCCTACCACATCATCGATGTATCATTTATGCAAGCGTTAGTTAGCATACACAGTACAGGGAAAAGCTATTGCTCAGTCTGAAGGGTCTCAACTCGAAACATCACCTATTCCTTTTTTCCAGTGATGCTGTCTGTCCCGCTACCAGCTTGTTTTGGCTCTCCTCCAGCATTTCCTCATTTTCAATCTGTCAATAAACCCCTGCATCTCCTTTTCCCTCATTCAAAATCACAGAAAAATTACAATAAAAACAAGCTGCCCCACCTAATCACGCCTTCCAACATAAGGTCTATGTCCCTGCAGGTTAACACAATTACAGTTTGAATGTGATAAGGGTTTCCGCTTCTGCCACCCATTAGATATTTTTTGGCCCCTTCTGTCCTCTAGCCCTTCTGCCATTTACTGTGCTATATATCCCTTGGTCTTTGATCATGCTTTTGAGAGAAGATGCCCTTCCTATTTCTTCCATGTGGACCCCTCAGAATTCCAATTAAATCTCCCCTCATATTGTGCTGATCCAAAGAATTACTTATCCAATCTTTCCTCGTGGCTACAATTTTCCAGTCTCACAATATCCTCGTAAACATGTCCGCAGTGCTTCAGTGCAGTAACGTGGTAACCAGAATTGTAGAATACTGAAGTTGTGAAATAACATCTTAAAAAAATATTTCTAGCAAAACTATTTCCCCACTATTCTATATACATCCTTTCACTATATATTCCTTTGCTTTTTTGCACCCCTCCAAAACATCACCAATTTGCTTTCCCAATCCCCCTTTAAACATTTTCTCTTACACTTTCAATATTCTTTATAAGTGGTACTTTTCCCCCAAATTGATCAGACACTTTTTATCTTTCTGCAGTCTAAAGGATTTTCTCCTCATTGTCCACTGCAAACAATTTTTGCATCATCTTCAAACTATCATGCCTCCAACAGTTAGGTCCAAAGCATGAATTACATATATATTCAAAGCAAGAGTGAGATACTGAACCTTAAAACAGTGACCAATCATTACCTTTGTTTCCTGCCACTAAATCCATAATCCATCCATTTGCCACCTCCTTGGAGCCCATGGAATTTACTTTTTTGACCAGTCTATGTGGGGCCTAAATACAAACCTTGCTGAAATACATGCAACTGAGTCAAATGGATCACTATTACAGATCGTCCTCATCACCTAAAAAAATGTCAATCTGACATTAAACACAATCTCCCCTTAACAAATCCATGCTGACTACCTCTGATTAATGTGTGCCTTTTAAATGAAAGTTTGTATGGCTCCTTTGAAATGGATTCCAATAAATTATCCACCAAAATTAAACTACTCTAGTTTCTTTGTTTAAAATGGAAGGGAATAAACCATGAATATTAGCAGTCCTCCAATCCTTTGGCCCTATCCTTGCAGTCGGCGAGTTACAAAATTGTTGTACGAACCAAATTTCCAAAGATCGGCACAAAAAGCTGGAGTAACTCAGCGGGTCAGACAGCATCTCTGAAGAAAAGGAATAGGTGATATTTCAGGTCGAGACCCTTCTTTAGATTCTTTCAAGTCTGGGATATACAGGGCTCTCGCTTAACTTTTTTTCCCTGTTGCCAGCCGGGCAACCTTGGCAGCTTTTTAGGTTGCCAAATGACAGTTTAGGTGGTCATTTAAGACGGCTTGCATGACGCTTGCGATAATGTGCTCGGACGAAGTGCGTAGTTACCAGTCGGAATTATACTCAATGAAGCATTCACATATTATTTCTGCTTCAAATAAAGTCACAAACTAAACATATTCACCAATCAAGACATGATATATCCCACAATGACATGTAGCAAAATTATAAGACAGTATCTCAACTCTTTTTACACATTGCAATTAATGCAATTTCTATTAGTTCTTTCCACTTCCAAACAAAAATGTGGTTGGATTATTCAACGTATCATCAACCGGTGTCAATAAATCCTGGACCATGGTAACATATATGCGTACGTATAGTTGTGAATGTTGCTCATTAAATAACTACAGTACTGATACTCCATATTAAGAGCATTGATTTGCCGTTAAAATGAATTCTGTAATAACGTGTCAACGGCAGCAGTGACAATCGAACACTGCGGTTTTAATGTTCCACGCGTTCACAATCTAATTAATCCATCTTTATGGATTAAAACAAATAATAACATTGGGAATTAAAACACATTTGATTGCATTCCTTTATCAAACATAGTCAATGTTCGCTCTGAAGACATTTCCAGCACAATAGGGTCAGGGAGGGGTGTGTGTGTGAATCAGTGCGGGGTGGATAGATGGTGGTGTGGGGGGGGGGTTAGAAGGCAGTCGGTGCAGAATGGGTGGATTGAGGCAGGTGAATTAGTACGTGTTGGTTGGAGTACGTAAAATTGTGAGGGGAGAGCACCGGGGATATCAGTGGTGTTGAATGGGGGGGGTTCAGTACGGGATGGATGGGGGTAGACAAAAGTGCTGGAGAAACTCAGCGGGTGAGGCAGCATCTATGAAGCAAAGGAAATAGGCAACGTTTCGGGTCGAGACCCTTCTTCAGACTGTTCCCCCCATTCTTCTTGAATGGCAGGATCAGTACAGGATGGATGGGGGGGGGGAGATCAGCGCAGGATGAATGGGACGGTCAGTACAGTGTGGGTCTGTGCAGGATGAATGGGGGATCACTGCAGGATGAATGAGGGGAAGGGGGGAAGGTGCAGGGTAAATGGAGGGTGGGTCAGTACGGGATGAATGCGTGGATTAGTCCAGGATGGATGGGGGATCAGTACAGGATGGATGGAGAAGTGCAGGATGGATGGGAAAGGGGTAAGTACAGGGTGAATTGGGGAACCAGTGTAGGATGGATGGGAGGGGGAGTGGCATGAGAATCAATGCAAGGTGGATAGGGTGATCAGCGCAGGATGAATAGATTGGGGGGGGTAGATGGGGAGGGGAGCACAGGGGATGTCAGTGAGGACCAAAGATACTAGCTACTCTAGTATCTTTGGTGAGGACTGAATAGAGGCGGGAATGGGGATCAGTGCGGGATGGAGTGGAGGGGTCCCAGGATAAGGGGGTGAGACAGCGAGAGACAGAGAGAGGGAGACAGAGAGAGAGAGACAGAGAGAGAGAGACAGAGAGAGAGAGACAGAGAGAGAGAGACAGAGAGAGAGAGACAGAGAGAGAGAGACAGAGAGAGAGAGAGACAGAGAGAGAGAGAGACAGAGAGAGACAGAGAGAGAGAGAGACAGAGAGAGAGAGACAGAGAGAGAGAGACAGAGAGAGAGAGACAGAGAGAGAGAGACAGAGAGAGACAGAGACAGAGAGAGACAGAGAGAGAGAGAGACAGAGAGAGAGAGAGAGAGACAGAGAGAGAGACAGAGAGAGAGACAGAGAGAGAGACAGAGAGAGAGACAGAGAGAGAGACAGAGAGAGAGACAGAGAGAGAGACAGAGAGAGAGACAGAGAGAGAGACAGAGAGAGAGACAGAGAGAGAGACAGAGAGAGAGACAGAGAGAGAGACAGAGAGAGACAGAGAGAGAGACAGAGAGAGAGACAGAGAGAGAGACAGAGAGAGAGACAGAGAGAGAGACAGAGAGAGAGAGACAGAGAGAGAGAGACAGAGAGAGAGAGACAGAGAGAGACAGAGAGAGAGAGACAGAGAGAGAGAGACAGAGAGAGAGAGACAGAGAGAGAGACAGAGAGAGAGACAGAGAGAGAGACTCCTCTGTTGTGGTATAGGAGGAAAGGTATATGACCTTATCAAATCAATGTATCTGAATAGAAAATGTGGCGTTAAAATTGGCGACAAACGCACTGATCTCTTCACCCAGAGAAGAGGCGTCCGGCAAGGCTGCAATCTGAGCCCGACACTGTTTAATGTATATATCAACGATTTGGCAATAAAGCTGGACCAGAGCACTGCGCCGGGCCTCTGTCTTCTGGACGGAGAGGTAAAATCCCTGTTTTATGCGGATGACTTGGTTCTGCTGTCCCCCACAGAACAGGGAACTGCAGCAACAGTTGGACCTACTTGATGAGTACTGCCAAAATTGGGCCCTGGCAGTAAATCTAAAGAAAACCAACATCATGATTTTTCAGAAAAGACCAAGATGTCAGGAAAATAAATACAAATTTAA